>JANPWX010000064.1:4840437-5023484 GCA_024734555.1 Trochalopteron elliotii
TACCTGATGACCCTGATACTACAAAATATTGGGTGATATTTAAGTTAATCACTTTACCAATACAGTCTGAGGAAGAGGGTAATCACTTTTGTAGTCTTCCTTCCTCTGCTTTCAAAACTGAAAATGTTGAGCCTGAATTCTTCCTAAAGACTTATGGAATGAAAATTCCTTCTGTATTAGCATATGGAGTGGCTGTCCATTTCTGTGTTTTGTGCACACTTTGATTGAAGTAAACTGGTTTTAAAATACTAAGGATTTTTATTGCAACTTGTTCAGACCTCAGTAAGTGTGGAGGACTGGTAGGTGCAAAGTGACAGTATTGCTTGTAGCTAAGATATTAGCTACCATGAGATTCCAGCCATGAGATCTGGGCATAGTAATAATTGCTCAGGGGAAAGCACGATCCAGATCAAAGTGAAGTCCAATACTTGATGCAATTAGAATTTTGATTTCCAGTTTTATTTTCCTCATTAATGCTGACTGGGATCTGCTTTTTATGTTGGAGATCTCAGGGCCCAGATGCTCAAAAAATTGATGGGAGTTGTGATCATCCTTTCATGAGCTGCTCAGCTTACAGAGAGAGGCCATCTGCCAATAAGCAGACTTTGCAGAGAAATCATGATCAAGGGATGTATCGAACGGTCTGAAAGGAGTTCAGAACCACAGGATTCTTGTAAGTCTGGAAACAGCTGGTTGTAAGCCCAGCAATTCTTTGTTCCCACTGAATGCTGACAAATTTGAACATGGCATGATGCAATCTAACTCTTCGTGCTATTTCACGACATAAAGATGTTTTTGTCACTTGTTACATACTAAATTAGAAGGAAGATTGCTTTTAAAATCTAATTTGGATGAGAACAATTGGTATTTATCTTTCCTCTACCAAATAGCACTGATGTGAAAACAGTTCCTCTCCAAAATCTTTGTTGATCATACACAGCCACAAGCTGTGTGAAGCTGACAGTACATTAATTAGGGTGTGAAACATCTCTTTTGATAATCTATACAAATGTAAGGTTTCTGGCATCACCAGTAGAGATTCTTATTGCAGAGAATTGCTGATAGCTGTCTGCTTCTTCGAAACCATCAGGATCCTGCCTTGTGTTTCCCTGCCCCTGCACTGAACTATCTATTATAGTGGAAGCTTTTCAGTGCTTGTTTTCACATCCTGTGCAGTGCCAGACAGACTGATGGGATTTGAAAGACCTTTTAATAACAATATTTACCATGTGATCTTGAAAGCCCCCACAAATACAGAAATGCCTCTAGCATCTTCAGTATTAAGTTTCTTTATTAAAACTTCAGATTTATTACAGTTATATAATGAAATTGATCATTAAAAGACTTTTCCAAAAGCCATTTGGCTACAGGGAGTTTACAATACCTTCATGAACAAGCAATGTAACTACTGAGCTAGAGATTAATTAGAAGGGAGCGGTACGGAAAGAGAGGAATATCCTCCTCCTCTCCTCTTACACTCTGCATCTGGCAAGGGCATGATTTTTCTGCTATAGCACTCATGCAGGAATAAAGATTTTCAGACTCCAGTTTAAGTCCTGGTTACATACATTATAGCCATTAGATATCACAGAGTAATAAGGGTCAGAGAGTCATACTCCTTTTTTTGGTGATCCCCATTCTTCATCCTGAATTAATTCTCTTTCAGTGTAAGTCCAGTCTGGGGGTTAGGGTACCTCAGTGAGCTGGAAGAGGTGGCCTGCAGTCCCTCTGCATGAACTCTGAGCCCCCAGAAGAAGGGGGGCAAGTTGCACAAGGACGTAAACAGGTTTGCAAGTACCTGAGGGGAGTCCTCTTTCCCCAGCTGGCACAAACATTTTTAGTAAAGTCTATACCAGTTTGGCAACAGGCAAATCTGTGGGCCATGGATCCTGTCTGGACTTCACTGTGAGACACAAGCACACATGCTTGGCCTTGTCAAGGCTCTAATACTTTTGGCATGCCTGGAAGCAGAACATGTCCTCTGCTCTGTCTGTGTGACTCTGGGAATCCTGCAATGCCTCAGGGGATGGAGAGAACAAAAAGCAGGTCTGGGAGGGATGTCTGTGGCAGAGAGGTCTGGCTGAGATGGAGTTCATTTTCCCCACAGCAGCCCTCACAGTGCTGGTCTTTGCTCTGGTAGCTAGAAAGGTGTTGATAACACACCAGTGCTTTGGCTACAAGCTGAGCAGGGCTGGCACAGCATCAGCCATGTCTCTCAGCATTTCTCTCCCCCATGAGTAGGCTGGGGGTGGGCAAGATCCTGAGAGGGTACACAACTAGGGCAGTTGACTCAACTGAAGGGATATTCCATACCATATGGTGTTAGCTCAGATATAAAAGCTAATAAAAGGAGGAGGAAGGGGGGACTTTCATTATTTACAGTGTTTGCTTTCCTGAGCCATTGCTACATGTGCTGCAAGTCTGCTTCCTGGGTACTGGCCTGGCATTGTTTGCTGGTGGGAAGTAGAGAATAAAATTATTGGTTTTTCTCTTTGTTCATGTGCATGCAAACTTTCACTTTTGTTTTAGTAAATTGCCTTGTATCAGCCTGTGGATAGTTTTCCATCTTATTTTCTCACCCTGTTCAGTTGGGAAGCAGAGTGATAGATGGTGGGTACCTGGCATCCAGCCAAGGTGAAGCCATCAAAAATGATAGTGATAAGGTTAAGTTCCTATGGGTAGAGGATCAGGGTGAAGGCTGACAAGGCAGACGTCCTGGTGGGAGTCTGTAGTAGACCATGCAACCAGGATGAAGAGGTGAATGAACTATTCTCTAAGCAGCTGGCTGACACTTCACAAGTATCAGCCCTTGTTCTTCTGGGAGACTTTAACCTGCCTGATGTCTGCTGGAAACTCAACACAGTGGAGAGGAGGCAGTCTAGGAAATTCCTAGAGTGTTTGGAAAAAACGTTCCTAACTAGGGTCACAACAACCCCCTATAATGCTACATCCTGGGGCAGGGTGGCTGGAAAGTTGCCCAGTGAAAAAGGACCTGGAGGTGCTGGTGACGGTGGCTGAACATGAGCCAGTGTGTGCCCAGGTGGCCAAGAAGGCCAATGGCATCCTGGCTTGTAACAGGTATAGTGTGGCCAGCAGGACCAGGACAGTTGATTGTCCCTCTAAACCTGGTGTTGGTGAAGCCATACCTCAAATCCTGTGTCCAGTTTTGAGCCCCTCCCTTCAAGAAAGACATTGAGGTGCTGGAGTGAGTCCAGAGAAGGGCAATGAGGCTGGTAAAGGGTCTAGAGAGTAAATTATATGAGGAGTGGCTGAGGGAACTGGGATTGTTTAGCATTGAAAAAAGGAGGCTCAGGGGAGACCTCATCACTCTCTATAAGCAATTGAAAGGAGGTTGTACCCAAGGAGGTGTTGAGTCAAAGGTTTTTCCAACCTTAATCATTCCATGATTCCTTTTGGCTCTGCTTTCCAACCAGTTTGAAGCTTCACCCTGAGAACAAATCTTCTGTTCTACCAGGACGTTACTCACCAGGCTGCTCAGTCTCCAAGAAATCAGACTGTTTTCTTTTCTTCTTTTCTTCTTTTCTTCTTTTCTTCTTTTCTTCTTTTCTTCTTTTCTTCTTTTCTTCTTTTCCCTGCTGAAAAGCTTCTTTTTTACTCCCACATGGAATGAATGCTATTTATTAGACTAAGGACAAAGAAAATGAGTCTTTAGACCAGTATGAGAATGTGAGAAGATTGTACTCACTCCATACCTGGGCAAGTGGTTCCTTGCTCTTCATACTTAGGCATTCAGAACTGACTTTTCTTCCTGTCACTCAGACATGTGCTGTTGCTCCCTGTTTTCACTTTCATAGCTCTGCAGATCTAAAGGGGATGTTTGAAGACACCACCTGTCCCACCAGTGCCATCTTTACTCATTCTATCCTCAGAATTGCCATCAGCTGGTAAGTAGTGTTGGAAAGGGAGTAAGAATGGCCAATGTTAAGCTGAGCTTCTCATTAGGAGTGTGTATATTTCAGAAAAAAAAAAAAAGATACTACTTTTATTTGTTGATATAGCTCTGACTTCTGCTCCTTTTGATGTTCAAATGCCTCTTTAGTACTTAAAATATAATTTCCTCAGTTTGGCAGATTTGCTGTTACTTGCAGTCCTCCCTGATGTCTTTGTTTTCTCAAGGATTTCATAAGACCAAAGATAGGAAAAATATCATCAGATACATCTTAAATATCTCTGTTTATCAAATTGATTTACTTTTCTTGCTGTGTGCTGGCACCATCAAGTTTGTGTATAACATACTGAACATGCAGTTTATGTCGTAGATAATTTCTAAAACACTTTAATAGCTTAAACTGAGACATTCTCCATCCAAAGGTGTGTTTCATACATTGAATGAGAAATAAATGAACATTCTGAGACAACTTCTTATTTTCAGATAGATCTGCTCTTGAAATCGAAGTTTGGAAATATGGAGGTGTGGGTGGCTTTGTGTGCCTTTTGGATTTTTAGAGTTTGTAAGTCTTTGAATTTGCAGATCTCAAAAACACCCAAAGACCTTGTTAAGCAGTATTCAAATCTTCAGGGCATACTTATATGCAAGGAAGGCATTGTTAAGCACCAGAGGACGATTTATTTTCATTTTCTATTCCATAGGCAGGACTTGAGAAAATGTTACAAATTAACAGTAAGTTATTGGTTCACTGAACTGAGCCTTTAAAAGTAAGGACATTTGGGAAAGTAATTTGTTATGGCCTTGAGCAGTCTATTTTAAAGCAGTGTAGTAGGTTTTCTATGATAACAGGTAACTTAACCTTTAAAATGCAGTTCTTCATGCAAATAAACCTGGGTAATGGACTTTAAAAGGTGATTTTGGATGCCCTCAGGCATTACTGATTTCTTGGAACACTATGTCTCTCTCATATATCCAAAATAAAGCAGGAAATCTTTTCAGAACACCAGATTCATTTTGCATTATAATGGAATGTAGTGATGTCCTACAGTAACTGTAAAAAATACTGTCTAAAGAGAGAACATGCAAGTGGATTTTCTAATGAAACATGAATACTATCCTGCAGCAATATATAAAGTATTTGTGAATACTCCAGATTTGCAATATCAGTCATGAGGTAAAGGAAGATGGACAATCTCCCTCTGGCTTTAATTGTTCATGGATACAGCACTAGAGTGGCTGTATTTATCAGGAGTTATAGTTCAAACCCATTTTTGTGGCTATGCAGCACTGGTAGGAGATTGAGAAAGTTCTTGAAGTTTATTATATTGAGTGTGTGACTCATTTAATTGGCTCCTACGTCCTGCTCCCCCTCATACTTTTCATGGTTCTTTTCTGCACATTTTCTGTCTCATTCCAAGACCCCACATGCTGAATATGGCAGATCATGAATGGTCAGTCTTAGACATGATCTGTCAAGTGAGTGTGCCTGGATTGATAGAGAGGGAGAAAGCACAGGAGGTGGTGTATTGCATAGAAAAAAAAAGAAGAAAAAGACCAAAAGCAATTAAAAAGCCCATCTAGAAGATCAGTACAGCCTTCCTCTGCATTTCCTTCTCCACGAGGTGTGAGCTGTGGGCCTCCTTTCTGAGATCACTGTGTGGAACCTCAGATCGCAATGCCACAGGATTCTTCAGGCTGACATGAAGTCACCAGATCTAGTACAGCAATGCTGTGAGTTTGCTCAGGGGGTGTGTGGGGGTGTAGCTACTTGTCTGAAAAGGACAGGCAAGTTTCTGACACAAATTCTTTCAAAAGGGAGTTAAAGATCTGTAACTCCTTATGACAACGAATTACGGCTGCAAATCAACAAAAATACTTTTTATGAGAAGTAGAAACAATGTTTTATTTTTACATTTTATAAAAGAAGAAACCAAATCTCCTAACAATTATGATGCCTTTCACCCAGCCTGTGTCCTTTTAACAAGTGGCTGACAAATAACATGGGAAAGCTGAGAAAGAAAGAAATAAAATAGTATATTACTTTGGTGAACAATGCTTACTTTGCAAAGGCTTTTATGATCCATAGTAATCCAAGCTAAAACTGCTCTGGCTTTGCTTCAGTAGTAACAGGGATGAGCACAACCATCCTTTAATATTAATTACTTTTGGAAAAAAAAAAGGAATATGAGGAAAAATCTGTTCAGAACTGTCACTAAGATCCTGGACATGAAGGCAGCTTCTGCGCTTATTTCTTTAGGCAATATATCATCTGGAAATAAAAGGACACATTGTCCATTATTCATAACCATGCATCTTGAAAGCAGCAAGGGTGACTGTAAGGGTAGAATTTTTTTTGTATGCAGACTCATGTTCATTATGCTGCTTATTCTTTTTGTTACAAACATAAAGCAGCACAGTCCACTGCAGCAACTCCATGATGTATCTCCATATACATCTCCATAATTACCACGTACTGCCTTCTTGTTTGCAATGTCTTTGGGAATGTGGGGTGACCCCTCACATGGAGCATGCTTCTGACCCACTTCAGATTTTGCAGAGAACCTTTCTCTTTTTTCAGTTTCAAGACAGAAATGGTTGCAGTGTTGTTCAATGCAGTTTGCTCTGAAGTAAACTTGTGTTTGCAGAAACTGGAATTCCCTGTCCTGCTGTCTCAGTCTTGCTTGTGTCTTGTGCAGAGGTAGAAGAATCAGCATCTGTTTTAGGCTAAGTTCATAGTAAGGGGTGCCAGAGAGTCCCCTTTAAGCCCTGATATTTGTAAGAAGGGAAATACTAAATTAAAAACCAATTTTTTTTTTAATTTGGCTATGTTTTGAGGCACGTGATCTGACAAAAGTTATGAGACCTCATTATGGCTTTGATCATATCCCAGTTTCAAAATAGTGGTTAATGCCTGTACATAAATGAATACATTTTTATTAAGAGTAAGTTCAAGAACATAGTATATATTCTTGTCAGTGTACTCAGTTGAGGTTGTGGTCTTTTCTAATAGGGATTCCTTTACAAAACACCGGGATGGCTGATAGCATGTGAGCACCTGGGTTTTGAAAAATGGAGAGCTGAGAAAAAGTAATATATTCAGAATAGTCAAAAAATATTTCAAGACAGCTTATACTCTGAACTTCAAATGTTGAGAACAAATTGACATGTCTAGAAGTTGAGACTGATTTTAAAGTGGAGGAAAAGAGTATTCTGAAAAATGATTACCCAACAAATGAAGGAGAGAAACATCTTTTTATTTGTAGGAAAAAAAGCTATTATGCTGGAATAAGAAGCTTCCACAATCCATTGCTTTAGTCAGCACCTCCAGAAAAATTAAGTAAAGCAGAAATATTTGGGAGCCTGAGAGAGCATATGGTAAAGACTTACCTGTTGGGGTGCGTGTCTCTTTGGTCAGCCTGTTGCTCGGCTGGACCGCCCGGTCCAGGATCGATTTGTGAGTTCCTGGCTCAGCAGCCCCTGGACTTTTGCTGTCATGGCCGTGGTATAAATGAAAGAGGGGACTCTCGGAGGTTCGGGGAACAGAGGTTTATTTGGGGGTCACAGGGGAACCCCTTACCTCGGGCCCGGTGCCTCAGGAGAGACCCCAGATCCGGGCTGCAGGGGGGTTTTGTCCAGGACAGGTTCAAGGGGTGGGTACAAACTATAAACCAATGAAGCAAAGCAAAGCAACAAATGGCAACTGGATTACCTAACTACTAACAAATCAAGGTAATTTGGGGAGGGGTCTCAGGGGAATCTGCCAACTGCAGGCCAAACCTCCTCGAAGGTTCTGGACCTTGGAGATAGGGACTCAGTGATGGACAGGGGAAAGAAGTATACATTGGAGAGGATGGGCAGGGATCATCATGGGGAAAGGACCAATAGGAAACAGTCTCTGGGCAAAGACCAGAGAGGCATAGAAACCCTTATCAACTTATCATAAGAGAAAACTCCAAGACAAGGGGCCCATATGGGGTAACTAAAACTATACTAACTTATTAAAACTTTTAAAAACAAAATCCTGCAACCCCACACTTACCCTTTCTTTCTCCCTGTTTATTTCTATTCTCATTTCAATGTTCTGAAAAAGGCAATTATTTATTTCTAATCCTGAAACAAGAAAACTTTTTTTTAATCTTTGCATTTGCACTTGATTGCAAACTCCTATTGAAGATTCTCAAATGAATAGAGCATCTGCTGGGTATCCTGTCCAGATGGAGTCTCCAGTAAAGCTAAAAAGCTCACGTTCACTTGCTTGGCTCTCCTTCCCACAGTCAGAACATTTGCTTGTTACTTCTCCTTTACCCAGTGATTATTTTTATGAAGCTTGTTGGTCTAACATTATGTCTGAGACTTCTGTTTCTCTGTAAGTTTGGCTGAAACTTGAAGTCCCTGGGGAGACAGACACTACAGCGACAGACAGTCTGTCTGCACAAGCCTCATTTCCTTGAGAAACCATATTAGAAAGAAAACAGCTGAGATGGGATTACAGTGCCCAGTCTCTGAAGAAGGAAAAGTGGGAGATGCTGTACGTTGGCTCTGCCATTAGTGCCTTTAAGAGTGGGGGACTGCAGTCAGCTTTGTTAATGGTTATGTACATATGGTATAATTGATTTCAGCAGGTGCTTTCACTTAAAAGCCACTTATAGTCTCATTTATGGCTGACTTAATTGATAAGAGACTGAACAGTCATGTTGGTAGGTAATGCTGAAGTTAAAATTGGGTAATTCTGGTAAACTTTAGAGTCTTCTGACCTGCTCCATTCAAAAGGCTTTAAATATGCAGGAGAGAAAGGATATCCCTCCATTTATTATTTATTCAGGTAAAATCTTCCCCTTATCAGTTCCCTGAACTGATCTTACTTTTTCCTCTTGGGCTATATTTTTTATTAAGACTTTTCAGATCTACCAGAAATTTAAAATACAAAATCTGAGACTGTCTAAGATCATCATGGCATCCAAATTACTTTTTTTTTTTTCCCCCAGGACATACTCATCTGTAGCATTCTTGTCAGTAAGCAACAAGAAGGAAGAGATTTATAAAGCAGATGTCAAAATGTCAGATCTGCTGTCAGCTAATTTTCTGTAAGTTTATTATAGTATGAACTACTCTGTTTGAGGATATAGAAAAAACCCCAAAGATGTATTTGCATTAGTAAATAAAATATTTTAAATGGGAAGCCTACACTCCAAGCAGTGGAAAAAAAAATCCATTCTAACCTTTGGAGAGGGAATTTTGCTCTTTTGCCACAAGAACCAATCAGTTTTTATCAGACAAAGCCTTTATTACTTGATAACTCCCTGTGGCCTCACAAATGACTGTACTTATTTTCCATCAGCCATCTGACTGCTAGAAGCTTGAAAAACAGCACATGGTGGGGTAAAATAACTGCCTTGCTTTAACCAACCGTGTCTGCTTTTCTCTTCCAGTAAGTTCCTGAGGGTTTTTTTTGGCTACAGAGAACATCTGCTGTTAATGAACACAAATAAGTCAATAAAATTCATATATATGTTATTATGAGGTTTCCTTCCCTTTCTATGTAACTATGATTAGCATTTTGAACTCCAAATACCATCTTTGGAGTTTAAATATAGCTCCCTGTTTTTTTGGTGTCAATGCAATAATAATGATCGTATGCATTGGAAGAAACTGCAAGGATTTGTGCACCTTCTGGGGTTATTCTTGGCCTCACATAAATCCATTAATAAATTTCTCTCTGACTTTCCTAGAACTGACTTCTGTGTTCATGCTTGTGTCCAGTAGGATCTTGCAAAGGTCAGTGTAAGTGGAGACAATGGTAAGATTAAGATCCAAGTAAAAATCTGAGTCTGGTTTAAGTACTAGTTCCTTTGTTTTTGTTGTTGTTGTTGTTGTTTGGTAATTGAAGTACAAAGGTTAATTTTCTTAACTTGTAGAACTAAGTTTTGAGAGTCAGGACTTTTTAAAATATTAGAACAACTTTGTTTTCTTCATCTTTGGCCATTGCTACCTATTTCAACTTGAACAGTTTGTTCCCACATGGTTAAGAAACTTATTTCTTTGTTGTTAATGGGTTTGTGATGGGACTCGTGGCTTACACCTAGCCAAACATCAAAGCATGTTCTCAGACACTATGCATGAATAAGTTTACTGAGGTATCAGGTCGTCTATGCTCTTTATTCCTTTTTTTAATTAATGCCCTTAGTAGCGGCAAGATTATTTAGTCTTTGTATTACTACAGATCTTTTGGCTGGGAAACTGGAAAGATATATGATATTATTAGGGAGGTACTCAGTACTCATCCTATTTTCCAACCTTGTCTATTCACCTCTGGTGGTGAGATCAAGCAGTCATCTGCTTCTCTCACATTTTTCTGAGCCCTGCCATGACTGTGGAGAAATACTTCAGTTGTGTTTGAAGGAAATAGAAGTTCATATGTTAGACAAAAAAAAAGATTGGTATATTTTGCAAAACTCATGTAACAGCTAACATCACCTGAGCCAAGCCACTGCTTTTGAGACATGCCATTTCCATTGGAAGCTTTTATTTAGATGAAGACATAACAAAATTTTATTTTAGCCAGACTTGATTTTGGGTTTAATTTGGACTGACAGTGCATGGCTAATAGGTACTTGAAGTTAGAGAGCAGGTATGTTGTCATATAAGTTTATGCTCCAGTTTGTTATTTTGTAATATCAATTTTTAAGAAATGACCAAGGGGTTAATTTTGGAAGGGCTGGTGACACCTTGTTTTGTTGAGATAACTGAGTAGTTCCCATTGTTGGTTTCAGGTTTTGGTGGCTTGTAGCATTGTAAGTATTTCACAGTTGGAGCAAAAATATCCCACACTATCTATCTGCCTTGGTGCTTGATTAGGAAGTGTCAGGCATTCAGACATTTCTGAAATGTTCTGAAATATGTCTAGGGAAAAAAGGAAAAATGAGCAACCAGTAATGCCAGTGTTAGTATTCATGATGATTTTTTCCCTAGCACCTAATTTTGCAGGAATTTGTGAGGAAGCAGTCACTTTGTAAATCTTTGAATAATTATGTTTTGCACATTAATACACAATATACTTTAAAGATCCTGCCTGGCACTGGAAATGACCTAGACTAGGATGGAACAGGGGGAAAAAACTGTTCTTTGATCTTGAACCTGACATCTAAACTGGGAGTCTTTTTTTTTTTTTTTTTTTTTTTTTCCATAAGGATCACTCCTGGGGAGAAAACAGCTGGGGAAAGTCAGCTCCTTGTCTGACAGTAGGGAAGAGGAGTGCTTAGAGGTGGGTATGAGAGAGAAATGGTAGTTGAAAAAATAGTAGGCAATAGTAACTGCACAGAGAAAAGTTATGAACTAAGGTAAACACAGGCAAGCTTATTTCTGGTTGACATTGTGTGATCAACTAGTGTCAATCAGAAACTCTACTAAAACCCAAGTTTTATCAAAAAATCAGGTAATCCTATAAGAGTTTTAGATGGGAAAGAACTGTTGGAGATCATCTGGTCTGAACTCCCTGCTAAGAGTGGATCCAGCTGTGAAGTCAGATCAGGTTTCTCAGGGTCTTACCTAGTTCCAGCCTCTCTGAGCAACCCTTTCCCATGTCCCACTTCAGCTTGTCCAAGCTGAGAAAACTTTGAGCCTCTTTCTCAGGCAGATATGACTGACAAGGTGTCTCCTGAGTGGAAAACCTCTGAATCACTCAACGCTGCCTAGTAACATTGGATAAAATTGTTGATTTCAGTGTAAATATTGGCACTGGATGGCAGTTTTTTGTGAGCTTTCTGACAGTGATTTTCTGTGAGATGTGTATAAAATGAGGTGTACAGGTAGCCTGCAGCATCTGTCTGCAGTTACAGAAATCTCTGCTGTATTTCCCTCATTTTTGCTGCATCCAGAAATGTACTTTTTCCTCTGTCTTCTGTCCTTTTCCCTGGTTTACCTGTTTCTGACCTAATGGGAAGGACATCTTACTGGAAACTAAGCTTTTATTCAGCTAAGCCTGTCTCTGCATGAGCCACCGCCTGCTCCTAATGGACACCCCACTCAGCCTGAAGATTTGACTTGGCAGAACTCAAGATTCTCAAGGAAATAAACTTTACAATTTATCCTGACCCACCCACCCAAGCACATCATATAATACAGCAAGCTAGATAAGATTTTTTAAGCATTGCAAAAAGGAAAGAAGAAAAAAAAAAAGAGAAACAGCAAGTTTTGTCCATATCCCTGTTATACAAAGTAATTAAGAATGTTTGAAAATCTAGAACAATATTTTGATTAACAGTAATGACTCGTTTTAACTTGTATGTCTAAGCTTTCTAGATTAAAAAAAAAAGTGCATATGTCTTGCATCCAAAAATAATTTCAATTTACAAGAATGGACAATATTTATGTCAGCACCAGATTTGGTCATGGCAGTATAGCATCTGGCATGTGGGATCAGCAGCACAGTCAGCTGTTGTAGGGAATAGCAGCCTTGGTTTTCATTTGTGATTTTTGCCTATTTCCCCATTCATCTACAAATGGACAAAAAGAAGTCAGGAAAAAAATTCCGTGCTGCTAGGCTTCTGTTTGAAAGTGTAAGGTGGCGAATACATAGTTCCTTATGTGGGTTTCATTAACACAGAATCTTTCCGCAGGTTTTCCAAGGCAATAAAGACTATTCAGTCATTCTGCCTGATTATCTGTATCTCTGTTCCATGAGAACAAAGCTTTGCTCTACTGTTCAATGTTAATAACATTTTCTCAGATGAACAGACCTTTTGTTATTAGGTTACTTAAATATAGTTCCTACTGCAGCTGAGTAAGGAAACCTTCCCTGGGAGAAAACCTGCAAATTGCCTGCTCTGTTTGGGCTGTTGCTGGCCAGACACCCGGTGAATGCTGCTCAGCAACTCGGCACAGCACAGCTGGGAGCCAGCCCCAGCCCTGGGCTTGGAGGGGCTGGATACTCAGGGGTTGTGGGGGGCATGAGTGACACCTGACAGGCAAAAGGAGTTCCTCACAGGGCAAGAAGCTGGAGCTACCAGTACAACGGGAAATGCAGCACAGCAAGATCCATAAGATTAAAAGCCTCAAAAAATCCTTTGTTGAAAGAACTTGATACTTTTAAACTTAAAAGTGATATATCAAATTTAAGGCACAGTGATTCTTTATAGTAAGCTATCCATTATTGTTAAATACAGGCTCATGTTCTTCTGAACTCTGAAATCTGATTTGAACCTTTGCTGGACTTCTGTGGACACACAGTTATGCTTTTAGTGAGTTTTTGTTTGACCTGGGACCAGTGCACTCATTTCAAGCTGATTAGTACTCCGTGTGCTCTAATTGTTTCTCTAATACACTTAAATCACAATGATATTTATATGCTGCATCAATACTTAAAACCTAAAAGTCCTTTTTTTTTCAGTAGCAAAAACCATGTATGACTGAGTGACTGATAAATAATTTCTGGTGGTGAAATAATTGTTGTAGCATTAGACTGTATGTTTTCATTTTTGAAGTTGTTTTCTTATAGATCTGATAGTTCTCCAGCTAGCCCTCAGAAGACTCATGCAAAGCCAGGAAAATCCCTTTGGAGTCCTGCAAGGTTCAAGTCAGGCAGAAGGATCTGCCTTCCCTGTGGGCAACAGGTACTTTTTCAAGGTAAATACACTCTCAGGACAACTACTCCTGCGGAAGGGAAAAAGGGTGTCGAAAGATGAAATGAAAAACTTGAACACCCTTGAATGGAGAAATGGCCTCAACTCTTCACAGTCCAGTCATAAAGAAAGTGCTGCAAAGGAAATGTTTTTGTGACAAACTTGCTTGTGGTCATTTAGAGAACAAAGTGCTTTGTATGGTGATTTATGCTAGACTACTTGGGACCTTTCAGTGTAGTTTTGGATCTCTTCCACCATTTTGAGATGAAAGGATGAGAAAAGAATTGATCTTTCAATTTTTCTTAAATGTGGTTGGATTTGCATTGCTCTGCATTTGTTCATTTGAATGTTGAACAGTTGAGTATCATAGTGATGTTGCTCAGCTCATTTATCAATGTTTATGCACGGATTTGCAAAATATTTGGGAAGGTGGGTCCTATGACTGTTTTAATTTTACAGATTAAATGTTTCAGCAACAGAGATGGATAACAACAGACATTCTAAATAACGACAGGTAAATGGAAAAACTGGATATTTATATGTTTATTGCCTTTTCCCATGCCATTTTTCACAGAGATTTGTCTAGCAGTTGCTTCTATTTTGATGTGGCACCTATAACTTCTAAAGGGATTTTAGAGCCATGAACACATGGTTTCTTCATGGAAAGAGTAGCCATCTCTTTCCTTGAAGGTTAATAAAGGGATCTAATTAATTTTACATCTATTAAGGGGTGAAGACTTTAGAAAATGAAGCCTGATTATGGAAAAAACCCTAATATCATCTCCTTCCTGAGTAGGTTTTGCTGTGGTGTCTCTGTTCTGGAGTGAAATGAGTATTTAACTAAATTAAATGAGCTTTGCACTGAAATGAAAACAACAGGCCTCCTCTTTAATTCAAGGTAAACACTGTTTCTGAAAGACTTGATTTCCTTTTAAATATCTACTAACCAAATGTTAATTTCCCAGATTTAAAACTAATATTTGTTAACAGCAAAATTATAATCAATCAGTACTAAATTTCCAAGAACACAGGCAGGCACATAATGCCTGATGAAATATAGTGACGTAAATGAAAATCATTTGACTTAAGAGGGGCAGAACCAGGAGCAGGATTATTTCTGTGACTCTCAATTCTTAACTATTTCTTTACTCCATACACTTCAAAGAAAGAAGGGGCTGCAATGCCTTTTTCTGTTGTCTATACAAGCAGATAGAGAGATCCACATGGGTACCTTGCCAATTACAATTATTTTTAATGTGTGTTCTCCAGCAATGTATTCAGACACAATTATCAATAGCAAAAATGTGGTCCCCACCATTTTCCATGACAGTTTGTTTCAATATTTACTCATGCTACCTACAGGAACCACTGCTTTTTTCACTTTGATTTGGTATGGTTTCTTTTTGAGTCTTTGGCTTCGGTTATGCCTTTGACATATGCATTTTACAGATAGGCATGGTACATGAACACCTGCCAAGGTGCTAAGAATTTAGCAGGACCTTGACAAAAAATCCTTGTCAAAATCCATTATAATGCTTTTCAGCTGCATCATGCCAACACTCAGTAAGCCATCTCTGCTTAGGAAATTGCTTCAAGGCTGAGTATGTTTGAGTAGGAACAAAAAGTCCTTCTGCATGTAATAAACAAAAAAGTTATTTCTATTTTATGATTAATTCAAAATTGATCTAGCTTTGCTTAAGAGTAATAAACATTCCTGAGACAAAGTCTGAAAAAGAGCAGAGCATGCAATTGCAAGAGGTTCTTTTGATTGTGAAATTGTGTGTTTATCTTGGATATGTCTAACATGCATATAATTTGATTCAAGCTTAGTGTCAGCCAGAATTAGAACAGCAAATTGCTTACTTTTAGGAAGAAGTGTAATCCAGGGCTTTACTGCTTACATTATTTGTGTAATTAGAAAAAGGCTATGGTCGAAGTCACTAATTTAATCTCCAACAAACTGTAGCTTTTGGTAACCTACTGACATTGAAATCACAAAGATTGTAGGGCACATTTTAACTAATCCATAAATAAAAGAACACTGGATTTGATTTTTTTATACTGTTTTAGTCATAGCACTGCAACTGGAAATGAAACCACAGTTTCTTAACTATTTTACATGTTTGAAATGTTGATTTTATTATTCAAAGATAATGTATAGATCCCTTCTATACATTAACACAATGGCAGTTCAATATTTGGATTCTCAGAGAAAAGTCTGCTTGTTTCATTTTCATATCTGTTCTAGTGATAAGTTCTGAGTTATCACAATACTCACTTCAGCCTTTGTCTGCCCTCTGCCTGTTAATAAAATTTAATCTAAGTGATATAATTCACTGATCATGAATCGTGATTTAAAATAATCATAAAAAACTTAAATTGTATATTTTTTAAAAGTTTTTCACATATTTACAGTTTAATTAGGTATAATGGCATTCCCAATGTAACTCATTTGAATTGTGACTTTCAAGTAAATTTAACCTTGACCCTTGAAGATTCATCTTGAGTTACAAAAGATAAAATATCTTTTAGGTGAGCAACTCCTACAGTATTACAATTATTCGTAATTGTTTATTAAGTGTTTTTGATATGGAAAAATGTAAACTATATATTTCTTCATTACTCAGTAATCAATTTGTGTATTGGAAGTTGTGGCAAGCTGGATTTGATTGGAAACTAGGACCCACTTAGGCAAAAACCAGATTCCTTTCTATTGAGTTAGAAACCTTATTTCACTTCTTTAATAAAAGCAATAAAAACATCAGGTGCTTATAATCCTCTGCTGCATGGAAGAAATTCTGACAGACTTAATAGTTGAACTGAACCTGGAGAAGACCAAGTCTTTCAAAGATTTAGACTTAATAGATCCTCTCCATCTCATTTTTATTTCTGAGCTGAAAGAAGAAGACAAGATTTATTGCTTTCTTGACTTTTCATTTGTCAACCAAATAATCTGATTAATGGGCAAAAAGACAATGTCCTGAAAAAAATAAGTTTCAAATTTTAATCATTTTCTGTTCTAAACAATTAGCCAATATATTCCATGTTTCTTTAAAATTTCTACAAACTTGTAGTACTTCAATGACTATTTTTTGTTACGGTTGGTATGACTGATGGGTAGTAGTTAAGGGCATAGCACTGTTTTAATCTTCTGTTTTTAGGCATTTAATTTAGAACTTTGTATCTGGAATAATGGCATGTACTTTCTTGACCTACCACTTTGAAAAACTACTACTGTAAATAATATATATTACATTGATAGAGAATTGCCAGCAAGTATGTTCCAAGTAACAATTAATAATCTTTATAATATACTTATTAACACAGGGATTTGTGACTATTATTAAATGTCAATTAGTCAATCACTATATTTAACAGTAACAACTGAGAGGAAAGCCAGGAATGTACTTCAGAAAAAGAATGAACATGGTTCAATTATTTCACCTTTGTCAACACTGTTTCCTCATCATTGCTTTCAAAAGTGTATTATTATTAAGCAATATTTGTGGTCTGCAGAAGATCAGTTGTGTCTTAGGTAAGTATGCACAAAATAATGTATTAAAGGCAGATAGCAAGGTGAACCATCTCTTCTGAAAAAAAAAACCAAACCAAGCCCCAACACAAATTAAAAAAACCCACCCAAAGCAAAAAACCCCACCAAGATTAAAAAAAACCAACCAAACCCAAACATGTCTTCCTGTGTTGGTTTTACACTAAGCTAAAATATTCTGGGGAAGGAGGCTTTATTATAGCTTGTACCTTATTTCCAAAAGAGGTGAAAGTTGCTAGAGGAAAATGAGAAGCCCCTTAAGGTAAGGAATCTATCACCCCATTAGCTGCTTTTACAGAGATGGTCATGTCCCTCCTTCCTCACCTACCCTGCTGTGCGTCTCTGCTGCTTTCCCACAGCGGGATCTAGTGCTTGTCCTCTTTGAAAGCTGGAGTAGGTTCCCAAACCATCAGCACACTAACCCAGATGAATAAAAGTGTACTGCTTCCAAAGGCTGCTGTGTAAGTGAGCTGAACTGAAGTATTGGGGAGTTAGACAAGGACCAGAGTCCTCCAAAAATAAGATATACATGTACAGAGTAAAATTAGGCTGTGAGATTGCCTTGAATTTTTGAAAAATTCATTCTCTGAGCCTTAAAGTGGAACCTGAAGCAAGGAATACATGCTCTAGAATGTGGACCTGTGCCGCATCAGCTCCTACCGATGGAGAAAGAAGTTAGAGGGAAACTCATCCTTGTTCTCAGTCCTATCCCTTCTAGCTTATGCAGACAACCTCAGCCCAGAAGTAAAGCCAAAACATGTTAGGAGACAGGAACCAGTCTGCACCATTATGTGGCCACATCTCTTTGAACATGCAAGTATTTGGTAAAGTGAATTCAGACCAAAATATCTACAGCTCTAAAACTCAGAGACAGACAGGTTGTGTTGTTGGCTGAATCAGGAGAAACACATCATGAAAGACTTCTTTTGGACTGAGTACATGTTCAACTATATGTAAAAGGTACAAGGCAGGGCTCTTGAAAATGGAATTGCACAAAAGAGTACTTCAAAGGTAGTGCAAGAAAATCCAACTGCATGTGTACACAGCTTGACTCTTTGTCACCACAGCATCTGCAGCATCTCTGTAAAAATTTTCCTGAGTAGAGACCTTGGCATTCTTTTGTGTTATTTATTATTCAACATACAATTCATGAACCACTGGGGAGAATGAATTTGTTGCTGCATCAGAGATGCTTGACTGAACATAAAGTAGGACTCTGTGGCTTAACATGTTTGTCATTGATAATTATTAGTGCTACATTCACAATTCCACTCAATTTGTGATAGAAGTGCTATTTGCAGCTAATAGATTACCTACCAGAGAAATTAGCAGCTGTCTGTTGCCCGAACCTATGTGCTGATTGTAGCATGAATTGCAGTAGCTCCATACAAAGAGAATGAAAGTATTAAAAACTTTCCATTAACTCTTTCTGAAAAAATGTTTATATTTGTTTCCTTCCAGAGAAGGAAGCTTCTGCAAAGCAACCTATAGGAGTTCCTTTAACCATATGTAGGAAGTTCTCCATTTTACAGTGATTATGGCAGGGTTTCCTCTGCCCCAGTCTTTCTGCCCTTTGCGCACACCATAGGGAGGATCCTGCACCTCAGCTGGGGCAATCCCAGGAACAGGCTGTGAGGAGAACGGATTGAAAGCAGCCTGGGGGGGAAGGACTTGTGAGTGTCTGTGGACAAGAAGCTCAATGTGACCCGGTAATGTGCCCAGAAATCTAAATGTTTTCTGGGCTGCATCAAAAGAAACATGACCAGCAGATCCACTCTGACCTGGAGTGAAACGGTTTGGACTGGAGTCAGAGCTATGAGCTTGGGAATGAAGAATGAGCATGGGAATGAAGGGAGGACATGGGAAGTCAGATGTAATATGAAAAAGCTGGCAACGAGGGTTGTAAAGCCATTTTTGAGGGAGAATATGGAGATCAGCAGAAAATGAAAGTCATTCCAGCGAGGGGCCCCTAGGGAAAAGTAGGAGCTAAAAATGAAGATTTTCCCATCTGCAAGCTGAAGCTTGCTTCACCCATCTTTCTAATACTAAACTGGGGTGGGAAAATCAGCTAAATTTCTTTTCAGCAAAATGTTTTAATATGATATTGATCATAGGTAAAATAATGCTTTTGTTATAAATGATTATTAGCCAATCGGATAAAAAAAGAACAAAGTTTTATTTTTCCATTTTTAAGAATCTATCTGAGACAGCCACATGCAACATCGATCGAATGCTGGGTGAGACAGGCGGCCGACAGCAAGGGTGCGATCCTGCCCTGTCCACACCAGCTGGGGTTTTGAGTCCGATTTTTATACTGTTTTTGGTGTCCCGTGGCGAGTTTATTGTGTCTCTGTTCAGTCTTCATATTCAAACACAGTCTTTCAGTGGGTGATGAATCTTGAACAGATTTCCCGGCACTGGGACAGGTCTGAAAGGATTTTCCTGGAACCTCTCTTTGGGATGGTGATTATTTCACATCTCCGGATCCTCCCTAGAGATTGTCATCAGCCACTTGATGGTCCAGGTGCACAGAGTTTGATTTGATCAACGAGCTACGTCCTGGCGAGCCAACTCTTTTCTCTTGTAAATCTCAGTTTCAATGTGCTACTTCACAGTTGCAAAGTAAGTCCTGGTATGTGGAAACGCCTTTCCCATTCCGGGAACCTAGACTTACTTTGCAGTTTCAGAATTACAAAGTATAATATTTCTAATACATTGTTCTATTTACTACATCTGTTACATTGCTTATATTTTAATGCACGAATTTATCCATCATATCTATTACACTTTTGTTGAAAGTGTCTTTGTATCAGCAGAAAATATTTGTTCCTTTCTAGAGGAATAGAAAGACAATGAGAGACAATGGGTCTCTTAAAAGACTACAGTGCCCCAGGCATTAGGAAAACAGGAGGAGAATACTGACAGAATTCTATCTCATTTGCAACAGAAAATATTATCAAGGGTGAAAAAACATGCAAGTTAAAAGATTTACAAAAAAATAATTCAGATTGAATGAGATGCTTAGCTAAAATACTGTCTCCGACCAAAAACCAGATTTCCTAGTGTTCTAATCTTTCTTGGAAAAATTTAGTCAAGGTTTATCACCTGATCTTAAATCTTAACTAGAACTAAAATCTTGCCTTAATTTCACAGTAACGCAGCATCCGCATTGATGTAGACTCTGAAAACATACTCGTGTAGACTTTAATTTGTTTTAGAATTTGGATAGTTGTTAGGCAATGTCTGTCATGTATTACAAAAATTGCTATGTATGTAATGAATATTCAAGCTTCCTTGTCTGGTGCAGGGGCAATAAAATAGATCTTTTTCTCAATTCTATTAATGGCAATGGAAGACTTCAGTGAGCTGAAAGTAAGAATAGCATACATTTCAACTCTGCTCATCTTGCAACGCTTTAGACTACCTGCATTGCATGTATACTGTTTCAGCTTCTAATAAAGATGCTGTGATTAGAGCATCTTTATTAGAAACTTGGTTTTGATCAAGAGGACATTATTTTTCCTTGAAACTTTCTGCAGTTTATCATATTATGACCTGCAGGTCTCAAAACCACATTTTTATTTGTTTAGGAAAATGCCAGGGGGAACGAATCAGGTGGAAAAATAGATAATTTCATCTCACAGATGATTTTCCAGAAACCTTTATACATTAAAAAGCTTTAAAATTGTCAAGAGAGGCAACCCTCTGTTAACAGGACATCAGTAGCCATCAAATTCTGTGTGGTATGAGATCTTTTGCCTTCTTGTCCAGAATTATGACACAGCCCAGTCATGGGGGTTTACAGTCTGAAATCCCTTTAAACTGTATTTCAACAGCCTGGCTTAATCCTAGATTGGGCCATGTCTTTTAATCTGTTTCTGGGAATTATCCAAAAGAATTGTACATAGTGTCTGTGATGAGCTTAGGGGTTGTAAATATTCAAATTGAACTGGAAAGGAATTAGCCAATGTGCTGTGGGTAGTAACTTAGAAGCAAGTGGGTTGCTGTGGGGGTTTTTGGGTATTTGTACTTGGGAAAGAATGTAGTTTTGGGTAGTTCATACCAATTTTAAAAAGTATCTGACATAGTGGAACTTACAAAATCATGTACTTTACCTTTCTAATTAATCAACCAAGAACATGCACATATTCATTTAAGGATCACTGATCATGTGATCAGCAGGAACAGGTGAAGCCCTTTAATGTAATCACATATACATACTCTTAATCACCTTTAAAATAGTTTACATCTATCTGAGAGTGCTGCAGAAATGTAATTGCCAGGCAGTGTCTAAGCCCTTTTCCAGCACTGTGAAATATAATCTTCCACACAGATAATATTCTGCAAGACTGTTTTTAATAATGGATCCTGTTTGAAAATGTAACAGACTAAAGCATGCTTCTCTGGATCAAAAACTAATCAAACTCCCTTCTGTTAATGAGAGATGAGATCAAAACTGTGGAAAACATATTGTGGACAGTCATCAATTAATTGAGAAAATATGTCTGCTTTGGGGTTTGAGCCAGACATGCTGTGAATGGGGTTGTCAGGCACAAGTGGTGCTGAATAATGTGGGAGACAAAGGGGAAGCTGTAATCATCTCTGGTATGACTTCTAGATATTTTATCACAACTAGTTGGCTAAAGATCTGTCTGGCCTTGGAAGAAGTTATCTAATGTAGGTAGACTCATCCTTTCAGAAATCAGGTAAAAAGACTGGTTAGGCAATGTTTTGACCACATGTATGCAACTAGAGAGGTACTGTGATACTGTTAAAAAGAAACAGAAATCAGAGCAACAGAAATCAGTTGAGGTATCAAGTTTAGGAGCACTTTTCTTTCTATAATTAGAACCTGAAAATGAAGTATTAGAAAACTTGGATCACAACAATGTGTCACAAACCTGGTTGCCCACTAAAGAAACTAGGCCTTCTCTATGGTAATTAAAGCCCCTGGTAGACACAAGTTTGACAGTACTGCTAATTACCCAACCTTGTTCACTGAAAGGGAGCTAGTTGCCAGTAAAATAGAATAATAGAATAAGTATAAAAGAAATGACAAAGACTCAGAGTTCAAGAGAAAAATAATACGTTTTGGATTAGGAGCACAAGTGTCTTTATATAGTTTCTCCATCTATTTATGCAGACCTGAAATTTGTTCAGCAAACAAGTGTGGGGAGAAAAGAGCTAATGTGACTCATGAACACTGGCCCTCCCATTGGCTTGATTTAGTTTTTCATTCTGAGTACTTCCTTTTTCATTAGTTATCACAGTGAACCGCTATTGTGTGTTTTGATCCGGTGCTCCTCATCAAGCCCAAGTGATGAGTCAAGCTGGAAGAATCAGGCTGGCCTTGCTTAGTAAAACATTATTTTTTGTAAAGCTCTCAGCCTGTTTTGTCTTTTACCAATAACGAAGTATTCATGGTATTCATACCAAGGAAGATTTTTTTCTGTTTTTTTTTTCCCTGTTTTTTGTTTGATGGTTTGTTTGTTTTCCTGTTGGTGAGTTTTTTTTATGTGTTGGGATTTTTTTGTTTAATTAATATAAACCATGAACAGGGAGAACAAATAATTGGATAAGGGATTCACATGTGAAGCTCGAATTTCTACACTGTTCTGTAAGCAACTGATTGTGCCCATACATCCATCTGCATTTTTAAACATTTTTGTTTTATGTTCAGCAGAAACAGTATTGTTTATTTCCTAAAGGATAAGCAATTAGAAATGAATATAATTAATACACGTGGCTCTTTTTTTGTGGTCTCTTATCAGAGTCCCAACAAGCCATCCACATGCTTCAGTAGGTTTTATGAAACATTTGCAAATGACAAACAGATGGCCTTTTTGGATTGCTGTATTAAACAGTGAAGATTAATATTGCCACTCTTCATGCAGTATGTTCAGTCATATCTTGTCTGCCAGGAGCTGGTTGTTTTCAGTGTCTCTGTCTGTAAATACTTATGGCCTGTTCTATAATTGAACAAATAGAGAAATAAGCAAGCTTGAATAATATTCTTTAAAAAAACTCTTAATATTCTTAAAAATATTTTTATAATAAATGAGATTTCTCATAAAGTAGCAAGAACCTATCCATCCCTTCTGAATTTATATGTGTTCCCTTTTTAAAATTTATTTTAAGTGACCACAGTATGTTTGTATGGTTTTGCTGTCTGGTTCCCACTGAGGAAGACAATGTTTGTTGTGAGAGTTTGTCAACTTAGGGAAAATAACACACGACCATTTGGTAAGGGTATCAACTGACAGTGTAAGAATGACTCCCTATCACTTCCCATGTAGAAGTCCTTTTATAAAAGGCAGATCTTTCACCTGAAAGTTTGTCTTCCCAACAGATGAATAAAACAAACCTACATTGTCCTTTGGCTGGAAATAGGGTGGACTTGGCTATTTCTAGATTTTAGCACTTTGGAGCATTTGGCTAAGGACATCAGTGGTAAGGTTTGGATTTACACTTAACTGCAACTCTGCCTTGACTTCCCAGAGCGAAAGAGCTCCAGATGATTCCCATTTAGGAACAGGAATTTCTAAAGAATAAGACTGTCCATTCAAGATGTTTTGTCTGTCTTATACAGTGAAATTTCCTACTCTCTGTTAATCATTAATTAGAAAACTAGTTGGGAGTGTCATCTTTTTTCCAACTTCTGTACAGCAGTGTGCACACTCAACGTAGATTAAATGACAATTATTTCATCTCCTCTGCAGCCCTGAGGAAAGACTTACTGACTGAATTATTTTGATACAGTCACTGAGACAATTTTTGTCCACTTAATTTAATTTTTCTGTTTTAAATGAAAACAGGGAAATAATTTTGATGTCTTATTACTTTGGAGATATTGTATCTCTGCCATTCAGTGAACTTCTATCATGCTAAACTGTCCTTTTGGAGATCATAAAAGTGTCTGAAAAGCTGGCTCATGCTGTATTCTGCAGCTCATTTCTTTTCTCTTTTATATATATTATTGCTCATGCTGATCAGAGGTTTCATTGTCTGTGACATTATAAACATCTTCATCTTTCAACTTCTCACAGTCACAAGCCTTCCTAGAGTAGTATTTCATCCTAAAGGCTTCAGGAATAAAAAGTTGAATTGGATAAATAAAGTTATCTGTGAATACTGTATGTTGGAAAGTGCCAGACTTTTTGTTTGTTTTGGCATTTTTATAGGTTATTTTTCCTGAGGAGTTCATTAGTTGGCTTTGACTGGATAATATTAAGATTCTTGCCACTTTTATTGGAACTCAAGATATGACAGGTCTCAGCTCAAAGAAGAAAACTAAAATTTAAAAAAAAAAAAGACAATTACAGTATTCTTTAATGTGTACTACTGTTTCTAATACTGTGGAAAATCTTGTTGCCTTGTACAGTTGTATTGTTCTGAACTGAAAGAGTAAGATCAGGAAGCCTGTGTTTTCAGACTGTGGAATAATTTATACTCCAGGGTCCACATTTCCAAACACCAGTGGTGGCATGATGTCCACTGACAGAACTGAGCCTATGGAATGGCCAGTGTTCCCAACACCTCCTTGCTGTCATTTGATGCCACAACTTCTGAATGCAGTTGGTGATTAAGATAGGAGAGGGAGCCACAGTCTGAGTGGATGACTAAAATCAGAATGGCCAAATGCCTAGGAAAGGTTTAACTTGGCTTTGACAAATGTAAACTACTTGACTTTTTTTTGCAGGAGGTTGCAGTTTGCAGAATAGTGACTATTGATATTACAGCCAAGGATTGCACAGCAGCTTTCTTTGGAAGTAACAATGAGTTTTCTTCACAAGAAGGAAGATGAACCTCTTTCTGAAGATGATGATAACAGTAAAGGGAGCCTAAGAAATGCGGCTAGACTTAAACTACACTGCTACTTTTTAGGCAGCTGAAATGAAATGATTTTTTCTGTCATGCTAAAAATAAAATAATAAAAATAGAGACTAAAAGATGTTCATGATCCCTGCATTTTTCTTCTAAAATAGTACTTTTTAAAATCTTATTGCCCAAAAATAAAAGAATGTAAAATATTCAAACAAAATAATTTTTTTCATTAAAAATTATTCTTAATATTAAGAATGCCTGTACTCTAAAACTGAATTTAGCTTACCTCAGTTTTCAGATCCTGTTAGAATCTGTCTGTTAAAGGGCTATGACAGATACATTTCTGTCACACATATATATATCTGATGTTTTATAAACTTACTCAATTTAAATTTCACAGTCCCTATATCAGGGGCATCACACTCAGACCATTTTGGTATGCTCATGGGTCCTGTAGTTGTAACTTTCTGGTTTTTTTAAACCGAAGCCCTGGGGAGATCTTTTAAGCCTGAACTGTTTGTTGTACTATTTCCTAAAAAATCAGTCGTTCTACTGAAATACATATGACATAAACAGTTAAGGGCACAGCTGGGAAAACAACTTTGAATGAAAGAAGGTAGAACAGTCTAATTTTACTGTGTTTAAAAGTGAACATTACGTGTAGCCTATTTTAATGGTTTTTGTATTTGTTTATTTTTATAATTAGAAAGTAGTTCTTCCTAAAATTGGATGGTTTCATAATGCTTACTTGAATAGCATGAATAATTTGATTTCATGCAATATTTAACAACATATGTTGCTAAAAATAATAATGATTAAAGCTGTAACCATTTATCTATATTTTGGAAGTCATAAAGTTGTACATATAGATATGTACGTGAAAAAGGGGTTTGCATAGTAATGAATGAAATTAGTGTGCTTTAGCTTATTCACCATGTGTCTGATTCAATGTTCACTGTGATCTGTACATTTCGTTTAGTGAGATTTGGATTCTGCACTCATGTCAAATCCATTTAATTTTCCAACTTGATACTGCGTTACGGCATTATCCACATTCTGTTAATGCCTGTAATGATAAATATGGAACAATGACTGATATTTCAAAAGCTAAAATAAAATAAAAATACCCACACTGAATATACTGTACTATTTAGGTACAAAAGAAATTAAGATAATCTGTTGTTTTAGTTTTTCAAGAAAAAGTAAAAAGAAATAAAGTATTTTCACTAGCTTCTGATAGCCAAAGAAAACATTTTTCTATGCATATTTATTGGATTATCTTTTTGCCTTTTAAAAATAATTCGATGACCTTTGTGTGTGTGACTTACAGAAAATTTTATTATAGAGCTTCACCTTATCAGTGGTTCTGATATTCCAGTTATTTCTGGATGTTACTTGAGAACACAGATAAATTACCAACTTGCATTTAAGGAAGAGTGTAGTAAAGAGGGCATGAATTTCAAATGTGTATGTCATTTATCTGTAAGTGAAAAACCAGGTCTCATAAAGCATCAGATTGCTCAGTGTTCTCCAAAATTGCTCTAAATTTAAGGGTGGTTTCTTTAGCAAAAGAAAGCAGCTTTGGCAGCTCTTCAGAAAATAGTGTCTAAACAAATGTACACCTATTTAGAGTGATAAGTAGCCCCATATCTGAGACACTGACAATTCCTGCCTGTACTTTTTGCCTAACTACTCCTTTTATCTCTCCTACGTAAGTCACATAATTTCCATCCTGTTTATATCCATAATCAGAAAAGTGCATAACATATCAAATCTGAATTGATTTTGAGTTCAAAATTCTTTAATGTGTATTAAAGAGTAATGCACCCAACTTCATTTTTTATTTTCATAAAGAAGTTAATAAGATTATGAAGTTGTATAGTCTAAAAGATAGGTTTTAAATAAGAAAGAAAATTTAATAGACATGTTAAAATTACCATTTTAGTACTGCTATGTCTAATAATATTTCAATAAATATTAATGCCACTATTATAATATAGGTTATAATGCTATTATTGTAGTTTCTCAGTTTAGTATCCTGATTTGAGAAAAATTAGTTATGATTCCTCTTTACATGTCCTGGATGTTATTCCTAAAATGCTATGAAGTGACTTTCTGGGTTGGTAGAATGTGAAATTCTACCAACCAAAGGGATTGTGGTGATTTCACAAGTATTATTCAGCGCTGAAATTTTAATTGAAGGGAAGTCTGTGTGACTTTTGTAGAGGACATAAAATATATGGCAGCAAAATGTGCTTTGAAGTGCACACGTCACTTGCAAGCAAAGCAGGCTTTCTTCCCTCAGCTCCTCAGTTGTGCTCTGTGGGCCACCAGGACATGCTGTGGGATGCTCCTGGGAGAGCACAGTGGTTCCTGTGGTGTTCTTTCACTTTGTTTCCATTCATTTAATTGCACAGACAGAAGTTAAAAATCTGTCAGTACTTTCCCAGTACAGTCCAGCTTCATTGTGACGAACCCCAGGGAGTCAGGGAGAATTGTTCATCCCAACAGGACTGGTTTGGCAATTTGTTGCACTGAAATAGTGAGGAAACATCCTAAGTCAACCACCCAGTAATAAGTTGCATTCTATGACAACTACTTCACATTGCTAAATGCTAAATGCAGAAAGCATTTACAAGACACTTTAAAAAGAAAGCAATGAGGAAATTAAAAAGAAATAAAAAATGTGCATTTAGAGGCTAAATCCAACATGCTGTGATAAAGACAAGAAAAATGTGGCTGACACTCCAATAGCTGAGGACCAAGGACAGCATGTCTTCCTGCTGCTGAAATTATTAAAGAAAGGGAGAGTTGTGACTTGCTGTAAGTGAATTTAGTCAATATTTGATTTCCTTCTAAACATGTAATGTAATTTTGAATGAGGTGGAATTAATTTTCTGTTAGAGGAACTGATGACCGTGTTTGCCATGCTCTGTAGAGAAGGGGGTTCACAGACAATATTTTTCTTCAGATGTCACCTTTTTTGGTTCCCTGTTTTAATCCCCATTGCACCATCCTATAGTCTATACTAATGGAGTAAGTTTATGGTCCCCATTTAAAGTCATCAGAGACAATTTTTATGCCACAGGTACTTTCAGTTGCTCCTAATTTCAATACACTCTTTGACTGATTTATAAAAGGAAAATCAACAAGCATAACTATTTTTTAATACTGTTTTGTGATTGTTGTTCCACTTCAATGTAATTTTAGTTAAATCTAATTTCAAGCCATCTCAGCTGAATTATTAAATAATAACATTTAAAAAAATCAAACAAAAACCAACCAAAACCTGAAAGAAAACCATATCTATACTCAGATCTTTTCCTGATTGCAGTTAAGGAAGGCTAGAACTAGACAATAAAAAAGCTTATAATTATTTGAAAAAGAGATATATATTTTTTATTAAACTAGTTCTAGGTATTAAATCATGAATATCAGTATTGGACACATTTGGACAATCATCTCTTACATTTGCTACAATCACCTTAACATCATCTAATGGTTGGCATTAGCAACTTTATATAATTCATTATTTTGGATGTCTTTTAATATCAACATATATTATCAAAATAACAGTTATTTAAGTAGACATTCCATGACTCAAATATCTGGCAGATTCCAGTTGGGAAAGATAACTTTTACTCCTTTATAATATAATAAATGTAAATATTTTCAATTTCCATTTGCTAGATTCAGATTTTTGTGATTTTCTCAACCTTCCACACATGATCCATTGAATTCTTTTGTAGGGAGCTTCATAGCAGTAAAATAGACAGAGAAAATCGAGACAGTTTTCTGCTTCGATGTAGCATTGATGTCACTGGGAATTCCTCTTGGGGCACAAAAGAGCTGGAGAATTAGCTTAATGCTGAGACAAAAAAATTAAGATGTATGTGGCTCCAGTGTTTGGGGATGACATTTATAGAAAGCAAATGCTGTGGATCTCCTCCTTCTATCCAGCATGGGAAGCATTGGTGGGAGGAGCCTCCTGGAATCATGGAAAACAGCCATGAGTTAAACCAACAAATACTGCAGTTATGGTCATGCAACATTTTAAAATTACTGGTGATTGATAGACCTGTTTCAGAGTTGCCCCAGCTGCTGCCCAGTGAGGGGTCAGATGCAACTTGCAGCACCTTCCTGATCAGAAGGAAAGTTTTAGAGTGGCCACAAAACTGTGTCTCATTTGTAAATACAAACTTCAGTGCAATGGCTTGACTACGCTTCTGTTACTTATCCACTGACGATGCTAATAGCATCTGAAGAGTAAAAATACTTTGATTTTGTTATATTTTTAATTTGCTGTTGTTCTATGAAATTATGATGGCCGAAATTATGATGGCCAAAATTATGTAGTAAACAATTTTTTTTTCTAAATATGGCATTTTTTTTCTTATTCAGTTTGCATACTAAGACATCATTTTACTGTGGCTTTGCAAATGAGTACTCATCTGTAGAGACAGAAGCTTGTCAGATGTATAATACATATGTTTCTCTAGCTAAAACCTCTGTTATGTAACTTGTCCTAGGTCAGTCTGCTTAATCATGACTTTTTTAATGCATCATTGTACTCTGCAATTATCAAAGAAATTTAATAAACTTTGTTGAGGTAAAAAATTATGTCCAATCACTATTTCCTCATAAATTTCTTTTGTGTGGTTTAAAAAAGCCAAAGAATGAGAAATGATAACTTCTTGCGGTTTAACGTAGAAAAGGAAATGTTTGTGTTTGGTGTATCTCAAAGCTTAAAAGTAATTATTTCTACTATTGATGCAGTAAATGTAAAATAATTTTACTGAGCTAATAACCATGCTCTGATTTTAATTATTTAATGTCCCTTTAAACATGCTCTTTTCTAAGAAGCAGTTAAGTAAGTTTCTGTAGTAGCAATTACTTTTTCTTGAAAACTGCTGATTTTGGTTCACCTTAAATCAACTGTAAAAGTGACAATGTGTTTCTGAGGAGATTCATGATGCAGATCTATGTAACACTGACCACATGTAGTCAACTGGTATTCACAAGAAATCCATCTGACCAAATGTGAATACCTGCTTATGGGCAGGATGAATCAATGCCCTGGCACCAGTGGCTGAACTCGTCATGGACACCACAGATCACACTGAGCCCCAGTGGAGCCTTGGAGACAGCTAAAATAGCACAATTGCTTTTACATTTCATCCTTTACCCTCTCACACTTCAGAGTTCTTCTTTTCTAGCAGGCTGAATATCAAGATCTCCTCTTGTAATCGTCATTGGAGAATATTCAGCCACCCACCGAGAAGCACACATTTTGCCGGAGTCATTACAGTATAAACAGTTCATATTTCAGAGGATAGAAATACTACCTCAAAAATGCAGCTTTGTGAGAATGTGCAGTTAACATTTTTTGGTTTGTATTTTCACAGTTCATCATGCTCGATTTCAAAACATCCAGCTGTATTTGTATGGGAAGGGCCTGTTGCTGATTGCCAGGAGACACTTTGAAGATGCTTGTTTTAACTAAATATTTATGTGAGTTTATAACACATAGGAAGAAATTTAAACAGGATAATCATTCTAAAATTGACTTAGTCATACAATAAGCTTAGAAGGGAGAAATAACTGATGTCCCTTTAAAGTCAGAACTATCTTGTCAAATTGTTGGTCTTTGATCATGTACAGGAGCTGCAACAGCCAGAAACAAAATCCAAAATCTATTAACAATCTTTTCTCATGGATCTTTCTCTCTTGCAAACATCTATTTATTGCAAGAACTGTTGGAGCTGCTTCGTATGCTGAGAGACCAGGCATACCTAGAAGTAAAATAGTATTGTGTCAGTCTTGTCATATAAAGGACTTTTGTTGTTTATTTATTGAGGCAGTAATACATTTTAAATGGTTAGGTCTTTCACTGTATCTGGGTAACATTATTTATTTTAGGGTGAAAACCTGTTCTGTAGCAACAATAAGTGTGAGTGCATCAACTTTTACTGTGTCGTAAAATCTTCTGCCCAGTGTGTCTGAGAAGATTATTGTTTTGTAACAGAATCTGTTACTGACATCAACACATTCATAGGCAACTTAGTTGAGAGAGAGTAGCTGTGCACCAGCTGAGCTTAGGCCACTGACTTTGTGTGCTCCAGGAACACTGAGAGTGTGCTACTGTAGCATAAACTATGGAAGAGATGGATTCAACAAGGGTGTTCTACTTCACAAGAAGAACATTCTGAAGGAAAGTGAGGCAGCTTGCTCAGCCATGAGTTTTTTGGAGCTGCCCTAAAGTTTAGCCTAAATAGGGGAGTCAGCTGAGTCCCTCTGGCATTTTAGTCAGTCAATCACCTACCAGTTTATCAAATGGTCTCTCAAATCGCACCATACTTCTTTGAAAGATAATCATACCCGCTCTGCAGAGTGGGTATACATGGAAATATGACATCAAAATATCTCATATAATGTTGTGAATGGTGGCAGAGAAGTGAAAAGATGCTGGACAAGGCAAGCAAGGACATAAATGCTATTAAGGCCCTTGTGAAGGCTCACAATTCACCAGAACTTAAGAAATTGTGTAAATGCAGTAAGACTTGCATATAAATGGATTTGTTTGGTTGCATCAGGGCAGAGCTGTGAGCTGTATGTAGCAGAACATTTAAAAGACAGAAGTAAATGTCAGTGTTCTCCTGTGATGATGTACTCTGTAGCTTAGGCTTTCTGAACTGGCACAATTGGATCACAAAAAGTTACAGCTCAAGAAGGCAATGGCTAATCTGCCACTGACAGCAATAGGAATAGAAAAAGTAGTGGTACTTAATCCTGTGATTAACTTTTTTACTGGAAGGAGGCCTCTTTTTATACTGATTTGAAATATTATATTTGAAGGCAATGTGACATTCATTTTCTCATTTCTCCTTTAACTCTTCTTTTTCCACTGTTACCTCTAAAGGATGCATCTTTCCTTATTACAGCAATTATCATCTCCACCTTACCTCTCTCAACATATCCCCATTCCCCCCCTTTTTTTTCCCATTTTTAAATTTCACCTTTTCCTATACATTTAAATCCACTCTACATCAGATTTTTTACTAGACTATCTTGCGAGACACTTACTGTATCCATCCTAAATTACTTGTTTGATATAATTGGCAATAATTGCTGTTCATTGTGTAGGCTGCTGCTTTGCACTAAATCTGGAAAGATACAGAAGATTTTTAAATAGTAGAAATTGTGTTTTCAACCAGTTCTTTCCTTTTATAATAGCTAAAAAGGAAGAATATCAGGATTTTTTTTCCCTGTTTTTTAGTTTTATTTAACTGTTATGTACCTGAACTAGAGACAGTAGACTGAGGAAACTGCATTTTATACTGCGGCATGTGGTTGAGCTGGTCCCAAGAGCTACACTGTGATAGAGTTTTTCATAATTCATAATTGAGGCCATTCTGTTATTTTCCACACATCTTTATGATATCTGAGTAGGCATGCACTTGAAGACATGCATTTCCGATGCTTCTGGCTCTAAAAGGAGGACCCATAGAATGTATTCAAGTTTGGGTATGATGAGAAATAGGTGAAAGTGGACAAGGCCTCTGTGTCCACACAGATATGTCACATAAGCTTGACATTGCATTGTCTGAATTTTTTTGCTGATGTGTAGAAAATGACTTACAATTGTCAGCAAAATGCAGTGCTTCACAAAATGCAGTCTAATTTCGCTAAAGCTACAACTGCAAGAAATGCAATGACTAGCAGTAGAAAGTGTCTGGTCTAACACTCTGTTAAACACAAATGCTACTTAATGACACTGTAGGTATCTACAGGGTCTACTGTCTGTTTAATATGACAACTGGACAATTTAAGCTAATTAAAACTTACAAAGCTCCTGCTTCTGCTGTTGTCTGGGAAAAAAACCTACAATTTAATTTAATGGGAAAAAGGCAGGACCTTATTTAAGTTATACAATGCCATGAATTATTTCTGACATGTAGGAGACTTTGTGCTTTCCAGTAAAAGAATAAGAAATGTGAGTAATCTTTCACATCTTAATGAACTGATTTATTTCTTAAAATTGGTCGAAAGTGCATGGGCATGATTTTATTACTAGGCTTTTTAAATGAGATGTCTAGATCCTTAGGGCAGGGGCTGCCTTCCAATGACATATATAAAACTTTGTCCTTGACTGGAACTTCTAAGCACTGTCACATTGCAAATTGTAAACATCCACAATAAAATACTTCTTACAGAATCTGTTTGGATCTGACTCAAGAATGAATAAGTTACTTCTAAAGATTCTGGAGAATAAACTCCCATCTTCTTTTGTACACATGCTGAGCTTCCAGTAATTTGCTAATTATTCTTAAAATTAATACAACCTAGAGATGGCTGGAAAAAATGCAACAAATCCTCAGCCATGTGAACTTTTGAACCCAAACTTTTAATAAATTTGAGATGGTCACTTAATAGAGGCTTTCATCAGATTTTTAATGGGTTTCGTTCTGTGCTAAACTGCAGAAAGAAAACTAAATTGCCTAGAGTCCTTTGGGACTAAAATATGGCTGATTATAACTTCAAAATATGAGAAGTATCCCTTGCTGAAGAGCCTCATACTCCTTATATGCTCCCCTGAAAAACCAAACCTCTGTTTCTGAAGAAAATTATTGAGATTAAATCTACTAGAACTTCTGGTTTATTACAGAAATTAAGTCTAAGAAAACTGCTGACAAGGTCTGAGATTGTCATCTCTTAGAATGAATCAAATGCATACTTTTAAGAGGGAAAAATAAAGAGCATTATTTTTTTCCCCACGAGATAGGAAAAAAATCTCAAGATTTCAAAGATACTTTTATGATGTCCTAGGCTACAGCATGGAGTGGAGTGACTAAAAGGAATATAACACATTAAGATTGTATGGACTGACATGCCATTTCACATGTCTCAGTGATTTTGTTATTGTGGTGCCTGAATGGGCTGATCTGGTTTTGAAGAAATTTGGTGCAGCACTTGAGATTGTACTCTCTTTCTTGTTAGGTTATACTGGTAGTAGCCTCTGCACTATGGCTCCCTTTTCTTATTCTCACTTCAAACCTTTTCCTAGATAGTTTCCTACAAAATTTGGGGTTGCAGAAGTATGTGAAGGGCATATGGAGTCTGGTGCTGAAGTTCTGATACTGATCTAAACTTGGCCCAGACCTTTCGTACATGGGTATGAAAAATCAGGCTGATTCACTGGGCAGTCATACTCTCAGCGTTTTAACCTCCTAAACTCTTCCTGCTGTTTGGTATTTTAAAGAGAAAAAGCCTCGCAAATAAGCTAAATATTGGGAATTCAAAAACTTGTGCGTGGTCTCTGCCAAGTTTGGCTCTTGAGTCTGTCTCAACCAGTAGGCATTATTTCAATCAAAACAATTTGTGAGGAAAGTCAACCTTGGGCACAGGTTCAAATATTTAGCTAGCTAGAGCTTAAATACTCTATTTTTCCAGCTCTTTCCAAAGGAATTTATGGTTTTGAAGTAAGCCTTTTTTTTCCATATTAACATGGTTTGTACTTTTTTGAATCCATGGTTAGAGTTTTAGCTGGTCATAAGCAGTGCAGCATTTTCAACTTGCTGTTATTACTATGTATAATTTTTCAGGATATGCAGTCTAAAATATAAACCATGTCTGTGTGTTATCATGCAAGTAATAATTTGACCAACACTGGTCTTTTGGAAGCCTTTCAGTATTTTTTTTCCTCAAGTTATCAGTATCAAAAGGATTTCTCCTCTTAGTTTTTCTGAAGCATAGCTTAAAAACTACAATACTGGGGTTTTTTTCCCTCTATTCAGACACAAATCAAAAGTGTTTTTCATCAATTTTGCTACTGTTCACTGTAGAATTAAAACTGACATTATAAACACTCAATGTACTTGTGGTAGAAGCAGTAGATCTTTTGATCTTTCATTCTTCAAAGTGTCTGCTTGTCAAAATCAGAAAGAGGAGTGGAGGGAAACCATGTATTGTATGGTAACAAACAAATAAGACACAAAGCATTTCTGTTTTAAACCTGGCATGTACTCCAGAACACTTCTTGCCATAGGAACATTTGATTAATCTCAGCAGCGTTCACTTGTCCCAGTCGGGTACTGTCCTGTCACTTATCCTGGCAATTGCAAATACAGAGCTGTTTTACATAAAATAATGGGAGAGTAAGTTGATGTTCCTACTAATTTTGCCAAGCTACAGCAGCATACCCTCAAGTATATTGAACATTGCTGGAGAGTGCATTTACCCAAGGGAAAATATGCCCCGAAATAATTTATGATCTGCCCTGTTCTAGGAAAATGCAAGGAACATGTTGTCCCCTCTGGAACATTGTGACGCAGTTTCACTGACATAAAATTAGACAAGGCTGAGACTGGCTCCTCTGATGGCTGTATGATGGACTGCCTTTGTGGTTTCCTTTGGGACCATTGAGTATTGCTAAAGGGGCAAGGACCCAAGCCTCTCACATCTCACATGGGTGATTAGGGCCAGGTTCTGAAAGGTTCTCCTCTAAAGCAGCTGAAGGTTTATGGCTTCAGTGAATGCTCTGTTAGTCCCATTGTTCATCTGAGTGAGTTGAAAGACAATCTTATAACATTTCATCTGTCTCTTGTTTGTTTGTGTTTGTTTGTAAGTTTATTTGTAGGTTTTTTTCCCCCTCATATAGAGACATGAGGAGGAAAAGAGAGAAAAGAAAGAGGGAGGGGAAGATCAACTCCTCTGGTATCTTCACCCTTCAGCAGAGAAGATGGGGATCCCTGTCATCAGTATTTCAACACTTGAGAACTTAACTCTCTGAATACTTAGAAGGCCTGAGTTGAGAGTCCTTAGGTGGGAAATTAAACTATAATGAAATAATGGAGAACAGCATTTTTTGTGCATATAAAAATTTTTCATGTTTACTTGTATATAACATTTTTATATACATTTTAAAATATAATTCAGGCATATGTAAGAGAATTACCAGATATTTCCCAGATTTCTTCGACCACTGAAACTACTGCAAATCACTGGAATGCTACACAATAGCAGGTTAAGGAAAGTGCTAATCCTAGGACTGATTACCGACTCTCTGCCTATTGGAGTGCACTGTTGACTGTGGATAACAATTTGGAAAATCCATGTAGGGTGTGAGAATGGGTCTAACTACCCCAATCTTAGCTCTTGATTTGCAGTGAAATGTTGCTATTAAAATTACTGAATGGCAAGACGCACAGGGAATCCTCAAGTATGCTCATTTATTCTTTCCTATGATGCAAAAATCAGGAGGCTTTCAGTTCTTATAATTAAAGAGATACTTAAGAAGGCAGAAGAAAATAATGTTAGGCATGTACTGGGATTGACCTTGGAAACTGGAGATATCAGCTGCCCACTGTGAAGAGAACCTTACTTGGTATTGCTTTCCAAACTTTTGCTGCTTGTGCTGAACTTTCTGAGACAAGTGCTTGCCTCAGGCTTGAGTTATTAGTAGTTTTTACCCTAGCATCTCCAATCATGTTTTGTACACACTGCAATGTGATCTTTGGTGATGCAGTTACATTCTTCTCTTCAACTCAAGTCTGAGACATGGAACTTCTGGTGTCAGGAGCTGGAGGAGAAAGAGAACAATGCTTCTGTCCTTCACCCACTGCAAGACTGGCACTGGGGGCATCCCAGCCTTGTCCCATGTCTTCTCCACAGAGCCAGGAAGAAGCTATTGATCTGCTATGGGTTTCAGCAGTGCTTGTGGTGCAGCCTGATGGTGCAGGCTGCAGCCTGCAGCTTTGGAATGTTCTTTCTTTCCAATGGCCATAAAGTCTCTGAGCCAAATCCTCTGGTTCCTGGGCAAGCTGATGCCAATGTCAGTGGTGTAACCCAAAGGACAAAGATCCCGTGCTGAAGGGCATGAAGGGGACCCAGTATCTGGCATAAAGGAATAGATAATTATGTGCTGCATATACTTACTGCCAAAACATGTGGTCAACACTGACCATCACAACATGTTGTCAGCCAAAGTTGTAGTAGTCCTGGAAAACTATGCATTAACTGGGAATAAATTGTAAAATACTATGTGTAATTTATAGGGTATAACCTCCCACCACTCTTTGTGAGAAAATACAATAGAAAATAAAAATATAGAATTAAACACAGTTTTTCAAAATTAAAAAATGTTTCTATTGTCCTTTAATAAGTTTTCTCCTTCAGTTTTTCACCGACTGGAATTCCACCAAGACTGATGTCTTGGGGCAAAATGTTGGTTTCACAGAGACCAGCTTTGCATTTATAAACTCCAACCCACAAAAAACATCTCTGAGACTTTGCATTTATTGCTGCGGAGAAAAACATATATCACTCTGCTTTTCCTTTAAAATAAAATCCAATGAAAAATGTTAAAAACTGAGCTGCTTTTCAGATGTGTCTTCAGTGCAAAAGTCTGGGGCCAGTACAGGAATAAAAATGAAATTCTGTGGCCTGGCTTGGGGAGCACTGGTCTTAATCAAGTAAGAGCTCTTCCTGATTTTATCTGCAAAATGGTCTAATTGAAATAATTGCCAGTCTGAAGTTCATCTGAATGGATTAATAGAGTCAGCTTCTGAGTCTCGTGATGGAAAAGTCCATTGAAAGTTTGTCATTGCTTTTGAATGAAAAATGTGCTGGTCAAGTGCATGAGGAAATAAAAGAGAAATTTATTGATCAAAAGAAAGACCAACTACCCTATTTTTGTCAGCAGGGATGGGAATAGTTGCATAGTGGGAGAGGAGTAACAGCTTCACCCCCTGCCTCCCTGTTGATCATAGGATTCCATTACTGTGATTCTGTCCCTGTGGCTACTCCAGAAAAACAAACATATGTAAGGTAAATGCTAACCTGGTGGAGAGGGAGGAATTTAAATCCAAACCTGGAGCTGGTAATCTATGAAGACCTTCATGCTCATCAAACAAACAAACAAAAAAAACCCCAAAAAAACAAAGAAAAAAAAACCCTAAAAAAAGAAGAAAAAACAAAAAAAGAGAAACAAAAACAACCCTATACAAACCAAATGAACCAAACCTATACCCTGCATTGTTTAATCAAAAATAACCCAAAGCAGGTGGTTTATCATTTGCTACTGATAGTGGTCACCCCTGCAAAAGGCAGTTTTAGGATCCAGCTGGGATCAACCCCATTCTTGAAGAACACATGTGGTGTTTTTCTAGTTCTGCCAAGCAAAACAGTTTTTAATAACAGCTGGCCTTTGTAGGAGCCTCACAGGCAGAGGCTTTCTGGAAGAAATTTCAATGCCATGCATTTCCTCCCCATCTAGTTCAGGTTCCCCTTGCTGATTTGCCTGGGACTGATTTGTCTCTTGCAGAGCACCTTTTTGTCTTCATCCCAGTGTTTTCCAAATTGTTTGTTTCAAAACTATATTCTATACTTTAGAGCAAGGTGAATGGCTAAAACATTTTTATTTATTCCTGGAAGAACAGAAGGTTTTTTTAATTTGGCTTCAATAAAACAGTTAAATAAAACTGGCTTAAATAAAAGAGTTAGTAAGTAAAAGTGTTTATTTACTTTGGAGAAAAATGGGTTTAATTGTAGCCTTTTTAAAAAAATCTTTAATCTGAAAGTAAATTCTGAAAGTGCAAAAAAAAGAGGGAGTGTGTTTTTTGATCACAGTGTAGTTTTTCATTTATTAAAATCAAAGCAGTTCAGTACATTCAACGTGAACTTCTACATACTCTAATTCACTAGACTCTTCATGTCTGGTGAGTAAATTATCTGTCTAAAAGATTTGAAATCCTTCTGCATGAAAGTTTGATGTTATGAAAGCCTTGTACTATTAATTTGGCTTGCCATGGTATCTGATCTCTTTGACTAAGATTTCCTCTGTTTGGCTGAAGGTAAATAAAATGTTTTGTGTTCCAGAAATGAGATTTAGGATCTAGAGTCTCTTTAGATGGAAGACTTTCTGGCCTGACCACGTCACACAGCAGAACAGCAGAATTTCTTTTTGCGAAGAAATTGGGAGCATTGTCTAAGAGAAAATGCTTTTAACTTGGGAGGTTTACCACTTTAAACCTGGACCTAATTTCTTTGCTCATTTTCTATGTTTTGTGTTCTGGAGATCTTCTGCATATGCAGACCTATTCAGAATTTAGATGTGTCTTCAGAAAAAGACGAAACTCAACTTTAGAGGATTTTTTTGTGTTTCCCTGTTTTTTTTCTGACAAACCATGGTTGCACATGAACTTTGGGACTGCCCTATTCTTTAAGCATCTGGTAGCACAACTGTGCTCTGAGAAGTATTTAGCAAGTACAAATGACAGGACAGGTCTAAATTAGTTCCTTGTGTATCACAATCTGTGTCTAGAGTTGAAATGCCCCATTACTAGGTGGGATATTCACTTCAGACTTAATGCTGACCTTTAGAACTATGTGCAAGGACAGTGTGGATTTAATAAATTATTATTATTAGTGCTAAAATGCAATTAGTAGTGAGCCTCAAATCTTTTCTCAACTGACACCACATGGATATAAATATCAGCAACACACAAAGGCAGTCTGGCTTTCTTGTGCAATTCCACATACCCACCATTGCAAAATGTTGCCCATCATTCTCTGGACATTTATGAAGTTTTGTGTTAGAATATATGGAGAGCCCAAACATAGTGCAAATCCATCATGTAAGCGATGCCTGTGATATCATTATTTGGTGGATAGTCTTCTCTCCACATGGCAGGAAAAGGACTGCCAGAAAAAAAAGATGGTTGGAGGGTTGGCATAGAACTAATCTCAGTCCATTTACCTAGAAGTAATTTGTGCACTTCTGATGTGAAATAATTCTGATTCATTCATCTCTTTCTTATGTATTATATTATCAGTACCAGATTTGATTAGAACTGCTATGCCAGACTCAGTAGCTCAGCATCATAAGTGATCATAAGCCTAGTAAACATAGTTTGTATTTGAGATATTGCATTTCAACTGATCAAATCCAAGTATATTCACAACATTAATTTTATGCTTACAGGAATTCTACCTAGCCTATTTAATATGTCACATGGAGTTTAATTCTACTAAGATCAAGAATGTAATTGAATCATCTTTCAAGCTCAATATCAGTTACTAGAAGTTTTACAATTACTCATAAACAAAGTGAAATATTACTCTGCTCCTATACTTGAACTACAATAGTCTAATGTTCAGTCAATTTTTAATTTAAGTTCTGTTGTCTAATTTAAACTTTGTGTTTTAGTTGCTGTGCTTGGAAATGGTATATAAAGGTGTCGCTTGAACATATGGACTGGAGAAGTTTCCATAATAATGTTTTAACACTTCTAAATTCTAAGAGTAATTGTACCTAGGGGCCTCCTTCAGTCCCTTACAATGGATGCAGATGGTTGATACTGAGCTGTGGAGCAAGGCCACAGTTGAGCCCTGGTTATGGGAGCATGAGGAGAAAATAAAGGGACTACCCCTGATTAAAGACATGGCTGCAGGGAGACAGAGCAAGAGCTGAGCTGCATACAGTAGTTTTTAGCAGTTGGTTTGGGAACTGGAACTGCTTTTAATAACCACCTCTAGTGAACCACCTTGGACAATCCAAGTGCTTTAAGTAGTCAGGCAGCAACAAATGGGATGGAAGAGAACCTCTTTAAGGTCATGGCAAATAATGTAAATCTGCTGTCTGCTCCCATAAAATTTGCCACAATGTCAAGCTAGTTTGACTCTGGAACCATGCTTTTCTTAGTCTGGTCTTTGCTGGACAACAGTTATCAGTCCTGTAAAGAGGATTCCTGAACAAACATTACAACTTACATAACAGAACCTTAACTGGAGCTAATTAAACTTGATTGTCGTGAAATATTAGAAATACACAAGTCTTATTCTCCAATCAGCCTCATTCTTCAACATTTATTGTATTTATTTGCTTGTAGAAATTATGTAGGACTGTCTATACAGATACAAGTGAGTTTTTTAAGGATGTTCTAAGTAGCACATATGGTTCAAAAAATTTCGAGCAGAAATGCATCCATAGAGTTCCTATTTCTACTCATTTGTCAAAGTAAGCAAATAAATATGTTTGAAAATAACTTTTTTTAAATGTATCAGTTATTGGTTTCTGAACCCTACAACTGTTTTGCACAGTAAACATGCAGCTAATGTGTTTTCACTTGTCAAAAACTCTTCAGAATTTTATATCCAATAGATATTTTTTAGATAGAGAAGAGACTATCTGTAGCTAAAAATATTCATTATACTTCTGTTATTTTGATCCAAATAGAGATATATCATGGTGAAAAATTATGACTGAAAAAATGTGCATTGTGGGGAGGGCAGTTGAACCTTGTCATGTCCCATTCCATGTCCAGACTTCTCTCAGCTTTCTGAGAGTTTGATGTGTGGAGGAATGATATAGCATGGCCTACAGAGGAAAAATCATGAAAGCATGTGGATCTGTGGGTGGATAGATAATATAACTGTTCTGTAGAAAGAATTCATGCAATCACAGAATAATTTAGCCTGGAAGGGATCTCTGGAGCTTCTCTGCACAAAGCAATTATTTGCAAATCCAAAGTTTTATTAAGTTGTCCAGAGCATTATTCAATTGTTTTTGGATGTCTCCAAGGATGGAGATTGCTCAGCAGTTCTGGGCATCTGTTCCAATATGTGACCACCCTTATGGTGAAGGGCTTAATATTTGGATTTCTCTTGCTGAAAATCTTGCCTAATTGTCATCTTAATAAGCATTGTCTAATTTACCTCTGTAGTGAATAGAAAGCAAGAACTCCCTCCTGAAGTTCTTTTTGGATAGGATTCAATATCCTCAAGATGTGTCTCGGACACAGAACCCATACAACACACAGAAATGGTCATAAGGCACTTTGAGACAGTCAAAGCCAGGTGAGAATGATCCTGTCTAGTCTGACAAAAATACTTCTCCATGTCATTTGAGTGGACTCTCATGGAGAGTATTATTGGAGTACCTTCTTACTGGGTCTAAAGGAGCCTAGATAGTACTCTAAATGCAGCTGATTTTGCTGTTTGGGATTGGTTTAGTACATTGCCTTGTTCCCCAGTTTGTTTATCTCCTTCTGCCTGACTCCTGAGCCTTCATGAGAGAGGTCATCTTCTCTTCTTGGCTAACGCTGAAATATGCAGCTCTTTCAGAGTGAGTGAGCAATTTGTGAGTTTCCTCCAAATCCCCAAATATGTAATTTGTAAGTGTAGATCTTTTTTTACTAGATAATTTTTAATGAAATAATTATTTCATTATACAGTCCATTTGTTACTCACTGATGCTATAAATGGCTCATTCTTGTGGGTTGGTGCTATATATATATTAGCATTATCTTGAAATACTTTTAATGCTTTTTTTTGAATTTTTAAGAGCTTTTTAATTATTATAGACTCTATTGCATGCATGTTGCAAATTAAATGCTTTTGTTTACCATTTGTTGATTCCTTATACTGTATTGCATATTTATTTCTGTTTTATCTCAGTGTGAAATTGTCAAGTATTGGCATGGGAGCAGAATGATTCATGTCATGAGTGTGAAAGAACTTGGCTGAGTTTAGTATTCCTTCTAACAGAGGAACACTTCTGGTTTTGTTAATTTTTTTCTTTTTTAAAATATAGCTTATTTTTCATGCTAGGAATTTTACTTAAGTTCTTAACTGGAAGAAATAAGGTTCTTATGGTTTTTTATGCAGAGAACTACTGGAGGAAAAGCAGAAAAAAGCAATTAGGAAGGCAGAGAGGCAAAGAAAGACTCAAGCAGAGCAGCTGTTGAGAACGAAGTGGAAGGAAAATAATTATCTCAGGCAAGAGCTTACAGCCCTTGCAGGAGCAGAGCAGCTTTCATGGAGGAGCAGCAATGGCACTGCCTGCCTACACCATCTTCTCTCTGCAAGAAACTTACTGTACTTGTAGGAGATGGGGATCATTGGTACTCCTTCTCAAGTAGGAAACATAGTCAGACTGCTAAACCTGATTTCACATTTAAAGAGCTTGAAAGCCACTGTTCATGCCTGATATTATTAGTAATAACAATAGTCAGCAGCAGAATGATAGCAACAGCATCTTTATTCAAACACCTTCAAAAAATAAAGATAGCTAAAGATCTGTGTGGGACTGTGTCATTAAATTCAGGCAAGTTCATGTTTAAGGGCAGTAATCACCACGTGACTCTTCCTTTTGTATATATTGTGAATTTGTCAAGGCAGTTTGTAAACTTATTTCAGAAATAAACATCATACAAGAGCACAGAAAAAATATTTTTGCATGTCTTTCTTTGGTAATCTGAATCTACTTATCAAATGGCAGAGATAGTCCAGCTGAAAACTTTGACACTGCAATTTTTAAGGAAAAGGCATTTGCCTGCCTTTCATTTTGGGGTTAATGTCTTGGTTATAATGCTTTGCTTAAAATGGTACTTGGGTTTGTTTTGTTTTATGTGGATTGGAATTTTTTTTATATACTATTCTCTTAGTTGTGAAGAAACTTAATTAAACAGAAACAAAGAAAGTTAAAATAAAGCAAACCTGAATTTGTATGGACAGATGCACTTGTGCTGGGAGGAGAAAGATAAATGACAGATTTTTTCCAGTTCAGGCTCAGAAGAAGGCTATATGGTCTTTCCACAAACCCCTCCCATTAAAGTTTCCCCTTCTGGAGGTTGTCTGCTCCCTGACTGAGTTTTGTGTTCAGTCTGCCAAGCTAATACAGCAAACACATCCACAGCTCATGGCTCACAGCTGCCATTGTCCTGGCACCAAGCGGGAAAGGAGAGTGGAGGGAGCATGGCTGAAATCCTAAGCATGCTTCATCTCCTCCAAGCACAAGTGTTCGTTGCAGATGGGCAGTACAGAGAGAAGGTGCCTCTGTCTCCCTCTGTCCTTCCTCCTCGGCCTCTTCAGTACAAGACCTTTCCAGCCTAGACATACTTGTTCTCAACCATGTGCCCAGGGTCCTTCCATTTAATTCTTATCCTTTTCGCAATCTTGCAATAATAACTTTGTCCAAGTCCTTTCAATCTTTCCACAGCCTTCCCAGTTGAGTTCCTCAGTTTCACCAAAGTTCCACAACTCCATTTTTTTGTTGCTCCAGCAATTTTTTGTCTCGTTTATGGCAGTTTCCAAACCAATGTTTAGTGAGGGCAAAACAGAAACTGGAAGAAGCAAAAGTATTTTTAATTTTAAACTATCCTTGCAGACAAGCGGGTTATTAAATACTCACTCAGACTGGTCTGATAACTAATAAGCTATGTCCTCACCTGCTTTGCTGGTAGAGACAAAGAAGTACAGAACCTTTGTGCTGGAACATCTCAGAGGAGAACAGTTGTTTAAAACTCTGGCTTAACTCAGTTCCTTGTCCACAAAACCTTGAACTAGGAGCAGTTATGAGTTTTTTTCTTTTTATGGTCTGTTGTTTCAGGGATCAGGCTGGGTTATCATAATGATTTTATTGGATCTTAGTGTGTGTTAATCCTGCCCGGAGCTCTTTGGTGCTTGACATTTCTTCTGAGGCTCCTCACTTGTGCAATGCTGTGTGCAGTCAGCAGAGACCAGCTGTGGTGCTGCTCTTTAAACAGAAGCATTAGCTTCCTTTGGTGCAGAGCTGGTGGCTCACATCTTATTTCATCAGTCATTTTGCCACACTAAACTTTAGGGCACTTTTATATATCATACAAAAATATGTGCTAATTTTTTTTTGGGGGGGGGCATTAAGTTATTCTTAGACACAAACATAAGAGCAGTTGCTAGCAAGTGATCCAGGCAGGATCAGAATAGCTCAGGAGTCTAGGAAAAATTTCTGTCAGTCTAATGCTAACAATGTTCAGAGATAGGTTTGTTAGCTGCTTTTTTTTTTTACTCCATGGCAGCCTACCCATAGCATTAGATGAAAAATGAGGGAAGAAAAAAGCCATCTTTAATGAGGAAATTCCTTGATGCAAATAACCATTTTTATACAAACCAGTGAGGTTTCTGACTTTAAGACAAGTGTGTGTAATGTCTGTTTTCATATCCTTACACAGCTATGGAAAGGCCAATGCAGAATTTATTCTAAAGTCTGTGATTAACAAGTCTCAGTAGATCCTTGAGCAAACAAAAAATATTCTTGCTATTGGACCAATAAGCAAATCTTGACTACAGAAAAAATACTTTTTGTCATATAAATCTAAGTGAGGATGAAATGTTAATAAACACTGAGTTTGTGTGTATAAATCCCAGATGGCTACCAATAATTTTCCTATAAAATATTTATATTACATAAAGTCATGTATTTATAATTTTGTTCCATTTCCAATTCCACACTCTTTTTATTCCCTGCTGTATTCTATATTTTGAATATTGCTTGGTCAATTAAACAACCAAAAGTGCATGAAGTAATAATGGTTTTTTTCCTGGCCTAACTTTTTAAGGACTCGCATTTTTTGCCGTATGTAATTTTTTATTTTATGTCTTCAAGTCACTCTCTTCAGTGCTGAACCTGTCAGAAAATGAATAATCATCTAGAGAGGAAATTTACTGGAAATATTTAACAGCTATTGGGGCTCAGTGCAAAAGCATCCTACTGACAGTGCTGCATGTGCATTCCTGTGTGAGATACTCCTCCTTCCACTCTTCCTACTTGTTTGTTATAAGTAGAGACTGGCAGAAAAAGAGAAAGACAAAAATCTACACTTCAGAAACTGAGGATTTCCCCTGGCTAGAAATTTTCTTCATGATCTGTTGGGAGCAACTCTAACAAGTCATCTTGTTGCAGAAAAACATCTAAACATCTGTAAATCACTGTAGCACTGGGGCAAATGACCAACATGACAATTCTGCTTGAGGGAAGAAAGGTTACCCTGCACCTGGGGAGTGACTGTCACTGGCAAAGCTTGACACCCTCATCCCTGGGCAGCCACCGCTGCACCTCCCTTTGTTTGTGTGTCCAAACCAGTGTCCTCTGGGTCATGTCACCTGCTCCAGTGCAGGGTCGAGGCAGGCCCTCCACCCTTTTTTATTTTCCCCTGTGATTCCAAGTAAGGAGAATACATGGGTAAGTCAAAAGTCCCAGAAAACAACACAAATGCAAGGAAGTTATAGTTACATTTGTTTCTTCTAAAGTCCTGAAGAAAATACCAATTGGTCTTTAATTCAGGACTAGTTTTAGTTGGCCACACTGATGTGGATGGATGGTGCAAAGCTCACTGTAATGGAAGAACTTTTCTTTTGGTTTCTGTATATAGTTTCTTGTAGTGGTGTGTTTTTGGTTTTACCAGTTTTATGTATGTATTTGTTCCTTATTTTATATTGTTTTTTATAAGTTGTAATAGTTTGTCCCATGTCACCCATGTTTAACACTTCTTGGTTTTACCCCAACCCACGTTATGTGTCAATCATAAGTTATAGAGCCCCTGGGTCTTGTCCATCACTTTGAAGCCTCTCCCAAAAGTCTAGAATGTTCCAGTGAGGGCGTTGAGTGATTGGACAAGACTCTGGCTGTCTCCCTGCCTGAGTTATTGATTTGTTGTAATATGTGTCATTTACCTGCAGAGCCATACCCACATGATCCCTGATTTGTCCTCAGTTAAACCCATCCCCAAGTTCCTCTCCCAAATATAAGATGCAACTTTCGAGTGCCCTGCCTATTTTTCTGCTTGGGGCTCCAATTGGCAAGGGTCTCTGCTGAGGCAGACACACTGAGCTGATGAATAAAGCCAGTGGTTGAACCCTGAGCAGACTCTCTCCTTCTTTCCTGCTGTTGGTTCTTCACTTCTGTGGGCAAACCAGAACCCATGGGATCAGCCAGGTTCATTCTGCTACTGAGCCATGCCCCTTCTTGCTGTGGTGCCAGGGCTGGCCGAGGCAAAGAGACACTGACAGCGCAGCAATTTCTTTTTCTTTCCTGTTTTTTTGGTTTGTTGGTTGGCATTTTGTTTTGTTAGATTGGGCTTTTTGGTTTTTTTTGTTTGTCTGTTTTGGTTTTCTTTTTGAGGTGCTCTATTCTTCTACTTGCTTTGTAATATTATTATTTGAAAAGAATATTCAGTTTGATTGTTGATCTCAGTCATTTAATATTCTTGTATGGTTTGCTAGTAATAAAAAATACATGATGGTTTTTCTAAGCTGTTCTTTTGTTTCTTAACTACACTGGAAATGTAAAGACTTGTAGCTGTAGCCATGCAACTTCAGTATGTAAATTAAAGTGTCTTGGGGAACTTCCCCATGCCACAGAGAAACCTGAGAAACTAACAGTTTTTGAACTACCCTCAGAAGTTCTGTGAGCTATAAGCAAAGAGTTCACAAGCAATTTCCCATTGCCATTTGGGATTTTCAGATGATGTGGTTCTGTGTAGGACTTGGAGTTGGCAGACTGGGCTTTTTCAGCCTGGATGACTCTGCTACTAAATAAGTGGTGGAAGCCTCCATCCAGTTCTTTTTCCATTTTAACAGGGAGACATGGCACAGAGGATCCAGTGGCTCAATTTAAACAGGAGGACTTTTTACAGCTTTAGCAGAACACATTGTTACGCATGTTTAGTGTAACAACATCATCACTATTCTCCTGTTGGCACTTGCTTGAGACAATGTAGTTTTTGATCAGACTGAGTCATCACTGAGCAAATGAATGAAGAATGCTCCTGTACAAAGGACATAAGACCTACTTAAGCACAGTGATTATAGATACTATTTCATATATATCTATTGGTTAAAGTCATCTTACCTTTCTCAGAATAATCTCCCTATAGCGATCTTTGTAAATTTAATTTTTATGGTTTTATTCTTTATCGTATATGCATAATGGCAAGTAGCATTATAATTTTTTTATTCCTATTTAGTTGATGGAGAATTAAAATCTGAGACTTACACCTAGGTGTGGTCTAAAATGCACAATCTTTTTTTCAAATGGATGACCACAGTCATAATTGCCCTGTCCTGAACTTGCATTTGTTTCTTTACTTTCTCTAAACAAGATAGAAGTTTCAAATGTTTGCTCTAATGAGTAATTGAATTAGCCAGAGATGAATGTCATACTTATCTGCTGTAAAACTGAATGGGAAACGTGCAAGAAGCTTGTTGAACTAATTAACAGTGTTTTCTCTTTGCAATTAAACAGTATATATTATTAGTGACCTTTTAGAAAATTAGAAACCTGCTTCATAAACCTCTCAGAAGAATAGATGTGAATTATATGAAGATTATATAAATCTGAGGATCAATAAGAGAAATAATTCTGAATCTTAATTACTAATTGATTAATCAAATGAAATATTACAGATTAATTTGACTGTTGAGATTGGGATTATATGCTTGTACTGTATATATGAAGGGTATTACATTCAGTGATTCACAAGGTCTTTTGCTATCTTCTGTTCTAAATTATGAACTCAGAAGTCAGAAATTGAGAAATCTCTTCTTACGATGCTGTTATGAAAGGCTCATAAGCATGGACATCTAAGAAAATCTTTCAACTGCTTATGATAATGCTTACAACTATGGAAGAATGTCTGAAACATACCCTTATATGTCAAAAATATTTTCTCTGTGACTTTGTCATTCTTGGCTCTCTAGAGGAGAAAACATTCTCTTATTCCTCAGCACAATTTACCAGTGTCAAGAATGTTTCTGAAGCATAGTAAGTGTAACAGTTAAACTTTGTAGTGGGCACAAGAGGTATCTATGCTGAAGATGGGGAGATTGTGTACTATCTCCCTCTGGATGGTTATTTGAGAACCATCAAAACCTTCTCCCATTTTGAAATTACATGGAAAACCCCAAATTCAAGTAAAAAATAAAAAAAAGACAGTCACAGGAAGAAAAATTTATCATTTGTAAGATCAGGCTGGAGTGAAAAACACCAGGAGCGTAGATTGGGCCTGGAAAGGGAGAGTTAGCTGCCCCCCTTCAGGCCTCCATCTGTGCCACATAACAGAGTTTGCACTGGGAGTTTGCTTAGTTTCTGAACACTGCTGTTCCCCAGAACCTTCTTCTGTGCACGCTTAATAGTGCTGCAGTAAACAAAGCATGGTTTCTACCTTTTAAGCAAACATATTTGGGATTCATAAAGAAATTATCATTATGCCTTTTTTGCCCTCCCTCTGCTGGTAGATTAAAACTTTCTCAGGACTGTCTAGTGGATCAAACTCCACGCAAAGTGCAAGGGCAGTCATTGCAGTCTTTCAACAGTGGGAGGGACATCTGCCTCCTAAATATGTACACTAAGCACGTCTGCAGGAAGGAAATCCAGGTTTGATCCTCTGACCTGACCATTTTCACAGGAGGGGGCATTTTCACAGTTCATCACAGTGGATGAACTGAGAGGTAAAATCTAGTTTCCTTGAATGAAATACATGGTCAGAAAAGTCTACAGACTTTTCTAGGAAAAGTCTAATGTTGGGTTGCCAGTAAAACAGATGTGTAATAACTTTCCCCCCATAACTACCTAGGTTTTGGGGCTTGTATTAATGGTTATCAGGTAATAGAGACACATGATCTTATAGTGTCTCTCCGAGTAATCCGGACAGGAAAAAGACATCTAATCACAGAATGAAGACTATATGTTTTCTAGTCCTAGAATTCCCTGTACAACTGGGAACACTCCTGAAAGAAAGCAGGCTCAGACCTTCCCAGGAAGAGAATGAAATCAGGGTGTCCCAGATTCTGGATGAGTACCAAGCTCCTGTTTGCTGCTGCACACAGCAGAGTCAAGTTCCCTTCCTCTGGGGGCACTGGAAGGGATTACCCAGCATAAGGGGAATCCTTAGTCCTTAGGGAATTCCTCAGTCTGGGGAATCTGCCTTCCTCACCATAGTGTCTCCTACACAGATTCCACCTCAAGCTTAGACCGCCCTTTGTGTAGGCTTTAGAAGGCCCAACTAATTACATCAGTCACTTTGTCATATACAGGTAGGAAGTGCCAACCTTCAAAAGACGATGAGTTATGAATTCCCAGAGATGCTTATGATCTCCTGTCTCTTTCAGGAGGATTTCTCTGTTGATTAGGTAGTCAGCTCTCTCTACAGCTCAGTGCTTTGTGTATCCTGTCTGAGGCATTGTCTTGTCTTGGGCTTTGGAGGACAGGAGGTCTGAGAATATCGTATGAAGGACAGAAGCCCGAAAGTCAGGTGCTGCAAAAAGTTCTGATCTTGAATTTTGTCATATTGGAGATGAGCTCAGGGAGATCATTAACACAGTGAGGAGTCTGGGTGAGAATATTTACCCTTGACTGGAGCAAATTCAAGGTAAGGGTTTGCTTTCCTTCTGAAAATCAATCAACCTCTGCTCATTAATATTTGCTGGAGAGAGCAAATTAAAGCACCACAGTGGAGATGCAAAGAATTAGCAGGATTATTCCTGTCAGTTGTAATCTTTGAAGTGCTTTACAAACATTAAGGTTCAGCTTCTGACTGAAGCGTTTAGACATAGAGGTGGTGCAAGTGGTTGTGTCCACTCCTTGTGCCTGTTCTCAGTTGAGCAGTTTGAGCCTTCTGAGCTCTTTTGACAGCCAAACTGAAAGCCTCTACTCCAGACATCAGGGTGAAGGGAGGAGGAATATCCCCATCCTTTTCCTGTGGAACGCTTTCCAACCATGGGCAGCTGTGAATTACCCAACCCATATGGCTACTCAGCTTCTCATTTTTGTAAATTGATTTTATCCAGCTTTTGGTGGTGTAATTGATATTCATTAACAACTGGAATGAAACAATATAAAAATTTCATCAAAAGCAATAATTCTAAGTGTCAGCTGCTGGGTACATGCATCCAAGGGTGCATGCTTTTATTGTTATGATCATATCACATAAAATTTATTTTTGAGCAGGGTGTAAGTCCTGAAATCTCAGAGCAGGGTTTACGGGAGAGATGTATACATGCATCACCAAGTTACACATTTCATCCTTATGGTTTGCCCTTTGCAAGATTTACTGATTTGTACTGTGCAGAAAAGGCTTGATGACAAGGTCCATGAATATGCTTCTGAAAATATATTCACCAGCTCCCTGTGTTTATAAGAATTACCATAAAATAGTAATGTTTCCTCCAGACTGGAAAATCCTTTTGAGTTGCATTATTTTCCCATTCAGAGCCTTATGCTATTATTCAGTGCTTTATTGACCCAGCATGCTCACAGTTTGATGGATAAAGATAATATTCTCAGTGTATTTATTTTAATATCTTTTTTTTTGTAATATTTAATTTCTCATTATGCTATTTTAACAGATTTATAGTGTCCCCAGAGAACTTCCTTATTGTGCTTTGTTCTCACTTCTGGTGTGATGAAATTATTCAGATTACTTTTCAGTGCACTTCTGGAAATGCTTGATGGGAAATGATATAACAAGAGAAATTCTCTATGTTAACAGATAAGATGGGGAGGATCAAAAAGGATGACATTCACCCAGATGTAATAACATAGATTCCATGAGAATAGGTCCCTAGTATATTCCAAAGCCTTGTGCCAGGCGAAATTTAGTGGCAGAATAACATGATGATAATTAAATGACATTTTTTGAAAACAGATTTTAGAAAAAATCAAAACAGAAAAAAATCTCCTTAGTGAATTTTCAAATTTTGAGGGTTTGATGTCAGAAGGAACCTTTTATTATAAAATTGAATCTGGCCAAAAATTAAAAAATTTAATGTTTCAGTGAAAGCAATCTGATCATTCCAAAGCACATTTTTGAGATGAAGCATTTGGTCATAAAATTTCGATGGATTCCACCACTGCATTCCAGTTTGGGATGGGAAAAAACTTTGAAAAGTGTAAAAATTTTCTGGTATAGATAAGCCTTTTCCTGTCCAAGTCAGCTGACCCACCATGATTTGTTAGCCTCATTGATGTTTCTGAGCTACGCTTTATTTCTACAGAAGAGTCAAATGTTAAAGATTTTTTTTAAAAATCACTTTTGAAATATCTTTTTAAAAATTAAGATGCTGAAAAAAGACATGTGGTTTTATCTAATTTTATAAACCTCAGCATTTTAAAATGTATTTGAATATATTGATAAAACCTTTATGCTTTCAGAGAAACTGAAATTCTTAAGTTAAGGAAACTGATACTTTAATTGCAAGTCAGTGCTAAATATGGTCTATTTGCCATGTATGATAATGTCTTTTCAGAGCTTTTTGACTGTGTTGTTTTTTTCTTTTGCTATTGGATCTTACATGTATTCTGCAAATTTTTATGCCCTTAAACATGTGAAAATCTGAGAACCTTGCCTATTTTTTTCTCTTATCTTGCACAATATTATTTGTTTTTACTCTTTAAACTTCTGAAAAATCTGAGATTTTTTTTTGGAAGTGTCATGGCTTGATTTGTTACATAGTTCTACTTAACGGTTTGAACCCTTTAGTGATAGAACAGAGACAAGCTGCAAAGCTGTAAATACTTTGAACACAATTGTTTTGTTCTTCCTTCTTCTGCTGCCAGAATCTGCTCTCTTCTGGTGATGTAAATCATAAATTTATGGATGGACAAATATCTCAACTTTATGTACAAAGCAGGATGTTTATAAAGCCTTTGAGGATACCTTCAGTGAGAAAGAAACAAGTGCTTCTGCTGTTAATTTAAAATCATATTAGGTCTTATTCTTGTCTGGACAGACAGAAAGCATTTCAGCGTTGCTGGGAAAACGACAAAGCCTGGTGCTCTTGGTATTGGACACTGCTCTGTGAATGTTGCTCAGGCAGAAGGGGATGGCAGGGCATAAAACAAAAGCAGAGTAAATATTTGTACTTATCTCCCTCTGGCAACCTAACTGGGGGGACAAAGGGGAAAGATTTGGCTCCAGCAACACATTTGAACTTCTTCAGGATTTCTGTCCAGAGGAAAAGACTGTAAAGGGAAAGAATGTTTTCTGTTTAGCAGCATGCTGTCTGCAGATATCTGGAGAAAAGCATCAGCAGCCGTTGCCTACCCTTGTATCCTACAGCCAGGGTGTTCAGCCTGCAGCCAGAGTGCTGAGGCACAGGGACTGAGTGGCTCTCAGACTCGGAAGAGGACTCCATCCTTCATAGCCCTTTGTCTGAAGTCAGGTTGAAGCCTTCCACTACAGCCAGGGTGTTCAGCCTGCAGCCAGAGTGCTGAGGCACAGGGACTGAGTGGCTCTCAGACTCGGAAGAGGACTCCATCCTTCATAGCCCTTTGTCTGAAGTCAGGTTGAAGCCTTCCAATTAAATTATTTTCTTTCCATTTTTCAGTCAGGTGTAACTATTCAAAACCTCCCTGTATCAAAGAATTGGGTGCTGTGTCCTACCTGCACTCCCCACCAGAGCAGAAAGGGAGCATTGCTGTGTTGCTGAAGAGGACACTTTTTAGCACATAACAGGTCTTGTCCTGGAAGACACTGAGTGCACCCATTTCTCTTTGTGTAAACCAATCTCTCTACAGAGACGTGAGATGTGGTTTCCAGGTCCTCGAATGCAGATATTCAATCTGTAAACACTGAAGAAGTGGTCTGACTACTTGGCTATTGAGACAATCTTTGGATCCACCTGAAAAAGTTTTTGAGGCAAAGCTGCCTGATGGATTTGACCTGCTCTGCTATGGGAGCAACATCTGAACTGCTCTTTACCTTATCTGCTAAAATGAGAGACTCAGCTTTTGTCTCATGCCTTTTGTTCTTTACTGCCTTCAGCAGTGGTGTTGCTTTGGGGCAACGAGCACCAAGTAATCCAACAAAATGCTCTGTGCAACTTGTGCTGACAGATCATGTTGCCTTTATAAAATGCCATGTGGTAAGGCAGAGAGTTGCATGCTACATAAAAATGGCAGCTCCAGAGGTGGAGTGAAATTTGGTTTAACTTCTAATATATATTGATGGCTGCTTTTGTAGAATCTATCTCACTTCCCTCCGAGACCATGGGTAAAAGTTCAAATGAGTCCTGAACAGGGATGAAAGCCACTGTTTTCCTCCTCTTTATCTCCAAGCAGTCCAGAGGGGATGAGTAATGTTTTTGTTCCAAGAAGGTACTATGCATATCATCTCTCATATATTCTGTTCTTTTGTTTCTGCATCATACAGGCAGAGTAAGGAGCCGTGAGAGTGGGAGGACAAATTAAATGAATAGTTTGGAGAGGCTAGTCCTTGCATCTGAAGGGTACACTTTTAGAAAGTTCACATTTTAAGGAAAAATGTATCATATTTGCTGCACCAAACTTAAATCTTGGGGTTAGGGAAAGATGGCAAACTTCCCTATTCATTCCTGTGGTTAGGTTCTTTCTTATGGGTAGAGGTGTGTGTGACAAGGCACACAAAACTATCGCAACACAGCAAAACCATCAGCTAATCCAGTGATTTCAGAACATGTGTTAACTCTTGGTAGCCTGGACACAGTCCCAGACCTGCTAAAACACTTTCCTTCAAAGCAGTAGGAACTAGGTGTCATTAAAATGCTGCATAATGAGTCCTGCTTCCCTATAGGTATTGCATCAGTCAATATTACTCAATATGGAGACACAGAAGGGTCCTGGTTTCGGCCAGGACAGGATTAATATTTTATGGCAGCTGGGAAGTGGGCATGGCCAGGTCCTAATGTTATTTGATACCATCTCATGTCACTTGTGAGGGGCAGGAGTAGGGCACACTTTCATTGTGGAATGCAAAACACTCCAGTATTGTTTTACTTTCCATGTAAATACTTTCTTTGTCTTATACCTTTTGCTATTGATACTGTTGTTGTTACTGGGGGTTTTTTTCTTATCTAATTGCTGTTTCCACTAAATTGTTCTGATCTCAGCTGTGATTTTCACTTTTGTGTTTCCAGTTCTCAAGTCCAGCCCATAAGCAGTAAGGGAGCAAGTGAGCAGCACCTCGGTTGGGAGAGTCTCAGTGGGGGAACTAAACTGGGGAGTATTATTCCTAAACCAGCACAAGTGGTAAAAACAAGAAACATTTATTTTCCTTAAAATGTGAACTTTCCAAAAGTATATCTATGTTCAAACACCAAAATGTTTGGCTAGAACTCATCAGTGTATCACAAAATGAAAACTATCTATTAACATAAAAGGGAACTCACTCCTGTATGTTTACCAAACCTTTGCCATGGGCAGTGAAAGTCAGTGGAAAAAACCCAGATTGATGCACAGAAAAGAAAAAAACTCTGAAAAATGCCAAAATATGCCAGGCTAGATGTGTGTGTATAGACACTTTAGGTTATTTTTCTGTTTGCATCAGAGAATAAACATTATTATAGGGCTTGATTTATTTTCCCAGCCTTTGTTTGCAGCTAAGATAGAAGCTCAGTTTCTGCTATAGCAACAGAAAGCTATGCTTGTGCTGGATAATTTCCATGAAAACTCCTGCACTGCCTTCATTGGTTGAAGCCCAGTGTGTGAAAAGGCCACTGGCTATTTGTAGCCTTGTCATGTCTTGTTCTGCTTAGGGCAAATCTGGATGTGTGTGATGCAATGTTTTAAACCCTGACAGCTACTATCATTTTGTGAGAGCTCCTGCAGGAAACTGTAGCAATTCTGCAGGAAACTATAGTGTTCTCTTGAGAAAGGTTTATTTCTTGTAATGTTTTCCGAAATAATTTTCCAAACCAGCCTTGCACAGAAAAAGGGCTAGATTTTGATCATATTTAGTCTGATTTAATCCAGTGATGTAAATAATCCCCATAATCCTAAAAAAATTATTAGTTAAATGATAGCTACATGAGCAAGTTGGACATGAGCCTAACCTGCTCCTGTCTCTTTATCATCCTGCCTGGCTCCAGGCCCACAAATGTGAATTTCCTGGGAGCTTCTCCACATGTTGCAAAATCTAATCGTTCCTTTGGGGCTTTAAAAAACTTGATTCAAACCTAAAAAAAAAGTTAAAATTTCCTTATTATTTTAACACCAGAACTCTCTCCCTCTGTGGTTCCTTTCCATTCCCTATATTTTCTTTTTTGACAAGTGGATAAAGCAGTTTCATTGTTTTTGTCTTAAAACTGTCATCCATGTAAATATTGGAATACTTCTAGAATATATATATATATATATATATATATATATACACACACACATGCACGCACGCACAGTCCTGGAAAGACAAATGGTCCTTGTGACTTTCTTAAATTTGGAAAATGACAGTTTAAGGCAAGTCAATCTCTTTGTTGAAGAGTTTCCTTAGGGGAAAAAAAAAGAAATGAGAAAAAGATGGTTAACTTTGCCTCTAACTTGGACTGAGGTACTACTCCGTAATTAGATTTGTCATCCAGAATCTTTGTTTTTGAGAGCTGCTGCAGCTAGTAGAAGTGGATTTAACTTAGCTTTTAATTTTAAGAAATAATGGAGGTGATTTCTTCCATTACGTTTCCTACCTCTTACATTTCCTATGTTATAATTTCAACTCTCACCCTGGAAACCAAAGGCACTGAGTCACTGGCCATAGTCTATCCCTACAGGAGACAGACCAGATTTAGTCTGGTGTGATCTGGGGACACTCTCCCTCCTCTCCTCTTGCCTCTCTTCCCCATGCCCCAAGTCATCAATGTGGGCATTTGACCAAGAGATTCTTTTGAGCTAATTTAGGCTGAAAACCATATTAAGTGTATGCCTACCACACATTAAGCAGCTTTTAAGCTAGGCAAAGGTTGAGTGCCATCATCCTGTTTAAGTGGGGTATTGAGAAGCCATGGAATATGGTAGAGTGAGATGAAAGGCTATTCTTAATGGCAACAAGAAGGGGAAAATGTGGGTATAGCTGAGACTCTGGGATCCATTAAAAAAAAAAAAGAAGTAATTCTGTTGATTTTGTTTAGTCCTTTTTTTTTTTTTTTACTTTAGGAACTGTGAGGAGATGGAAAAGGTAAACAAGCCAGAAATACTGACTTTATGACAGTTCTTGTCTGTGGGAGGTTATTTCTTGAGAATTACCACTGACAGGATGTTTTTCTAAGGGCATCAGTAGTAGCTGGTATACTCATAACCATAAGTTGCAAATTGTACCTCTGGAGCTGTGTAAGTGTAAGATGAAAATAAAATACTTTTGATAAGAATAACAAAGTTTGGGTTGTCCTTCACAGAAAGTGAAAAGCAATTGTAACCTGAAAAGGCATAAATCTGTAACTGTGACTAAAGATAGAAGACACAGCAGCAACATGTTCTGGCAGCTGGAAAAGGGACTAAGATAAGTCACACAGCATGTGCTGTAAAGTTACAAGTTTTGGTAAAGTCCTACTGCCATGTCTTTTCTATTGCTGGTAAATCCAAGTTTTCTAGATTTTGCCACATAGATAATGTAAAGCAATTAAAAGACTAGGATTTGTGAAGACCTTGAAATATCGTACAGCATGTTAGTACTTTCCTCACAGCAGGCTCAATGACTTCAATATCATTCTTGACAGATGTTGATTGGTCCTGAAGAGACCTCTAGGAAAGTGCAACGACCACCTTAGTTATCTACTTCAGTTGCCACCCGTCCCTTTTTATTTCATGTTTAAGACAAGTCTGCTTTTGCAATTTTAGACCATTACATCTTCTTCTAGACAAGATAAATAGGAAGAAAAAAATTGCTTTACTCTTTGAAACAGCCTTTTATGTACATTATTTTGAGATATTCATATACTCGAAGCCAGTTAGATTTTTATTGCTCTTATAAATAACCCCAGCTCTATCATTCTTTCCTTCTTTTCTAGACTTTGATTTCTATTGTTGCACAGCTCTGGACTTCCCTGTTTATTTGCATTTTTATTGGAAGTGTTGCCCAAAATTTGTCACTTTTCTGGTCTTGTCTTACTAACAAGGAAAATGGTCTTGGCTCACTTGAGTAAAGCAAAATGGTTATTTAACCTCTTTTTCAGAGTAAAAAACATTCAGTGTACAACTGAAAAGGAAGAATTTAAGAATATATTCAGTGGAACATAACACTTTAATTAATTTGCTGTATTTACTCCCTTCCTAAGAGTAGAACCTGATTAAATGTATCATTTTCCCCATTATGCCAAGTAAGGCATTTCTCTCCAAGTATTAGTAAATTATTTAACTTATTTTGTTGTAAATTAGATAGGAGAAAATGGAAATAACTTTTAATCCAAAAACTCTAAACCATTTATCTTGTTCGGCATATCAAAGCAAGTTGTAATTGTGACTGCTGCTCTCAGAAAATGTTAACAGTGGACGAACATGATGAGAAAATTACGTGCTGACTTCAAATGTGGCATATTGATGTATTTCCTCTGAAACACATTACAGCCTTTACAGCTCCCATATAAAATGTTGTGGTGGAAATTTGGAACTTGCTGAAGTCTTGAATTTTTCTTTGTCATCTTGAACATTCTAGAAAATTACTAATGTGATTTGTTACTGTTGCGTATGAAGCACAAGGGAAAAATATGCCCAAGGAGAGAAAATATAACTGTTGCTTTCATGGAAGACCAACTATTGTAGAATTTCCATACTTCCCTGATTAAAAAAAAAGCAAGTTCCAAACAATATAGTGAATATCCAGAAATTAATATAGGTACATGGCATTGTGACTTAGAAACCAATAATAAGGTGGCAAACTTCTTCAATTCTATCTGAAATAAAGTAGAGGACCAATAGGAACTTCTATAGATAACACCAGGATTTCCATTTAATAGACTAAGTTCTCTGTAACAGAATTGCTTTGACTCCTCTCTGACACCTGTGGGAGTAGGTAGCTATTCTATTAAAAAAAAAAAGGAAAAGACCATATTAATCAAGATTCAGGCACTGCTCAAGGTCCAAATCAATTCCTACTTAGTGAGATGATGTATAAATAAAACCTATTCATGAATACAAAACTCCACTCTTTATGTAAATATAAAACCTGAAAAGTTTTTATTTATCAATACGTAGTGCAGTAAACAGCATAAATTGATGAAATGATCCTTGAAGAAGATGATGGAGTTCTTATGTGACTTTACGCATGTTCTTTCCACAACTAGGACTTTGTTTTAACTAGAAAATTAATGGAGTCTGAGGAGTAGCTTCAGTCTCAGAGTTGGAGATCCCTTCTCTGGGGAGGATTTATTTTAAGGGAATTGATTCACAGGTCTGTTCTTTGGCATGGTCTCAAAAATAAAAAAGAGTAAGCTTGGGAAAGAGAGTTGGCAAACTCCAGAAAACAGCCAGGGCTGAGGGATCACTTCAGATGGCTTTACTACTGAACGAAAATGTGTTGTGGAGCTACATCCTGCCATGAACAGCCCTCAGGAAGGAGAAAAGAGGCAACTGTGCTTTCTCAGAGAGTAAGTTCAAATTTTCTCAGAGAGTAGTGCAAATCTCAGGAAATTATAGCATATGGAAAAAGAACCAGTAGTAATCATGTGTAGCCTGGGACCCATTTTGGGATTTACAATTTTACGTTGTGTGCAGGAATAAGTGTAAATAGCTTTGAGAGGGTATGAAATCTCCAGCAAGTTCAGCTGAAAGACTTGGTCCAGCTAATTGCTTCTTAGTTTAAATCAGGCAGAGAAGAGATGCAAACATCAAACACTTGTGACCCAGGTAAGTGCTCTGATTGTTCAGAAGTGAACTTCTCTTTGGTGATTTTCTCTCCACGTGAAAGTCTTCCCTTGCATCAGATTGAGAAATCTTGTCCATTAATAGAAGGAATTTCATATTTGATGGGTCAGCATTTTCTCACTTAACATTTTATTGAGCAATTCCTAATCTTTAATACCTAAATAGTCTTCCATCTCTAACTCAATTAATCTCCCAACTCTGCCAGTCTGACACCTATTTGTGCCTGTTTGCATCAGAGTAGCCCAAGTGAGTCAGGGAGAATACTCCTTGGCCTAAAATAACTTGTGATTTATAGTGCTTGTAGCGCTTGCAGTAAGGAAATGCATCTTATTTTTATAAGATGCATTAATTTAAACTTCGTATGTGTGCATAATTTAGATGGGTGATATTTTTTTGTTAAATATAAATGAATGATGAATAAAGCCCTTAGAGGACTTAATGTTTGAATCTGTCTTCCTTTTATTCATTCAAGCATCATGCTCCCTAGTATCAAATAGCACATGAAATTAAAAAGCATTGGCGATCTGATGATAGAGAAATTAGGAAACACTATTTCAGGTGAAACAATAGGAGCTGTCTGGATGGGTAAGATAATATCTCTAGAGGATTTCTGCTCTGAAACTACCTTTGGAATCTGTATAGGCCGTTCTTGAAATCTCAGCAGTAATATATTGCTATTTCAATTGTTTTACATATTGCCTATTTACTTATTTGTCTTATGAAATAAATATATTAGAAGTGTAACATCAGGAAGGAAACAAATAAAAAAATATGAAGAAAAAATGGAAATAACAAATAATAACTCCTATAATCTGAAGTTATATGTTTTCTTCTTTCACCTAGCAAGTATTTTCTTCCAAGAAAATCCTCAGCTACTTTTCAGTCCCCTTGGAAGATCAGTGTGTTCCAGCTCTGCCATACATCCAGTAAGTGAGAGGTCTATGCATTTTTGAGTGAAATATATTGGTGTTCATACAGCTTTATCTGGATTCACTACTTCAAAAAGGTGCAGTCAAATATCTGTGTTTCATGTAAACTAATTTAGAATTCCAGAAAGAGCTTATCAAGGTCAGAAGGTTTGATTCAGCCTTTGATTCAGATCTTTGATAAGGCTTTAGCTGTAAGGTTGTTAACAAATGCATTAGAAGAAGAGCATGTGAAGGCCTCTACCATCAATATTTAACAGTAAGTACCTTTCTAATAATCAGAATAGCTAATCTAAAATCCTCAGTGCTTGTCTTATCATTAGAGGTATGAATTTAACCCAAACATCAGTCCCTGTTTTCTGAATGCAGCCTTCGGATTATGTAATCTTTTGTATTACTTACAAATAATAATTTTGTATTATTGGTGTCTGGAGAGATTATGTATACTTTTGTACTACTTTCCTTGAAAATGGGGTGAGGATGGAACCACATAAGTCAAAAGGTCCACAAAAGAAACTAACAGAGTTTTATTAGTAAATTATACACTTGACATGGATATTGGTTTAAGTTAGTTCCTAGTATTATAAGGAGTAGGGCAAAAGGGAAGAGAGGGAAAATTAAAGAGAGACTGAAATAGAAAGAAAAGAAAAAAGAAAGGAAGATCACCAGTCCTGGCGCCAGTGTTGCTCCAGCTGATGGGATGTTCAGGGTCCTGGCAGCACCACCTGGGCTTGGTAAGGGTACCTTTTTATAGTTAATATTTCCCTACCCAGCAGATAACTTTCTCACTTTCTATAGAAATTATTTATCATGTGGAGTTTGGTTTTTTTGACCTTTCTGGAAATGGGTCAGACGGCTTCAGGGGTCCTTGGTGATCTTGATCCTTCTCTACTGGGTCAGCCTTTGGTTAACAGTGTCTGCTGGTTTCTTGATCTTATTCCTGCATTCAACATGCTGCACTGTGTTTTGTTTATCTCCAAGAACCAGAAAAAAGGGATGTTTGTCCCACGGAAGTGCTGCCCTACCTCCTTATGGCCGCCTTCTCCAGCCACATCCTGTTCTTTCTCAAAGAATATTACCAACAACCCTTGATTGTCTCCACAGCTTTCCAGCTACTACTGTTTGAGACAAACACATTAGCCCCCTTATCTTCTAGGCTTCCACAAGGCTGAATAAGCAGGCAAGTCACTCAAGCTATCTGCTGGGCTGTTTTTGTTTTCCGATGTTGTTGTGCTGGCAACAGGGCAGGTGGTCACAGTCTGATATTTGCAATCTGTATGTAATGAGAGCCTTGCCTCAGCCCCCAGTCAGCTGCTATGTGTGATGCTGTTGACTGCTGCCACTGGCTGATAGTTTTAAATGATTAGCTCACCCATGCATTTGAGCCAGGCATCTGTCTGAGCACCTTGCTGAACCACAGAGCTGAGTGGACTTGCTCTTTGAAGACAGGGTATTTCTATAAACCAGTACTTCCTCAATATTAATAGTCTATCTGCAAATGATTGAGATATAAATATTACTTCCACAGTGGAGGAGATGGAGGAAACTTCCTTTACTTTTACCACTAGCCCCTGGACAATATTTAAATCACAATGAGCTGAAACAGGAGTGGCTTCTATCACAGCTCCTTCCTTACCAATTCTTCTCTCTCATATCTGCAGCCAGCACAGAAACCTTGAGGGGAAATAGGAGAAGAAAATGTTTAATACCCAGTCTTCTAAAAATGATGAACAAAGAAAATTACATGGTCCCTGGTGAGATCATCTACAGGTGTCTGACAGGACATCTCAGGATCAAATAAAGTTGTATAACTTTAATTGTTCTCTCAGGATGGACTTTGTGACTCTTCCACAAAAATTTAGTACATCGATATTTAGCTTTTATAAAGAAAGAATACATTTTTCTTTCTTTGAAAGGCACTCATTATGAAACTACTTCTAAAAATGCTTTTAATGATCCCCTTAAAATTTGTTTTCGGCTTTTGCCTTCTGTGATATTGGAAATTGAAAGTATTTTCCTTAAGTGCTCTTTTTTCTAAATTTTGGAATATAGCTTGAGATTACATCTGGGTTTTGATTTTTTTTTTACAAACTTTTTTTAAACTGAGCAGAACTGCAGTTCATTGAAATAGGGCTTATTATCATGTCAGTGCTTCTGCAAATCTATAAATCCCTACTGTTATGGGAAATTGCCACAAGGAGACTGAAGGGATTCAGTAGAGATTTCTGATGATCGTATGTTTGCAAAATGAATCTAGTACTATCTATGCACTTTGTATGAAATATGTGACAATGTCTCTCATAAACAGAGCTAATCTTACTAATTCATGAGGTCTAATTAATATACCTTATTTATCCAGGTCTGCATCACTAGTTTCTCATTATTGTGCAATATCAATGTGTGAGCATATCTGGGCTTGTGTGTTTTTGTGATTCTGCCTTTATTAACTGAAACGATCAGAAATAAAACCATATGAAGAAGGGTAAGGAATCTGGTTCAGAATTTTCTGGCTTTTATTAGACACAAGATGAATCATTCATTTTCTGTTCTCTAGTCAGAGGAGTATAATTTTAGGCTTAAGTTTCTGGTGCAAATGTGTAATATTAGTTTTTCTTCAGTAATATTCTTTTTAAAGCAGTTCTTTTGATGATGATCTCAGTGTTTAGTTCTTTAAGTCAGAAGTGTATTTCTATGTGTGGTGTGTGCAAAGGGGCAATGGGATGGAAGGCAGACCTGTGAAAATGGGAAACAGACCTGCTCAGGACATTTCAGACTATTCTTGCAGCATGTTTCCTCCTGCTTTTAATCCATCTTCATTGAAAGTAAACATTGCAAATGAAAAAAAGGGAGGCGGGGGGGGGGGGACTTAAATAGATTCAAAGTATCAATTCATGAGGTCTCCAGACTCTTGAAGTCTATTCTGTGAGTTTAGATCCTCTGAAGAGCAGTCTTTCCAAATACCAAAGTTGTTCTGAAAGGTAATTTATGAAAAATCAATTTAATGAATATTTTTAAGACAATCTCTGTCTACTTATGCTCTTTCATGATACACAGACTCTGTCTCCAATGCTTCTTTCTTGTGTCATTTTCTAGAACTGTTAGCATTACTAAAAATTTGTTTTTCTATTAAGAATTTGTCTGATATGCTGCAGGAGTCTTCGATATCTATGTATAATTATCCTTCAATAAAAACCATCATTGAATATATATTAAGAGTGCCCATTCTTCTCATTCTTCTTGCTTTTGTACTGAACAGTAATTTTAACAATGAATATATACACCCTCAAGTTTCTTCAGCATTATGTGGAAGCTGTGTGACTGCGGGGGAGTCATTTTAATCCTATGAGTTCTTATAATTTTTTTTTCTGAAGGCAATGATGGCTGGCTGTAAACTGTGGAACAAGGATGCCTCAGGAGTATTTCCCCTTTTCTTGATCTGCACAAATAACTCACTTGAATTTGGACTAGCTTTTTTCTTCTCTGGTTCACTTCTCTTCCTTGACAAGCTTCAATTTCCTCAGGAAGCAAATGCATTTGTTTTTGCATAAAAAGAATCCAAATTTTGCTGTAGCTAAGCTGAGAATTCAGAACCAAGTGTGGAGTTTACCAGTTCAGTCTACCAGTTCAAAATATTTTATTTTAAGACAAAATCTTCCAGGATAGTGAAGATCTTAAGCTTGCAATACCAAAAGAATGAATAAACCAAACCCAAGATAGATTCTATATTTTATTGCTCCAAAGTCTGATAGATTCAAGTAGAAAAAGACAATAAATCCCATAAAATGCCCCCTTTTCTTTTTTCTTCCCTGTACCCTTAAGACTGGTTGGGAGTTACAGTTGTATTGTATTCTTAGATACAATTTCAGGTTGTTTGCATCAGCTGTGCTGAGGTTGTCACAGCAACCCAAGGCAAGAATTGACTTGCTTTTGCAGATTCTAGCTCCTAACCAGGAGTTACTGCCAATAAGGAGAGGCTAAATTTTGTGGAACTATATACAAGCCACATGCTTGTTAATTCTTCCTGTTGTTATTGACCTTCCCACTTTAAGTGCTCCAAATCACTGTAGCTAATGTAACGCCTTACTCAGTTGGCTGCAAATAATATTTACTCAGCTGGGTGAAATGCACAGCCCAAAGACCAAATTAGTTTGTGAAATGCTATCCAAAGATACTTTGCTGTTCCCTAGATGTTTGATACAGAAGCAGAGACTAATGAGTCCCAAAGGCCTGAATCCCAGTCTCTTATTCTTCTCTCCCAGCTCAATTAATGACTTTTTTCTTCCAGTTTATTTTTAGGGCCTGTAAAATTCAGAAATACACATGTTTATTCAAAATCCATGCCAACCAGAAGAATAAATATGTATTATAGCTCTATTTCTTTTTCAATAAAATAAAACAACCAAAAATCATTTATCTTTTAATTTTTCATTCAGCAATCACAGAGTAAAAATGTTGGGCTTCATTTTCCAACTTTTTCTTAGTTAACTTTCCTTTAATCTACATGTCTGGGTTTCCCTCATATATCTCTGTTCTCCATGTGTGCAAAAACCTGATACTAATCTAGTTTCAGCTAAATTTGTTTACTCCTCTAAAGCAGCAATAAAAAGATCTTAGAGTAAATGGGAAAGGTTCTTTTAGCAGTGTGAAGATGCTTAGTTGTAAATGAGAACCTTTTCCTCTGTTATGGTGCAGATGACTTTATTTCACAAGGATAATCCATAAAAAGGAATTCAAAATGGTACAGCTGGCAAATTCTTCAAATGAAATCTAATTTCCTCACAGAAAGAGGTCATGGTCCTTTAGCCATCACATCTTAAAAGCACAGGCTGGCTTCACCACATTTCTTTTCACAAAAAATCCCACATGAATTACTTTTTAAACTTGCTTTGCTTTTTGGTGGTGGTTTGATTGATTATGGGGGTTTTTTTGAGGGGTTGTACACTGGAAGTGATTGAGTCACTAACATGTATGCAAGAGGAAAATGTTATATCTATACTTATGCATATACATGTACACTTGGTTTCCCTTAAAGATGGCACATTGACATTTATTTTCATTTTAGGTTGGCTTATTGCCTGTATCCATCTCTTCCATCTGTGATATGATCCAAAGATTGCAGTGTGTCCTGCACCATTCCACTCTCCAGAGCAAGTCGTGTGCTGATCTGAAGGATCATAAAACCCTTCATCTTGAAGATACTGTAGCAGAAAAAAGCTATTAGATGGCGAATTTTTACTTAAAAACCATATCTTTTTAATTATAGGATTTCTCGCTGCAGTTTAATTGTACAGAACAAGAAATTTATTTTTCCTCCAGAAGTAATATTATTTTTATGTAAAAGAAGACCCATAAGGTCTGTTTTCTGTAAGAATGCTTTCTGCGGCTGTTTTCCCACATTAAGAGAGATTTGACATTTTTCTGTCTCTTGATCAATGATGCTCATACTACCGTAAGGTCACAATTGTATCTGGAGAGATACTGAGCAGGGATCCTAATGAGATATCAGAATTTGCAGGAAATAAGAAGGGATTATTCTGTTTTCTTTGCTTTAGAACAACAGAATATTTTTAAAACAAAAGGTTTATGCACAGACTGGATGGGAATGAGTACAAATTTGCAGTCTTTAGTCCTCTGAATTTAAATGAACAATGAAGTTATAATTGTTGGATATTTTCATTTGTGCCATGTAATTTACAATTTTTTGAAGAGAAAATGGATTATTGTACAGGCACACAAAATCTTGATCATGCAAATTCATCATTTGGAGATAATGAAAGGCACACACCAGCAATGAGGCATTGGGTTCATCTCCCCTTTGATGTAAAGGAGAGAGAATGATAAAGTAAGCACTATACACTAATACAAACTGTGTGTTTCAGTCATAAAAGTATATGAAACTTTCTTGACAGTAGTTTAGCCCAAGTTGAACTATTTATTTTTGCTATTGGACTATTGACAGTACCCAAGCTTGCTAGCTTAAAGCTGGTGTTTCCACACAGCACTCTGACTGCATCATATTCTCTGACTGAGGTATAGAGATAACTTTGGCCTCCTCTCTTGAAACCAGCTATGTTTCTTTGAGTACCTTAATAGCCCATTCCCTGAAACCAGTCCAGTCTGGATGAGGGTTTCCTGAACATAAGTGTGTGGAATGTCAAAAATCATTCCTGAGAAGTACAGCTATGATGATATTAATATGTTCCCACTTCCACTGAAAATGCTTCTACTAATAATGTCTGCATTTCCATGGATGCATACTTTTGAGACTTTATATTGCTTTGCTCTTTACTGGTATGAACATATTGTTTAAAGAAAAAATCTTTAGCAAAATTTTAATGAGTTTTCATCCTTATGTTAATAAGTTTGATGATTCTTCTTGTGTTGCTATGTTGAGGTTATTTGAATCTTTCTTATTTGTTAGTCCACTCTTATTCTGCGTTGGCATACAGCTGTGTTTTACTGGCAGATTTCATTAGCACTTTTCCAAACTTCATATTGCAGTCAGCAATGAAAAATTAAGCAGTTTTAAGAACAAAAGAAATACTTAGTAAACCAGACTAGAGATCTAGCCCAGTGTTATGCCTTGGACAGTGGCAGCAGGAGATATCATTTAGGGAGTGCATGTGCACTTTAGCACTACCTGTGGTCCATGACAGAACTAAAATAATTATTCAAGGTCATCTCCCTGTTCTTGTCTAATAAAACAGGTATCTTTCAACACTCACCTTAACTCTATCCCCTCTGAAAGTAGAACAGTATTGACCCCCTTTTCCATATAATTTATGTCATGCCAGATCCCACACTTTCCAATACACCTTCACCTTTTTTGTCTTTTGATACATACACACAGATATCATTACTCTAGTCTATGGATCATCCCTACAAAGCCCATGGAATTCCTTTAGTTGATGACTTTGCACTCCATATGTAATTCCAGTCTTTCAGGTCAGGAAAGATGGAATGGGGTGTTGTGGCATACTATAGGCAGTTCTGATGGAAAGGAATCTGATGTGGTTACCTGTTTTCACCAAGGTTTCTTGAATTTTTTTCATTAAATATATCTTGTGAGCTTACACCCAGATTTTTGGGTGCTTAAGATAGAAATGAAGCTTGCTTTCTTTTATCTCTCTTTCTTCTGAGTATTCTCTCCTGTTGTGGGATCTTTCAGTTTATGGAAAATTTACTGAGGATCTGATGGAATTTTAAAAATCAAAGCTAGGCCTTAGAGAGATGACAAAATAATCTATCCCCTCTGGAGAAGACATCCCCTGTCACTGGGGAAATCTGTGATTGTATAAGGGTCAGAGCGGTCACTAAAATTAAAGAAGTTTAACTCTGCTTGCTTCATGTTCTGCTCTAGTTTACTGCTCTTTAATCCAAAAAGCCTTAGAAAATTGTAGGACACCATCACAGGTAATAAAAATTGTTTTCTACTTTATCCACAATATTTTGTGATAAAAATGAAATAGAAATTTTACATAGACTTGAATTCTTAAGTTTCTGCAAGACCAGGCCAAATCATCACATGCCATGGATGGGGCTGGTCAGCAGACAGAGCAGTAGAAGACATTCCTGCTTGTATAGCCAGACTTCAGTAACACAGTAATTTACTCTCATCATTTTTTTTCCCCAGCAACTTCACTATTATCCACAATCCTCCTACTCTAAAATATATTAAAAATTCAGCAAACTCCATCCATTTATGGTACATTTCTTCCAGACTATTACACAATTTTTTTTGTTCCAAAAGACTTTTTATTTACCAATAATTGGTTTGCTAACTTCTATCAAATGCTTTGGCTTTCTCAGTTCGGCCACAATTCAAACTGTTAGACAGGTGGACTCAATTCAAACTAGTTTGTAGCAAGCTGTTGCCTAATTCCCCCAGTTAAGTGCCATTATGCAGCAGAAAACATTTTTTTTTCATTTTTAAAATTATAGAGTTTGTTGAAAATTGATTGCAAATATTCAATTTCCATCTGCCTCCAACACATGATCAGCAAGCATCTTCACATAGCCCTGAAAAAACCAAGAGAGACATTAATTCTCCCATGCTGTGGGCATGACTGTCGCTGGATTCGAAACCTCCTGAGGAGCTTCAACATATACAAATCCATGGGTCCCAAACAGATGCACCTTTGGGGCCTGAGGGAATTGGCTCATGCAGTTACCCAGCCATTCTTCATCATATTTGAGAAGCTGTGACTCTCAAGCAAATTCTCCAGTGAGTAGGAGTAAAGGAAACGCCACAGCTATTTTTAAAAAGGGCAAAAATGGCTGGAGTGGAATTTTTCACAAGGGCGTGGAGTGATAGAACAAGGGAAAATGGCCTTAATCATAGAATTGTAGCATGGTTTGAGTGGGAAGGGAACTAAAAGATCCTCTGCTTTCAATTCCACTTCCTTGGGCAGGGACACCCCCACTAGACCAGTCTGCTCAAAGCCTTATCCAACCTGGCTTTGAACGCTCCCATGGATGGGGCATCCACAGCCTCCCTGAGCAATCTGTTCCTGTGCCTCATGACCCTCACAGTAAAAATTTCTTCTGTAAGTCTAACTTAAACTTCCTTTCTTTCAATTTGTACCCATTACTCCTTGTCCTATCACTATAGTTCCTGATGAAGGGTCCCTCTCTGGCTTCTCTGTAGGTCTCCTTCAGATACTGGGAGGTTGCTATGAGGTCTTCACACAACCTTCTCCTCTCCAGCCTGAACAGCCCCAACTTTCTCAGCCTTTCTTCATAGGAGGAGTGCTCCATTTTCATATCTATATATATGTTAATATATTGTTACTTTTCTGACAATTTTATATATATATAAATGGATATTGATATAAATTCATATATATTAATATGCAGTCCACTGGCTCAGTGTTCCTGAAGAGAAACTACTTATTATTTGACATATTTCTTTGGAGTGGCAAGTTCTAGCAGCTGGATGAATATTCCTGAGGTTTGGTTTATACCATATCTGGTATCAGAAAACAACTTCTTCAATATACCCACAGGAAAAAAAAATGTATCTCTTTTTGTAATTCCTCTCTATTCATTCCAAATTTCAGATTTTGAACCTTATAATATCCAGATGTAGCATAGTCAGATAAACTGATCTGTAATTGTTTTTTTAAATCTTTATTAATTATTTTTTTCTGTCCCTGAATGATGTCATTTCACTTAGCTCAGATTGTCCAGCAGTTTCATATAATTTTTATTAATAAATGGAAAATAAGCATTGAAAGAAACATTTGATTCACTTATCTGATCTACTTGGAAAGAGACAATATTTATCAGTTCATATTACAGTTAGTTATTGGCTTTCTACAGTGAAGTGGCATTTGGCGATCGTTACTAGAGATGTCTTTACAAAAGAAACTTCTTTCTTTTTTTCTTGTGGAGGCTTATTTTCCTTAATTAGTCTTCATTAATTTTAAAAAGGAGCTTAATGCAGTGTATGTGAGGCCTCAGCTGTGGTTATAGGAGACAGAAAAGAATTGGTAATTGCCTGTTTTTTTTTTTCCACTGCTGTTGAAGGCAAAGATATAAAGCTATAATTTCTAATATCTCATCATAGGAAATTCTTGATGCATACTGTTGATTTTGCTGCATGAATCTTCATTAACCTAATATCTGTTGACATACCGTGAGTCTGGCACAGAAAAATTTGAAATGCTTCTTTATCAGGCATCTTAAGCAGTGCTCAAAATCCTTCCCGAGACAGACTTCCTCCCTTTATTATCTTCCATTTGTATTCAGATTTCTAGAGGAAACTACTCAGACAAGGCATTTGAAAGACATGATGTGTGGCTAGGGGTACATATGTGTAGATTTAGGGTAAATTGAAATAGACTGTAAGAAGTTAAGTCATGAACTAACAAGTTTAGGATGAATGCTGTGATTCTGTCTGGAGCACTCAGTCTTCATCATGTTGATTATGGCTATGTAAGGTTTGCCAAATACATCTCTTCGTCACTACTCAGTTTCTTCTTCTGTCATGGTAGGTTTTCTATCTCCATTGCACCTAAATACTGGAATGGATAACCAGGAACACCCAATACCACTTCATAAATGAATTAACTGTTAGCTGTAATGTGAAATTGTGAAATAAAAATGATTGAATTGCAAATTTTGATGCATTCTCTCTCTTCTTTCCACACCAGAACCTTTGTTAGGGACTTTTAATTCTCTTTAATTTTCCTTTGGAAGGGGGAGGGAAGTGGGAGGTTGCACTTCAGCTTCTGTTTTGCCATGGGGCTCATCATACTAAAATCAAGTGGGTGATTTCAGTAGAAAGCTCTTTGATTATGCAACATGAAATAATGTAACAGTACAATTGCTTCAAATTCATGGAATTATTTTAATTAACCCACGGTAATACTAGCCTTTAATGTGTCCAAAAAACAACAATGATTTTATGCAAATTAGGAATATGAAATCGAAGATGTTCTTATATATAATCTGATTTTTCTCCCTAGGCATTCTGGAGTCCATTGTTGCCTGAAATGGCTGTGACTACAAGACTAGCAGAATGCAGTTCAGGTTATTCATAAGGATCAGCCAAAGAATACAAAAGAGATGGTATTGTGATTAAACTAAGAACAAGTCAAAAAGTGTGAAAAAGGTTATATGGAAACCAGTAGCAAATTTTAGAGATTTACAGATAATTTCTCTGATATTTGCAGTGAGGTTGGAGATATAGCCACTCTATGTAAAGCTGAAATTTCAAGACGAAACAATAAGATAGAATTTTGTCTTGGAAAATAATAAAAAAGACAAGGACATTCCAGAAGATTAAATAAACTAGCTGTGAAACACATCCTGTGGCAAGAGAGGGCCAATTCAGCATGAAGACAGTTGTATTTCTTACATTTTTTTCAAGGAGATCTATTCCTTTCTGGGAAGGGTGTGGTGCTACTGCTGAGCTTTCAGTGCCATGGATATTGGGGTTTTTTGATAGATTGTTGGAGTAGCTGCATAAAAATTATGCATACAGGTAATGTTACTTCTGTGCCAGTAGTGCTATATTATACAGCTAAACATCCTGACACATAGTACAAGAGAGCACAGAAAGGTACAGAATGAAAGTACCAGCACTTTCTAATTTGTGTTAATATCATAAAGACAGAATATTTGACAGAAAAGAAACCAACTGAAACTACTCAGTACCCATGAGCATCACTATTTATTAAGCTAACACTTTTCTCATTCACTGCCATGTGTAAAAAAAAAAAATGCATATATTAATGTCAAAAAAACATTCCATCTGTTATCAGGGTTTTTTTTTTCCAAGTATTTGAATGCCTTTGACATTGCAAAAATGTATTATGTTTTATAAATGCTATTACTGTTTCATACAGAGGACTGTGGAAAGGCTACTGCTTTGCTAGAGGCTACCAAATATTGCTTTCTGTGCTATAATTCACAGTAATTTGAAGTAATGATGACATTTAGCTTTGGAATATACTTTTCTTTAGGTGACGAGAATTTTTATGATGCACTTGATAGATGCTAGTATAAGAAAAGCAAATCAATGATCACCATATGATTTATTTTTGCTACAGGTGAACCCTGCAATTTAGCTCTTGTCAGCATGCAAATTGAAGTTGTCTTATGCTATTTAGCTCAGTTAGATAGCACTAATGTGATTGCTTATGCACCTTCTGTTTCATGGACTTGAAGTGCTCATTTGAGGCTCATCAGCAATAAGCTATCTTTGGTGACAGCTACTGTAAATGCACTCTGAGGAAACTGATTTAAGAAACTAGAGCTTTTCAAGGTAAATGTTTTCTGGTGTTTCATTCCAATCCTCTGTGAATTCATCAGAATCCTATTTAAAGATCACTCCGTGCAAAGTTTGTGGGCTGCTACCTCTCAAGATAATTCTCATGTTGTTGCAAACAAATATGGCCTTGGGAAGAGTGAAACAAAACATTTGCCAGAGATTCAATCTCTAGTGAAAAAAACCCCAAGCCTGTGTAAGAGAAGTTCACTTAGAGAGCAGCAGAAAGATCCACCACTTTGCATTATGAAATCCATTACATTTAAAATTGTGTTTAAAAATTCATTTTTGGACACTGTAGGGTTTTCTTACTGAAAAGCAATGAGTTTCTCTCAAGCCTCAGAGAGTCACCCTTCTCAAGCAAATGAATTTTTTTTTTACCCGTGAGGATAGTTCTCTCTCTCTCTTTGTCCCTTTTCTTTTAACTGTAATTTTAGGTCCGAAGCTATGGATGGCCAGGATATCTGTTGCCTTAGCCCTGGTCTCTGGGAGGGATGATGTTCCCCTTCCTTCTCTACATGTTACTGATGGAATGAATGGGCTAAAAAGTTTTTTATTTGATTCAGTGTTAGTCAGTATTCAGAAGATCCTGTTCATCACAGAATCCTAAAATTCTGAATAGCTCCTACCTTTTCAGGAAAAATAAAGCATGTCTTGAAGTTTTGGATTTTGTTGTTGTTGTGGTTTTTGGTTTTTAAAAATTAATTTACTACTTAAATCAAATGTTTAGAAGTAAAATCAAAATTTTGAGCTTGTTGTGTGGAATTCCAAGGCCAATTAGGGCAGCCTACTGGTACTGGCAGGAGCTGGGAGTCCTGATGCCATGAGGAACAACAAATGAGTGAGGGACCTTGCAACCCCAGCTTAACCCCAAAGGTATTCAGCCTTTTAGGGCTTCCTCCAGATGCGAGGGGAAGCCAACTTGGTCTGGGTTTTTGTGAGCCTCCCAGACACCTTGTTACACTGCTAATATCAGGCTTCCAAACCCTGTGGCAGTTGGGGGTTCTGCTGAGCACAAACTCAGCAGAAACTTGTGATTTCCCACAGGAGGGCATGGCACATTGTGGGACTGCTCTGGAAGCAGGGAAAGCCATGCCAGCCAGCATCTGTGAGGCAATGCACTGGAAGAAGCTGTGACAGATTTCTAGCCAAACTTTGCATATAGTTTAGTGAGAGCTTTTGGGAATCATTGTTTTGAACAAACTAGCCTCTTCCACGCATCACAGAAGCAGTGAGGAAATTCTCCACCAGCTGTTGTAGATCAGAGACCTCTCTGAGGTCCCACAGGTTTGGACTTTTCATCACTTTTGCTTGAGGTTCACCCAGGCTATGTGGCTGTGGGAAAAACATTCAGTTGTGCAATATCATCAGTCAGTGGTGGAAAATAAGTGTTTTTACAGGAAAAATATCAACTTCACTGAAGTGAGACTGGAGAAGATACAAGTGACTGAGCACTTGGAAGGCTGGAACTCTGGCATTTTGAAAATTCTGCTTTCTGCCTCATTTGTATTGGACCCAGATGGTGTGGCTGATGTTTTCCAGTCTCTAGCCAATTCAGGGACTTAGTAGAAATCTGCTGGTTGTTTAAACTGTAAGGAGAGCAAATGATAAATCATGTGGAGAGAGCAGCACACTGAACACTTGGCAGGTATTCCTCTGTCTCTTTTATTCTGGAATTTACCCACATTGTTTTCCAAGAAAATCGTAGCTTGAGGTGAAGTCAGTTCCTGTTCCTGGAGCTGCAGAAGCTCAAGAATCAAGAATGTTGCTTAGCTGAGGCACATAGCCAAGTACATGCTTGACCTCTCCTCTGGGTGCACCCAAAACCAGAATGATGCTTATTTTGGATGTTCCACTGTGTTATGGCAGGAGACAAGCATGTTTGCAAAATATCTGGAAACTGTGGCTATTTCATTTATCTACATTTCTTAGAGGAGTGTATATCGTGTATGTTTCTTCCCTCATATATAAAAATTCATATGATAACATTGTTCATATCTTAGTTTTTCCTGATGGTAGAGCCTAACTCACTCCCTATTCATCACAAAGTCAGAGGCAGTGCATAAGATAGGTCTCATCAACAAAGTAATAAATCACTAGATTTGGGACACATCCACAGATATTTCTAAACCACAGTGATAGGATGAAATTTATGGTGTCAAATGACCAAAATTGTCTTTTCTGCATGGCTGGGGACATTTCTCACAAACTGTAGATCTTGTTAGTTCGGCTCCAACAGTCAATGACAGCTTTACACCTTTATGTAAGCTATGGGACAGAAGGCAATATTTGGTCTGAAATAATTTATAAATAGTTTCTAAATAAGAAAAGTGTGTTTCTTAGACTCTGTCTAATCCAATCCAAATTTGTCTTTCTAAATGTGTTTGTAGCAGACAAAACTGATATAAAAGATTATGGGATTTTGGCTTCATTTTAGGTAGTAAGGAAACCTGGTTGCTTTAATTTAGCCAGTCCAGTAATGTTTCAGACATTTTGTATTTTGCAGTGAGCAATCCAAATCAAAATCTTGCAGTTTTTATTCAGTTAAACAGTCATTTTCTACATGGTTGACTTTAGATTAGCTTCCTCGATACAACTGAGCAAAAAGGTTTCCAAATAAACCATGACTGTTCTGACTGTGAATGCAGTAAAAATTTATATAAATGGTAGCCAGAGTAATGTAGCATGTTTTCTTTTTTTTTATTAGGAGGCTGTGAAGATAATGTTGCCACATAATTAATAAATTGATTTCTTAAATGTTAACACTGAAGACATAGAAAATGTTCATGGAGCAATTTAAAGCCAGAAATACAGGCAATGTGAAGTGACCCTTTTTGCATGTGTTCAAGACTCTTTAATGGCACTTCAGATTTAATTTACCTTCAGTATTAAATTTTGAGATAAGTTTATTAAAAACTGACAAAAATAATACTAAACAAAGTACTTTTACATGTTCCTTTCCTGTGGTTGTATACATTTGAAGCACCAGTGAAAAATCAAAATTTAAAAAAAATGAGGTCTACTATCATTCAAGCACCCAAGCCTAGAAGATTTCCCTTTGATGTGTGCATTTTGGTTTTGTTTTTTTTTTTTAAGAGATAAACTTGAAGAGACTTAAAAAAACGCTTAAGGTTGCTCTGAGTGTCTGTAAGTATTAAAACACTGACCTATATTGGCAGTGACAGTTGCCCTCTAACCAAGTTGAGGAATATGATGTTAGTTCACTCCCTGAAGGCTTGCACTCTGCTGAGGGCTCAGCAGACATGACTTGTGGGGGGAAGACCCTTCTTTCTGACCACAGAAGGGGTGCAGAGAGGTTACAACACATCACACATACCATTCCTGTTCATGTCAGCCTAGTGGGAAAAACAGATGATAACCATCAAGATGTGTGGATTTTAAAATGTATTTCAAACAAATTCAGGCAGACAATAAGCAGCAACCCAGCCTAAGACTTGTGGAGTCTGAAGTACATTTGATTCTGAAGCAAAGGGTCACCCTGTAACAGCTGTAACTCCTCAATAATATAAAAGTAAACTGGCTTGTCATGTGTAGTCAACAGAAACTGAAAAGACATGAGGCCACAATGGGCAGGTCTTTTGTCCTTTCTGTTATAAACCTGTGATTATGGCCATACCACTTTGCAAACTCAGATTTGGGGTCTTGTTAGTATATAGAAAGGCTGTGAGAAAGTGAGCCTGAATGGGTGTAAAATTAACCTGGCTAAAAATTCCAGAAAATGTAATCACCCCTCACTTCCCTGATCTTGTCCATGAGTTTTGTTCCATTAATTTCCTCCAGACTAGTTTTGCAGCTAAGCTGTATGATGTTAATAAAGAATGAAGCCAGTATAGGTGGGAGAGGGCACTGAGTGCTCCCATTCACTCAGCAGCAGCTTTCCTGCTCTGGGGAGACAGATGAGGATGCCCTTCGAAAGCAGGCTCTGAAACTCTCTTTGGCTGCACAGTGGGCTGTGGAGTAGAGGTTAGTGCAGTCAGAAAGATTGATGGCTTTCATTGAAGAGACTCTTTAAAGTACCTTCCCACACACATTCCTGGTTATATCACAGTGAATTTAACTTGTGATTCTATATAAGTAACTAAGAATAATAGAGTCTGATTTACTGCTGTTTCACTCTAGCTCTGGACTCAATTGAGTTACACAGGCATAAAATTCAATAGTGAAGAAATCCATAATATGTGTCTACCCATATAAGTAATTTCCCAAGAAAACCAAAGCATCCTCAATATGATCTTCTCCATAAACAAAGCAAAAAAACAAAACAAACAAACAAACCAACCCAAAAAAACCCCCACCAAAACAAACAGAAAAATGAGTTTTCCTTATGACAATTGTTATATATGCAGAGATGCAGATAAACTGTTTCTCCCCTGCTGCATAGATCCACTGTACACAAGCCAGGAAGTAACTCCTGTACATGGATAATGTCTCAAAAAGAGGGATTGCAGACCTATTTCCAATACTTATCTGTTTAAAGATTTCCACCCAGGATAAAGCAAACGTAACCTAGCTCCTTCTCCTGGCAGTACCCATCATACTGACTTTAAACAGATTATGGTAATTAAGATAGAAACTTGCAGGAACTTGCCTTCTAATTAAAATGGGAATGGAATTTACAAAACAAATCTCTAACAAACTCTGCTTTCTCCTGTACAAAAAAAAAAAAAACCACAAAAAAACCCCCAAACAATAAAATCCGCACAGTATTGCCACATGCCATTTTGTGCTGACATCATGAGCAGGGAGGGTGAACCCCTTCATGCTCTTTATCAGTAATGGACAGGCTGAAAAGCAACAAGCAGCTCTCCACCTGGAAGACAGCTTAGCCAGGGACTAATAGCTTCTGCCTTTCTTTGAAATTGCAGCATTTCTACTGGAAAGGTATTAAATGCTGCCTCATTTATAGGAATCGAAAGGAGAGAAAGCAACTGGCATTAATCTGAAAGGGTATTTTAAGCAACTGGACCAGTATGGAAGGAACCAAGAAGACTGGGACAAAAAGGACACTGGAACAGAGGGAAGTGCATAGAGAAGTAATCCGGGAATGAGCTGAAACAAAGCTTTGAGCTAGGAGGGACACTGTGTGTCCTGATAAAATATGTGTGACACTGCAGATGCTGTACTTTGTCCTTGGATGCTTGAAGATGCCAATATTACAAGGATGTGAACAAACTGCAACTTTGCTTTGTGTTTCCTGCTACAAGAGGAGGAGAAATCTGGCTCTGACCTGTCCTGGTGATGATCACGGCTGTTTGCCAAATGTAGAGGAGACATAGGCTTATGTCTTTGGGGATGCAGGAAGAGCAAGGAAAATTGAAAAGCATGGCCTGCACATGCTAACAGCTGAGCACTCCCCTGCCTCCGGGTGTGCTATCAGGCATTATACTGATTTGAACTGCCACCTATCAGGCAACCTAAGCCATGACACCAAAATTTTCTTTCTATTTGGAATTAAATTGTGGAGTCCATACCTTGGATTCAGAGACTGAGTCACACCGTGAGAGCCTGGTTCATCTACTCACAGATTTATTTACCAGCCTTTGCCTCAGGCAAACCTTCCTGTACCACTGTGAACTTCCTCCCAAAGTACTACACAAAATAGGCAAAAGCAGTTTTGATTTTGTTTGAACTACCTAAAATGTGAACTCACTGGAAAATTTTTTGAGAAAATATTTTTTCTTCATGAACTTCAGATGCCTCTGAAGCCACTCTGATGTAGCCCACCTTCTACACTTGTTTCCTGCACTGTGTCCCAACTTTAATAGAAGTAAGGGTGTCGGGCTGCATTATACTTCTCCCGGTCAGAGAGATTAGAGAGACATTTGAATTCTCTCAGTGGAGAGAGGAGCTTTTTCAGAAGCACCCTAATGTGAAGGCTAATAGAGAAAAACGGAGCACACTGACACATCCAGAAAAGACCTCTATTTTTGTAAAGAGTCAAAACTTGTGCTCCAAATACATCTAAAGAACTGATTTCTTAGGAAACCATGTAGATATATTGAATTACTCCTTCAAAAAGGGCTTATACAGAGCACCATCTACCCTATTCATCTGTCAACAGTATTGCCACTTCTTCCATCACTGAAGCCCAGAATTAGTGTTAGCAATTAAAAGAAATTGCTTTATGTCTTGAAAGCAAGCACAATGGAGTACTGAGCACATTCGTGGATAGTCTCAATTTGTAACAAATCACGAAAATCTTGATTGTACTAAATTGTGGTCCTTTTGGCTGACTACCATGTACCACAATTTGTCTAAGTTCACTGTGACACAAATCAAATAATTTAAATTTTACTTTTGTCAGTATGTATTACTTAGCATGGTAAAGTCAGATCCATATTGATCCTACCAGCTTCTCACCAGATACAGGTTTTCACTCTCTAAAGCTTGTAATTTTTAGGACAAACCACCTTGATTATATTAAATATGCGAATCCCAGTTTTTTAGATTCAATTATTTCATGGATTATGAAATGCTACATGCTTGAAATGCTAACAAAAATCAGGCTTCATTCAGAAATTCTGTGTTCAAAGTTAAAGAACAATGCACCAGTAGACTGTTTAGTTTAGAGTCCCCATATTGACTGGAAAATTATTTGTTTTATTGAGGAAAGGTGAAAAATCATGTTATTCTTAATTATGCTAATACAAGTAATTAGTAGATGGTTAATAGTGGACCAATCAAATAAATCATGCTACATATCTCTTATTTAATCTTCTGTTTGCTGCAGTAATTTTCACTGCTTTTCTCTATTTTCCCTGAGATTTTTGTAATTTTCACCATTTTTATATTTGCCTTATGATTTAGGCAGATAATCACCCAGCATAGCAGATGACATCTTTAACTTGCTTCTGTTTGCTTAGTTTAGTGCCTAATGCCCCTTTAAGAATCTTTATGTTACTCTAGTTTACTGAAATAGCCATAATTTTCTACTCCATGGCTGCATGTAGATATTTCTTCTGTCCATCTGTTTTAGTGAAAATAATTGTTAATTCTGATTTTGAAAACTGTATTTTGTATTTCATATACTACTGTAATGTCCTCTATTAAAGAAAATAGATATGGACTAGCAGTGATCTTTAAATGACTGACAATGAAAGAAAAGATAAACTTTCTAGGTTAAGAAAGTTTAATAATTGAAACAAATAAAAAGAAACAATATTAATATTAAGTATTATTAATTATTTTTAATAATAATAATAGTAAAAATATTAATAATAAATTAAAAGGCAAGAAAGAGAGGGAGAGGGGAATAAAACCCCAAAGAATGAGAAACAATCCAATTGTTCACCACCTGCTGAACAATGCCCATCCCACCCCCATCAGCAGTGATTGCCCCTCCTGGTCAAGTCCCCCTAGTCATATACTGAACATGACATGCTTCTGAGCATCCCCCCTAGTTTCTATACTGAGCATCTGAGATATTCATCATTCATTAATATCTCTTTGGCTGGTTCTGTGCTGGCCATGTTCCCTCAATGGCATCTTGTGCACCTCCTCACTGGCAGAGCACAGAAAATCAAAAAGTCCTTAACTTAGGGTAAACACCACTAAGCAACAACTACAATGTCAGTGTATTATCAACATTATTCTCTGGAGCTGGTCCACCAAGTCTGTGTCTTTCTTGAACTGCTGTTCCCAGAACTGGACTCAGCCACTCCATTGTAAAAGGTCACCACCTTTTACAAGTGACCATAGTGCCTATGGTCTGCTCCAACCTGACCTTTGAGCAGAATTCATTTGTAGTTGGTTGAGCTAGGCTGGCTGTCATGCACTCACCAAACTACTCTGTCACTTGCTGTCCTCAGCAGGACAGGGGGAGAAAGTGCATGAAGTGCTTAGAAAAAGCTTTTGCAGAGCAATGATTGGGTTTATTCCTTTTTTTATTTATATACCACAGAATTATGTCTCAGTCTTTTTGTAGCTAGCTGCTGTTGTGTGACAAATTTCATTAACAGAAGGTCACTTCTTATATAATCAGTTTTTAGTGTTGCATGTATTATTTCAGACAGAACTCCAGACTTTGTCTGGATGACCTAATCAAACTCACAGTATTATAATCATTACAGTAAGAAATCTACCAATTTTTTTTTTCTCAATATTTTGAACAATCTATTATTAAACAGATCCTTTTCCACTATAATAATGCCTAGGATATTCAGCTGTAGTCCAAAACTATATTGTGCATGATGCAGTGCTGGATGTTATCAGCTTCTAGAAACAGAAAAGAATAGAAGAGAAGTAATTTTTATGGACTTATATTTGTAATCATCAAAAGGATAACGGACAATGTCTTTAAATATGAATTACTGGCAATTGGAAGAATTACAGCCATGGGAGAAATAGCAGTTAATTGTCTTTGAGGGAAATCTGGGACAAAAAAAGGATGATTCACCAAGGCATGGTCTAACTGAGAGCCAAAAGAGCTTCCAGTGATTTTTCCTGTGAGAGTTCAATGTGGCTCCCACTATATGCAATTAATGAAATGTTTAAGTACATGTTGCTATTCCCATGCAGGTACCTGACACTAACAAGTCCTCAGCTGCTCAGTACTGAGAATTTCTGAGTCTGTCCTGTCAATAGCTGGGAACCCCAGCCTTCTCTTTTGCTAGTTTGGAGTGACCATCTTCTGCTTCCTCAGCAGCTTTGCTTCTTCTCAAGAATAGTGTCCTTCATCATGCAGCTTTGCCTCTCCTTGTTATCTACTTAAATCTAGTTTTCTCCAGAAACAGAGTACACATATACAAAGCCATAAGTACCAACCCATGGAAAAATAATTAATTTACTTTCAAGATGTATTTATAGTGCAAAAAGTATTTTCACTCTTCTCCATTTCTACAAGATTTTGATTTCCACAAATATCACCACAACTACCCAGAACTGGCTGTAACTGTTGAAGATGTGCTGGGGACAATTTGGGTACCATAGCAGAAGTTCTGGCCCACCAAACATGCAGGTGTAAGTGTCAGTTCCACTGCTCCTGCTCTGTGCTCAGGTAGACAGAATACTCTTTCCCACCTTCAAGTGAATAGTTTCTGCCTGGCTATACTGCCTATGGCTACTTGAGTGGCAACCTGAATTGCAACAGAAAGATATTTGGAATGAAGAAGGTATGGGCAAGAGCCTCACTCTTTTAATTAATGCTTTTGGGCTTTGTCTATGCATCTTTTGTGACTTAAGGAACCACTTTGCCTTCAGATTGCCTGTACTGCCATCATACTCTGATCTTAGATTTCTAAAATCAGTGAAAGCAATGAGCTGTGGCCTGAATGCTTACCCTTCTTCACATGGGGAAGCATGTGTCCTGTATCTTGTCAGCTTCTTCTCCCATGGAGTTAGAGTCATGGAAGTGTTTTGTACCTGTGCCAAGCCCTCAATTGAAAATGAGGACACTCACAGCATCCTATTCTGTAGTACACAGAGAGAAAATGAGGAGAGATGACATGTTGCATGTACAGCACCTTAAGTACAAAAGATTGTACCTGCAAGGAATAATGTCAGGATGTGTCTGTTGAAATGCCACTCTTCTCTCTTTTACCTCACTGGCTCAACCCCCACCCTGCAGGCAGAAACACGCAACCTTGGGTGGAGATCCCCAGCACCAGAAATGCAAAGAGATTTCTGTCACCCTTGTTTCTAAAAATAGATGTTGGGAATCCACCTGGGCTCAGAGAAATTTGTTGAGTTTTTTTCTTTCCTGTTGGATTTCCTTTACTATAAGGCAGAAGTAGCAGCAGATGAGGTGGAAAGCCAAGATATGAAAAGTCAGTGTCAAGTCCTGCACCCACAGCACCACTAGGAGCACAGAAAGGTCTGGAAATGCCCCTCTCAAAATCTCTCCCCAGAAGTGCACTCTGTTAGGCAATTGGAAAAAAAAACCCCTCACTCTGGCAAATAATCTCCTGAAATGTCTGTGGCCTTGCCAATTTAGAAAATAGAATAGTTGTGTTTATGTAGAGCAAACATGAAAAGTTTGGGATTTTCTTGATTTTGCAAATACACTAGAATTTGTTCATGACAAAATCTTAATGAAGTTTTTTACTTTTTGTGAATTTTGAATACTGGATATGCAGCCATTTAGCCTTGTGAATTTGTGTTCCTCCTGCTGCAGTGATAATACAATCTGTATATGCTGTTAGCAGATCATTTATTTTTAATCATTCACTCAAGGATATTTTCTGCTTTCATTAGAGTCAAACTGTATAATTTAAATAAATATAGTCCTTGCAGGATTAGGCTCCTAATGTAGACTTTAAAAAATATATTTTTGTTTTGGTCATTCAAAAAAAAAAAAAAAAAAAAAAAAAAAAAAAAAAAAAAAGGAGTGCTAAATAACATTCAAAAATTAAATCCCTTGTGACTTTCCTGAAGAATGCTCATAGCCAAATCATGTTCCTTAGCCAAGTAATAGTCATGAGTATGTGAAAATACAGTGTGATACAAATGTGTAAAATGGGGGAAGTTCCAGCTTCTTTGCCTTGCCTTTAATTTTAGCTTATACCACAACGTTTAAAAGCACAAGTGTTCTAACAAATATACACTATCTCAGAGCTGGATGTTCACTCAGTTATTTTGCAGTGTCCCAGCTCTCTTTTTACTCCCTTCTTATCTCATTTTCACTGACATCTCTGGCTGACTGGACCTGCTTCCACTCATTGTAAAGGTGGTTCTGCAGAAAAGCTCCTCCCTTGCTGCTGCCTTCTTAGAGCAGGGTCATCCAGAGCTGCCCTCTTTTGTACTTGGCCTAGATGAAGAGCATTGAGTTGATTGGAACATTTTCAGAGAAATGTATTTCTGCTGGAACTTGTGGCTTAGCTAAAGCTTTTCATGAGGACACAATAAATTCACCTTTTCTCTTTTGTGAGACTTCTCAGAGCAGCAGTCTATTATTAATTTTTATTTCAAAGTAGAAGAGAGAGAAAGAAGCAGAAGCTGGGGGAAAGAAGGAGAATAATAAAATCCCCTTATCTTTTCAATCAAAAGATGGATATTTCATGAAAGCCCTGGAAAGTATCTGGGTTTTGTTTTGATGTGGAAAACATCCATGAAATGAAATGGCATTCTCCTGGTTCTCCCCCATTGTGAGGAATACAGCTGATGAGGAAAACATCCAGCCTCCTCTCAGGACATTTATTTGGTTACTGCTATTCTCAGAACTGTTTTAACTCAGCTCCTCACCTTTGTGCCCCTTCTTGTGCATCTCTCTGTAGGCCCTCAATATTGTGTAGCTTTTTGCCTTTAAAATTGGTCATTTAATGAAGTTCACCAATCTCAACCGTGCCAACCAGATGGAGTGTCTAAAGGCTTTATGCTTGTATTTCCCATTATTCAATTTATCACTCATTACTGCGAGAATTTACTTACAGCTGGAGCATGCTGGATATTTATCAGCTGTGTGAACATGGAGAGTCCACTCGCTGCTGTGCAAGTGCCTTATGCTGAGAGCCCCGTGAACATTGCCTGCAGTCCTCAGAGGACTATTCTTTTCCATTTCAGGCTACATTTTACTCTGTTTTTTTCTTATTCTAACAGACTGGGATCTTAATTTTGATATTTAACTTCCATTTACTTTGTGCTGGTATGCTTTCAGGTACTGATTTTGCATTTTCTTCAGTGAAAAGATAAGCCTAGATTTGTATTTACATGGATTCACAGTCAGGGAAAGGATCTGCTTGCACAGGTTTATGACATCTCCCTTTCCCTATTAATATGCAGTTTTCTCAGGGCCTTCCCAAATGACCTGCTGTACAGGCAGTACCAGATACTGTGCAAAATGTTCCTGCCAAGTGCTCCATGTACTCCACAGAGCTGGAAAATGATGTCAAAGAGAGGAATGAAAGCTGTGCTGAATGATTTGTATCAAATGATGAGTGAAAGCTGTGCCGAAGTATTTGCCTTTTGTTCATAAAGGTCAGAAAGGAAAAATCTAAAAATGGTATGTCTATTTTTAAACTATCTTATCTCCTGGGATTATATAAAAAACTTAAGTTTTCTGTCGTAGGAAGTGATTAAATGGGCACCGAGATGGTAAATGAATAATGATGCTTCCTTGGTTGCAGAGAGCTGCTGTGCCCATTGAACAAATACTGACATGAAAAGAAACTCAAAGGTTTGTGTGCAACTGGATTCTATTTGTAGCCTGGTTTCCTAAAAAAATGAGAGTAAAAAAAATAATATTTTTTGTGTGTTGAGTCATTCATCTGTACCTCAGTCCTTCTCATAATAGGTTTTGAAACAGTTAATTAAATGTCTGCAGTCTTGTTTGGGAAGAGGATTTGGATATTGAAAGTCTTTTTAAGTTTTAGTTGAAAATCAGCACCTGGATAAGGACTGAGAGAGACATCCCAGCCTACCCAAAACAGAGGAAGGCAGAAATTCTGCCTTTATAAGTGGTGGGTCACTGTGGATGAAGTCCTGTGCCAGCCTCAGCATGGCTGCTTCCAGCAGCATCAGTGATGTGTCTACATGCCAGTATAGGAATGAGCTAAGGTGTTTGTGCTGTGGGACTTAGGGGACAGGAGAAATGCTCATTCAGTTCTGGCACAGTGCTGCCTTGTGGACATCTTAAATCAAAATAAGGGGCTTTCAATTTAAATAGTTGATTTGAAATACTTACCCACTCCTCCCAGGGGTGAAGTCTAAATCGTGAGCTTTGAGCTTCTGCTCTAAGGTTTTCCTTGACTAGCCATTCCCCTCAAACAGATACTGCCCACAGGATAGTGTGATATATTGAGTGTGGAGGGTTTAGTCTTTTTTGCCTTGAAGGCATAGAATTTTCCAGAAAATGGACCTGTTTAAAACTGACCCATTAAGCGACTTTCTAAAATTAATGACTACATTTAAAATAGTTACACCACAGTCCTTCAGGTCTCCGCAGCATTTCCATGATACCGCAATGCTGCCATCATTTTGAAATGGTTATCCTCACAAAATGTAACTCTGGGGTACCACAATACCAAATACTGGCAAGAACTTAGTGGTCTGTTAACTCTTTAATAGTTGATCACTTCAGAAAATATGCTGTGGTAACACATTTATTTGACAACTTGCTGTTCCTGAAGTTTGTACATGGCGCCTCTGAGGCTGTCAAAATATTTACCCTGCCATATACACTCCCTGACAGTATGCATGCTTTCCTTACCCTCTTTCAACAATAAAGAGTGCAGTGCACCTCTCTGGAAAAAAACTCAAACCCAATCAGAAAATATGTTATACAACAGTAAATTAAATAATTGGAGAAATATCCTGGATTTTATTTACTGGTTGGATAGCACAGACTCCTGGATACTTATCTTGAAGCTTCAGATATGCTTTCTTATACATATGATGACCCAGAGCTTGACTGCAATTTTTTCTAAGGATAATTGTAAGACATATGAATTTGTGTAAAGGAACTATATTTGGTCAAATCCTAAGTCTTTTTTTTTTCAGTCTTGTTGCTCCAATCCTGAGCTGGCAGTTGCAATGTCACAAAGGTGGCAGCAGTAAGTAACAAACTGATATACAAAAATGCCTCTTTTGTGGCACCACACTGCTTTTGTTTCTTTTCAGGAGTATCTGAAAACAGATGTCAAAAAATAAAGAAATGTACTTTTCATGTCTATAATCATATTGAAATAACCCTGAAAATATTACTACCACCCTTACTGGATCCTGCAGCAGACTACAACTGAGATTCCCTTTCAAAAAACCCCAACCCAACCAACCCCTTCCCTCCAAAAAAACCCAACCCCACCTCCAAAACAAAAAATCCCCAAAAAACCCCAAACCCAACAAAAAACCCCATAAAACAAAACCAAAGGCCCCAAACAAACATGAGAAACAAAAGATAGCACTTAGGGATAAAAACATTTTTCCTATAACAAGACACTTGCAGAAAATATCAGAGCAGTAACAATAAAAATGATTCATTAAAACTCTCATTTAGTGCCAAAGCTATTGAGAAGAAGAAATTGTCATAGTTTGAATGTATAATTGCACTTTAGAAAGAGACCATAAATAAAACAATAGTAGAACCTTCTGTCAGTGCATGAGCACATGCCTATAATGAGTGAAGAATATCGATCAGAGGAGAAGCTGAGTGTGCTCAGTGCTTTTAAGATTTGTGTTCTAGAAAACCTCTGTGTGCATTCTGGAAGCTCCCAAATTGTTGTAAATCAGAAAACTCACAGTTACTGACAAGTACTTATGAAAATCAGTCTATTAATTTTAACTTCAAATTATTATCAGATGTGAAGGAATGCCTTACAATGTTTATAAAAGTGTGTGAAGTTGTCAAAAAGGTTAGCTTAACATTTGGAGTATGAATGCAGTCAGCACTGACAACTAGGATGCCCACCTAGGATGGAAAAAAGCATTTGCCTAAATGCTGAGTGTGGTGGAGAGACAGTCAGGCTGGTTTTCTGAAGATTCCTAGCTATGCCACAGCCCTAATTTTTGTGGAATGAGAGTTGGGGTGCAGTGTTACTGGAGATAGCTCTGTGTGCTATATTTTCTAATGATAAACTCAGGCTTTTGTGCTACCCTCAAAACAGATAAAAGATTCTTAGTGACACACTGGCTCAGAAAACTCAGCAATGCTCTTGATACTCTGCAGATAATGCAAAAAGGCAAGAGGCCCAGAATCCCTCCCTGCTTACACTAAATTCTTCAGAGTTTATTGAGAGTTAGCTGTGAGCATCAGGTTATTACTGAGGCTTTCTAATCAGTAGCTGTATTTTAGAGTGGAGGTGCTTGAATTTGCTGCTTTGGGAAAAAATCAAGAAGAGGAAAACAATGGAAATCATGTTGCAGAGGATGGGGATTTTGCTAAATTTAAGCTATTGCTGTGTCATTACCTCCTACACAGCCAATCATGGGCTGCATTCTCTTGGGAAGGGACACAACATTTCAGCAGTGTTTCAGGGACCCAGAACATCCTCCTGTCAAAGAATCCTTCAAGGACAGCTGAGGCTTGCTCAGCATTCTGAGCAAACTGAAATGTCTTCTGGCAGTTCCCAGGGGTGGCAGACTGAGTCCCTGTCCTGGAGGGGCCTTGTTGAAAGCCAGAAGATAGCTCATAGTGAGCTGGTGTGGAAATAAAGAACACTGAAGTAGATGTTTGAGAGCAAAGCATTGATTTTGTTTTATGGCTGGGGACTAGAGACTGATGAATTTCGTAACACATGGGGAAGACTGTGGTGACTCACACTAGGATTGTGCATTTGTGCCTAAATTACATAAACACAGCAGGATGTCCATACGGCTGTGTAGACAGAACTATTTGTAACTGAATGTACAAACAAGGTACTCCTGATGGCAACCTTCGGAGATTGTTGTTCTCACCTGATGCCTAATCTCTTGACTGGATCTTTCCTATTGCAGCAAGACCGAAAGGGAAACATTGTATTCAATCCTTTCTTTTTTATATCTCCAAGATGGAGCACAAACAACGTTGACATTTTCTTTAGGAACAGCACTATTTTTCAGGGCTTTGTCCATTCTCCAACAAATCTCCTGGCCATTCGATGTGGATCTCATGTCTCCTAGTGCCTGAGTTTGGGATCAGAAAGCACTCAGAGGGCTGACTTCCGTGGGTGCTGGGCAGTTGTGAAACTTCCAGGTCTTGGGAAAAGTTGTCTAATGAATATTGAATTGACTCCCTAGCACTCTTCCATTTTCTAGTCTGATCTATAATGCATGCAAAACATTACATATTAATGGTTCTCAACCTAATGAACAAAAGACTAGCAAAAGACTATTGTTAGGACCATTAGAGGTGGTGCTTGGGGACATTGTGTCCTCAGCTTCTGTCTCTTGCACTGCTGAGCATCAGTGTTTACTCAGTTTACTATGGTATCATATTTATGTTAGTCATTTATTCTAATGATTTGTTTGTTCTTTAGAAATGTTGTTTAAAGTAGATTACCCTTTCATTTTGCCATTAAAATTAATATTAAACTCAGTGTAAAAGTATCATGAGAATTTCAAGCTCCAAATAGTTCCCTTTTATTTTTCAAATGACTCGTCTTCATCTGGTGAATATGCCCACATACTAATTTTAAAAGATGCAAAAGCATGTGGAAGGTTGACATTTTGTACTCTTGCTTCAGTGTAAGCTTTTTTTTTTTAGTAGAAATATAATTCAATCTCTGTCTGTAATCTTCACTTTCTTAAAAAACACTATTTCTGTTGGCTTTTTTCCCCCCAATGAAGTTGGAATTTCAAAGGGAATTTACTTTTATTGTGATAATAGTTAAGGATTGGGTAGAAAGCTGCTTAAAGGGTTATTTTGGTGTTGTCTCTCAGTAGTAAATTGATGACCAGAATTCATCCACCACAGTGTCCTTAGCACGTACCAACTGTTGGAAGACCGTACCACCCTTTCAATTTATTGAAGGTGTCACTATCAAACTATTCTTTTCTGGTGAAAAGATGAATGGATTTCTGATGTGAATGGTAGGATTTGTAGGAAAGCACACTCAGAAATGACTTTGAAAAGTAAAAAATATTATTGTACTTCCTGACTTTCCAACTATAAAAATGCCTTTAAAATAGGATTTTTCCAGATTTCACATAATTTGAACTACAGTGACATTCACCACACCACTTCCTCAGCTCTTCTGAAGTCACTGCAGCAAATGTTCATGCTGAAAATTGTCCTTGAAGGTAATTTAACAGCTGGAAAAATAGAGGAAGAACCATTCCCTTGTGAGCAATAAGCTCTCAGCAAAAAAAAAATTTAAAGCAATTTGCCAGTTCTTCAGTGGTTCAGCTATGAGCATGTTCTGGGGGAGTAATGGGATAGTTATATTCATATTATCTAAATGACAGTCCTAATGCTTGAGAGTGCCAGGCTCCCTGTGGTTGCAGGGAGCTCTACTGGTCAGTTCATGCTGCCAGTCAGCCCTCCCTGAGGGACACAATGCCCACCATCTTCTGAGCTTTGTCCTTAGGGACACAGCAGCTTTGGGTCACCTTCCCCTGTGAAAACCTATCTGCTCCCAAGCCAGCATCAGCTATTTACTGCATAAGGTGAAGAGTCTGAAATAATTTTCCCTGCTTATCTGCGCTTCATTTTATTTTTCTTTAAATAGTCTCTTAAATTTTGTTGATTAACTTGCCTTCTTCAGTCTTCTTTGTGGACTATTTGCAACCTGATTGCTGATGTAGGGATTTCCAACTAGAAAAATGCTATTTTTTGTTGTTGTTGTCATTTTGAAATAGAAGAACTTGCATTTTCTGTTAATAAAGTCTTTATATTTTCATAAATAATAAGCTTCTATTTTTGACTTTTGAAAATGCAATTAATTCCATGTAGGTATAAGACTGTTTGCATTCCTTATACAAAACAGGAAGTGTTGAGTTTGGTGGTACAACACAGAGGGAGAAGGGGTTGTCAAAATCAGGAGCATGGCAGAATTATAATCAAAAAAATATTATTAGGTAGGATATTTCTCTGCTGAAAGTGAGGAGTCACTGATAAAGCATGCTGACTAACTCATCAATTACTGAAGTCCTTCCGAACGTCCTTGTGTTGATGGGGAACGCTCTGTCCACCCCACATGCCCTGGTTAATTACTGTGACTGAAAGTGCCCACACTACTCCAAAGGGGTTGCATTGCTGGTATGAAGTGTTAAGACACGAGGAATCATTACAGCCATACTACTCTACACGGAATTCAATTTTTATAATTTGATCTCACATACAACCACTCTGGTTTGTGTATTGTCTGTGGTTCAGGAAATCAGAATAAAGGCTCAGGTCTAAAAGAAATTCTCCGTGTTCTGCAGTAGATTTTATGATATCTTTTGAGTTGATTGAGTTTCAGGCAGGACAGTAAGACATATGCCAAGGCAAGTGAAGGACCAGAGAGAATTATGTAAATTAAGCCCCTTCACTCAGATCCCACCCAGAGCTGAAGCTGGGGCTCCTTGCCGTGTTCTCGAAGAAGGCCCCTTCTGCTCCTCTGTGTAAAACTCTCTTGGTGCAAAAAGCATTAGGGGTCCTGGGGAGTGAGAAATAGAAGGATTGGGGAATGAGAGGCTCTACTACCTGTCTTGTGGAATTCTGTGTCATTTAGGTCAGGTAGCCATTGAGAAAACCACAGAAGCATCAGGGAGGGGAGGAGCAATTCTTGTGTGAGAGCCCATTTGTCAAGGTACAAAATGATGCTTCTGCTAAGATGTCCTCTCTGTTTTTGGGTTCCTTTGCATCCCTGTCTCTCAAGTGGTGCAGTTGAACCAAGAGCATTAGAAAGGTGTCCCACTGTCTATTGTGTCACTGAGTAAATAGGAGATTCTCTGCAAACCGATGTGGGGGAAAGGAACTAACTCTCACTTTATGTCTGACTCCCTTAAACATCACCTCCTGTTTCATTTAAATGATGATGAGTGGGAATGCTGAATCCTCTGCTTTTACATCAGAATTCAGCATATACCAAAAAATTCTGGACATTGCAGGGACATAACTCTAGGAAACATTTAGTTTGTGAATCACAAAATGTTACATAGGAGAAAAGTTTCATCAGCTTAAGCAACAGATTCTTTTAGTATGTGCAAAAGCACAGCTTCACAGACAGAAAGAAAGGAGTTTTCACTGAAAAATGCAAATGCAAGTATTGATTGAAGCATCTGAAAGAGTAAAGTAGAGATTTTTTAGTTTGATTCTCTGAATTTAGAAATTCAGCAGTAGATTAAGCACATAAGTAATATTCTGGATCCTGTAAGGAGTCTTTGGGTGCTTAAAAAAATTACATTATTTATAAATATATTTATAAAGGTTATTTACCTGCTGTGAGTAATTTTTGCTACTCAGTTCTCAAGCTGCCTGCAAGATGAACAGCTGAAGCTCTCTCTTGTCAATAAATAAGCATTCATATTATTGTTTGATGTAAGAAGCAAGCAGAAAGGAAATCATTATTGCGAAACTACCAGGAAACACAGGGATGGGTTTGTGGCATCAGCAATTGCAGGTTTTAAAATTATATGGAAGGCAGTATGGGTTAAAAATTGAATACTTCTGAGGAAAAAAAAGTTGGGCTTTAAATTGTTTTCTCTCAAGATGACCTTGCAGCTGAAAGATGCTAAGAATATTCAGTCTGGGAAAATTCACATTGTTTTCTGTCTATCTTGAGAAGTCAGCTAAGAGAATGCTGTAAAGGACTTACAAAGCAACCTTCACAGGTCTAGAAGAAAGGGGGGAAGGTGGATAAAAAGATTGGAGATTGTAAAACACAGCCTTGTGAAGATTTGTGCCTGCACCTGACCTTTGATATGTAACAGGCAGGGTTCAAGCCTCTCTGATTTTGCCCGTTAAGATGAAATAAACTTAGCAGTGTGCGTGTTCCTGTTTTGACAGAAAAATAATGAAATAAATCTTTTCTTTGCACTTCAGCTGTGCATTGTGGCTGTCTTGGTGTTACCTGCATGTGTTCAGTTCACACAAGGCAACATCTCGGAGAGTAATTCACAGAACAAATTGTATTTTGCGTAGTGTGCTTAGGTCTTACTTGCTTCTGTGATCTGAACTGTTAGAACTAGGTAAGAAATAATGGTGGTATTCATTTAAGGTACTTTTATCAAGGGACAGGCATGAAAAAAATAGCATTTTAAAACTCTAGATTAAAAATAGTCAAGGGCATTTTTAATAACATAAATTTTATGACTGCAAGTGTAAACCATAATGAGATGACAGAAATACCTTGGTTTTGATTAGATAATAGTAGCAAATTCATATTTAATTTGGCATGTACTTTAGACATCTAAAGCCTTTTTCTGGGAACAAAACATTTTTTTATAATCTTGTACTAATTTTACGTTTTAAAGGTGAACAAAGTACTTTAAAAATAAACACTCATTGTTACTATGCAGCAGCTGAGAGAAAATAATTGGTGTCGTAATTCTGTGCTTTGCTTTGCATTAGTGCAATATGACTTGAAAGAAAAGTCACAGATTTTTTTGGAAAGAGAAAAATATGAATGGTGAAAAATATTTTAGGCATGGTATTTAAAAATTTACTTTATAAGAAACAACTCTGCATTCAGGAGATAATTTAATGAGACCATATTCTTCCTTAAATCCACAAAATCATATAAAATTGGTCATAGAGTAATGGTTATGTTTACATCTCTCACTCTTGTTGAAATTTCAATTGGTATTTTACCATTCTATAATTTCAGTAACAATTGCAGTGGCATCTTTTACAGTTTATGGAAAAGGTCATTACTAAATAGGCAGAACATGGTGTTATACGTCTGGAGAATGAATTCAGAAATTTTTCTGTTTCACTAAGATTTATGAGGTTGTGGCTTATAAAACTATAAAGGAGATAAAAAAAAAATAACCATAAAAGTCTTTGTATGTGAGATGATGCTAAGCCTTGGATTTTAGACGGCCAGGCTATCTTCCTTTCATGGCTACTTTAGAGTTTTGGAATTTTTTTCCAAGACTGTTAAGCAGTGAAAAATTAGGCTTATTTAAAATTAAGACACTTTTGGTGTTATCATAAAATACTATTTTTGGAAACACTCATGAATCTTATGTCATAGAAGAGAGCTGCTCTTATTTCTCACACAGTCTCAGAATGCAGAAAAAAACCCAAAATAGAATAAAAGAACATATGCACAGGAAAAGTCCCACAAAAGGAAAATGTTTGCATGCCCTTTGAACATTGGGATATATATTAAATACATAGATTAAAAATAAACTATTAATAATATATAAGCAAAGAAAACATGTCTTAAAATGTACATCTAAAGAAAAAAAACAGAATCAAGTAAAATGGTACCGAAGAGAAAAAGATAAAGAAGGAAAACATTCTATCTTTCCTTTTTTTTAATCTCCTCCTTCTCCTGTAGATATATACAATAGATCATTTATGCTTCTCTCAGCTTCTCAGCTACCTGAGAGTCATAGTTGAATATGGAACTAGAACAAGAAATTTGTGCTTGGTTTTCCATCGATAACCTGACAGAATCCACAGTTACCATTTAAATATCCCCCATACATGTTGCCAGTGGAAATAAATCAATCTCTTAGATAGCATTGTGTAGTTCAACTAGGCACTGGAGGGAAAGTACCTCCCTTGGAAGAAATCTATTATTTTTATAGTACCACAAGTGCACATGACCTTCTGCACTAAACCATCAGCACTGGCCCTATGTGTCTTGCCTCCAAGAGCTGCTAAGCCCACGTGTCTCCAAACAGCAACTGATTTGGAGAGGGAGGAATTCATCAGTGCCTGGAGGATCAGGAAACGGCTGACTGGGGTGGCAGGGGAGGCAGGAGGGAGAGTGCAGGAGGGAGGGCACAGGAGGTGCTGGTTAGTGAAATATGGGCAAACACAGCTTCTGCTTCTGTGTTCAAGGTACAGAATAACACAGTTCTGAAATCTGGACAAAGCTCAAGAAGGAGAGGATATCTACTGGTATTTTCCCATGACAACAGCCTGGCTTGAAATGTAGGCTAAAAATGGTTATCTACAGCATAATAAGGGAGCAGCTAAGAACTAAATAGTGAACTAGTCATGCTGTGGCCTTCTGAATAGGAAGGGTAAAGAGTATGGTTGTGCTCAAGGGAATATGGTTGGACTACCCATATAGTTCCAGCAGATTCCCAGCCTCTCTGAGTGGTGATACTTCCATGACCCTTCATCTCTTGCATAGGTCCTTGTTAAGATCTGAATAGTAAGGGATGCTTCTGCCCAAACTGAGGTGCAAACAAGATGATATGCTGAAGTCAATAATATGGATTGTATTTAACAACAGATGTGAGACAGACAGATAGAAAGAAACGGAAAAGGTGGGGGGAAGTAGGGTGTGGGTAGGGAGAGGATGAACAAGCAGAAGATAGTCACCACCCATGGACCCAGTGACATCCTGCTGGTCCTTCTTCACCCTGGACTTCTTGGTGGTGGTGGTCCCTATGTAATTCAAAACTTTTCACTATTTATTGATCTTAGCAAACAAAGGAATTAATGTTCATTGGCTTCACAGTTCTCTTGTTCTACTGGTTAAATTATTCCCTCACTTCTAATGCTAATTAATTTACATGCTCAGCCTTTCTCTTGGGTTGGTGCTTTCTTGATTTGGTAGGTGGTGAGTCAGCGTTCATGATCTTTCCCCTTCTGGGGAACATTTTACCCAGTTGGAGCTGATTTCTGCACAGTTGCCAAGTTTGCTTTCCTTGTGACCCACAGATTGTGCATTCTTTGTGTCTATTATCAGTGGTAGATTCTTCTCCCTCAGGTTTGCTAAGCTCCCCCTAGGTCTGGGATAGCACCCAGATAATAGTACCACCTTTATCTTATGTAAAGCTCCTGCTGTGGTGGCTTATCTTACAGTCCAACTTCCAGGTATCCATGGAGACATATTTGTGGGGGCTTCAGTGGTTGTTGATGGTCACAGATGCCATTTATTCCATAACTTGGGGTCATCTTTTTTGTTTGGTGACATGTCCATGAGCAGTTGCTTCTTTTCACTGTTTGCCACAATGGGAGGTTTTGTCCAGACATGTTAACCAGGATGTACGAACCAGACCTCCCCTCCACCAGGCTTGGAGCTAGTGCCATCCTGTTGCTCCATTCTGTGCTTATCTCATGGAAAAGTCCCTCTGTGGCCTTGTTTGAGACAGGCAACTGTGTTCTTTAGGTGCTTACACTTGTCATTTGGCAGAGGTTTTTCAACCATGGATTTGGCTTCCTGCAGTGAATTTGGAGAACATGTCTTCCACCTGCAAATTTTCGCTAGGGCAGATGATACTAAGTAGTGATGGGCATAAATAAACAGACCTAACTGGTGCAGATTGAGTAGCAAATGTTCCCATATTAGGATGAACTGTGCAGATCTACTCTTCCTAGCTGTGCAGTAGTGTGGGAGTGCAGCTGGTTGGGATGGATAGTGAGCTAGCCTTTGTTAACAATGAAGGCATCAACTTAAGGCCTTGGGAAGTGGGATGCTAAGAAAGGAAACATCTACTTGGGTTATGGCAAGGAGAACAGGACTATGTGTGTACTTATGCTAGCAAGCAATTCCTTATAAGGAAATGTTCTGAACTCTGGGTTATGATTGGTTGGTAACATACTCCATATATGGTAATGTTTCAGTTTCTCATCGTTCATTGATTCCCTACCCTCAGATATCTCCTATATAATGTCATGCTTTCCTCAGTTCTGGGACTTTGAAGGAGCTCTATGTGAGCTTGTTTCTTTGTTTTGCTATTAAAATCTTTGCTTTTGGGCCTTTATTCGTTGTTCCTTCTTATTGATTGTCAACTTTAGTGACTCCCGCTGGCGGGAATGTCCTAGCCCTTGTCTCCCTGCTGACAAGTTTCTATTGTTACTCCCTGCAGCTAGACCTGGGCAGCAACACAGTTGTCCATCTATAGTCACTCCTCTTAATCTTTCAATTTAGTAATTTAAAATTGAAAATTTTGATCACTTTCTTCCACTGTACACAGTGACTGAAATAGGCAGATGTATAGTAATATACTGTACAAGTGTTTTTCAGACTATGGTGGAAGAACAAATGGCTTCCCCAACAGGAACTACAAGTTCTTTATATTTCATCTATTCTCTGAAATCAGAAGTATGAGTCTTTGCATCTCTTTTAGAAGGGCTAGTGACCGACACCTCCACTGAATTCAGGAAGGGCTACAGATGATTGTACCTTTTGAAACAGGCTTGAGATATTGTATATCAGGCAAGAAAACTCAGCTGCTCTGAAAACATATTTTTATGGATTTTTTCTTCTTCATAAATACTGTCTCATACATGCGCTGCAGTGATTAGTAATCCACAGCACAGAAAGCTCTTTGAAAACCTCACACCAATATCAGTACTATTATTGCAACTTAGTGATAAGTTATAAGTTGTTACAGTAAATGCATTGATCATAATAATTGACCCTAAATATCTGTAATCTGTGATATTTTAGCATGGTGATAATAACCCTCTCCATTATTTACCATCCGGAACAATACTTGATGCTTCAGGTATGCTTAGTAGTTATACTTTTTTTTCCCTCTTTTTCTTTTTTTAATTTTTTTTTTCCTGCAGTTACTGCTAGTGTAACTGTTTTGTTTTCAAGTTTCATAAAGTAATGTGTTTGGGAATGATTTAAAAACTTTTAAAGTATCAATCACTCTATGAAGCTCAATTTTTATTTCCTTCATATGACAAAAATGGTAGAAAGTATGTAATTATTTTCCTTCAGATATACCTTTGGAAATTCTAGCAGCTTGAGATTTCTATTGCTATTATACCAAATGGACAAGCATCTAGTTTGTATCCCAATGAAGAAAGCATTTTTGTAACAGTTAGCTTTCACAGTTGAAATGTAATTAGAGGCTTGATATCCACTGTATAATGCAGAAAACTCTTATCACTTGTGTATTTACAATTCTGTAAATGAGTTGCAAAAATCTACTGGAAAACAAAGTATAGTAAAGCTTTTATCTTGTGAGTGTTCAAGAAGACTCTTACTTTGATTCCACAGGGAGTCCTTAATAAGGCAGGATTTTGTTCAAAGGCAGAACTAAATGGAGAGCAGACAGAAGCAGCAGTGTGTGGGGTGGAACCTCACCCCAGCACCGTGTGCTGGTGCTCCACCTTTCCAATACAGTCAGCTGTACTCCACAAGTTTAAGTTCCTGCCAACTCTTATTGAGGCTCAGTTATTTCCTGATGTCCAAAACAGCATTATGGCTATACTCTGCTGTGTTTTCTTGATGGTTTTACAACTCTATGTGGTTGCAATGATTTCCACATTATGTAGTATGGAATGAGGCAAGGGACAACACCAAAATTTGCAAGTAACCTGTATTTCAATAATACTTTAAAATTTACCAGTAACTAGGGAAATATCATAAAAACTTTGTGTTCAGAGGGAATATGAAGTCTGAGTTGCATCTGTTGCTTAAAGCAGAAGTGAGACACAGTGATGGGTCCTAACAAAACACCTCTTCCATATTCTATTTCATTGCTGGTAGTGAAGAAATCTACTGCCCAAACAGAGAATGTATAGACATCAACTTGTTCTCTGAGTTCTTATAGGAGTTTGGCTTTGTGTAGGAGAGTAGTCCACTTTAAATTGCCTTAGTGATAAGGCAACTTATCACTTCCATATGCTCCCCCTCCACCACAGGCTGAACAGGTATGATGCAAGGACTCCTGAATTCTTGCCAACAAGACGAGCATACCCTTTAACGGATCTGTCTATTTGTTTGAACGTGGTGGGAGGATTTCACTGTGCACTTGCATCTAGAAGCAATAAAGTAAGGAAAGGAAAATTCTTGCAGTATCAAAGAGTAGACACGTACTACATCTGGAATTTTGATAAAGGAGAGAAGGCATTTATAAGACCCAGGAGAGGATTTATTACTCAGGGGTCTACTACTATATGTGGAAGTGGCCATTAGAGATTGCAGCCTAGAGTTTATGAAACAATGCATGAAGAGCAGGAAATCAACATCTATCCTGTGATTATTGCAGTATTACTTGAAGCAAGGTATTAGTAGAAAAGAGCTCCCGTGCCATCAGTATTCCAGCTGTCAAGGACACATTTACTCTTCTGGGATGAAATTTCCAAGCTGCACAAATATGCTCATCAAAGGCTAGGGCACATTTTTTTGCCATTCCCATCAATCTGAAATCAGTTAGATTTGTTTTTGTAAAGTGAAGCTGCTCATTATAATTTCCACAGGTGAAAACTGACAGTGTGACAGTTTGTTGTGATTAAGAGATACAGTTTGGAGAGAAACCAAGGCTGTAAAATATTTAAGTCAGCAGCAGAACTGTGAAAAAGCTTTTAAATTATTTTCAAAAAATAATATTGGAGACTCTCAAACTTTCTTCTGGATTTCAGCAGCTGAAGAACTTATCACTAAGGGGAAATATAAACTTGGGCTTACGTTTTGTAGTATCACAGGTTGTGTTGCTCATTTGTCCCTGCTTTCCATAAAGCTGTCCTTTGAAGAAAAATTTTAGCATGACCTAATGCTTTCTGCTGTAAAAGGACACAATCTCCAAGGCTCCCAGGTTCTGCCAAATACGCTACAGGAAGGACTGAAGAAATGGGTGTAAACTTCACACTGCAGAACTGTGTGAGACCATGTGTCAGGGTCATACTGACTTACAAAACCAAATTATACTATAAAAAGTATAGTATACTAATCTCGTATTAAAAATACTGTTGGTTGTTTCTTTGGGATCAAGAACATGGATTTTCCTGGTGATTGTTACACAATATCTACTATTTTATTAGAATTTTTATTTATACATTAATATTTTCTTTTTATTTCAGGTTGTTGTCCTTCAATTACCTGTTTCTTCAGCTGAAATGCTGCAAAAGTCCCCTTTATGCTTTCCTGAAGGTAAAGGACTGTTCAAGTCTTTGATCGTATCTTCAGAGTTTTCCATTGCCCTGATGCTGTGCTATCAGACCTTCCCTTTCAAAGACATAATGTCAGTCTTCTGTGTCTTTGCCTTCCCAAATTTCTAATATAGGCCTGGAAGAGGTCAGGATTCCATTGTACAGTGGAGAGCACAGTCAGTTGCATTGACAAAAGAAGATAAAAAGATGGGTGGAGTCCCAAGATTCAATTTTGGGTATTCAGATTTTCTTTTTTAGGTGATGTGCTCTTAAATTTCCCCTAATTTCCCTCTGTGTTTCTGGGAAGGTATGTCAGCCCTCTTTAGGAAGATTTCCAGTTGGTTTTGTCTGCTTGATGTTGGCCATGTGTCATCATTGCTATGTGAACAGTTTACTTGGGGCAGTCAGTACTGGCAAGAAAAACCTGGTTTCATCCACACTGGCATAAAATTATATTTAAATGAGTGGCAAAGCAAACAAAACTGAAGAATATTCTCCTTGACATTCAGCTGTTTGCTTTAAGCTGGGCCCTGAATTAACTCCTAAATGTAGTAAATGAGATAGGGTTTGTCCACAAAACTATTGATGCCAAGGATTCCGTGGTAATCACTTATTCATGATTGTTCTAATAATGCACCATTCTGTCTGCTGAATCAGAATCTGTGAAATTAACTGAGAGGCTTGAACCCAGCTCCTGCAGGAGTATTTGCATTCTTTGCCAGACTCTTTTTTCAGACCTCAGTATTAAACTCTATGAAACTGAGAGATGGTGTGAAGGAATGCATTTAGAAACACTTTGGATAAAAACCATAATATTTTAAAAATATATACAACATTAAGAGTAAACTATTTAGAACCCTGCAGCTGAATCAAGTTCCGTGGAGACTTACAGAGCTAGCTGATGTCTTCAGTCCCCAGTTTATCACTAATTAATCCCACTTCCTTGAACTCAGGTGGGAGCTTAGTCATCTTAAGTTTTCTGCAAAGTCAATGGAGGGAGACAGAAATTTTCGGAAAGTGATTCATCCTTCCTAAACAGAGTTTTGCAAATTCAGGGGACAAGGTCTTTTTGAGACAGAAGTTTCTAACAATAATGTATAATTATTGCACCATTAAAATATAATTCACAACACTCATGATTTGATACAAGAGGTAACCTCAGTACTCTGTTGATATATGTGGGTTTATATTTTCAAATCAACCAATGGGTGTTCTATTTAAGTATGAATTAAAGACAGCACCCCACATTAATTTAAGACCAGATGTTTAAAGGTGTTTAAATGTCTCACTACTGTTGGAATCAAGAAGTTCTAAAGTTCTGGACCCTTATGGTAAAGAAGTTCTATAATAGTCAACCTTTATTTGATGGCCTATTGTACCTTATGCTCATATAGGTTATTGCAAAAGTCTCAGTTGCATAATTTGTATCCTTCCTCTACGACTATAAATCAAATACAATCAGCACAACCATGTTTCTTACCCTTCCATATTCTATTAGAGACAGGGTTATTGCTCTGAATTATGCCAGATGAGCAGTCCAGTTATCATCATACAATGTATTTCACCTTGACAAGGTTCTTGTGAAAGCCTCAGCAGGTCATTTGGATGGAGGCAAACACAATTTTATAGAATAATTTAGGCTGGAAAGGACTTCTAAGATCATTGGGTCTATCTGTTAACTCAACACTGCCAAATCCACTACTAAACCATGTCCCCAGATGCCACATCCACATGTCTTCTAAATTCTCTCAGGGCTGCTAACTCTCCCTTTCCCTGGGCAGCCTGCTACAGTGCTTGACAACCATTTTGGAGAAATTTTTTGTAATAGCCAATCTATACCTCCTTTGGTCCAACTTGAGGCCGATTCCTCTTGTCCTGTTTCTTGTTACTTGAGAGAAGAGACTGACACCCACCTCCCTACTGAGTTCCATTCAGACAGTATGTATGGCATCTCGTGGACTTTTGGGTTGCCCTATGCAACATCAGTTTAACTGATTTATTTTTTTGACTAGTCTCCCCACTTTTCTGGTTGAAGGGATCACCAGCAAACCTTGTGCCTGTCAGCTGCCTTACACTTGACTATCTTAAGAAAGAAATGATATTGGGAATTTGCCCAGTATATAGAGCTTTTCGGTTATAAAATCTTGGCTTTTTTCTGTAGACAAAAATCCTTGATGTATATTTCCTTGCAAGGCAAAAGCAGTTCTCACCAGGCCTAGTTAAAAGCGAAAGAACAAGTACATAGTGGTCAGTTTTTGTGTCTCTTCCAGAAAGATGTTAAGAACTGCTTTTATCATACCAGCTCTATACTCAGCGAAATAATGCCTATATACTGTATTTTCCTCACATGCTCTGTCCCTATCCATGAATTATGGCTGTTCAAGAAACAACTGTAAGAGGAAATAATTTAATTTTGTTTTATTGTTTTGCATGTCTTTCCACAAGATTAATTTCCTATTATGTTCTGGGTTGCTATGTTTTATTCAGACTCCGAGACCTATCAGTGAATCAACATTTCTCAGTGACTCCATGCTTCATTTTGTCTTGGCTGAGCTGTTAACATACAGTCCTGTCAAATATATTCTGCAGCTTTGCCAACTTAATCAAAGGCAGCTTGACTACTTAGTAGGAACTGTTCTAAATGTGTCTCATCTGGAAATTGCTTGCTCTGAAAAGAGAAAATGTCTGAGTTGTAATATCAAAATTTAGTAAAGATTAATAATTTAGTTTGCATTTAGTTTGATTACAAAATCTATTCTTGCTATTCAGAAGTTTTCTGTAAGGGAGCTTTATATTTTGTAGAATCATACCTAAACACATTCTCAAAATGTGAAAAATACATGTCACACTGACATGTTCTTTTTTTTTTTTACATTGTAGTCTTTCCAGTCATATTGCCAAAAGTATTCAAAAGTGACTTATGTAAAAGGAGTGAATGAAATTAGCACCTCAAATCCCCTGTGTGTTACCCAAATTGTATAAAGTGGCTCAGAATATTTAAAGTTCAAACTCAATATTTTTTATGAAAACTGATGCCATTTTCATTGATTCATTTAGCTTTTATGTAAGGCTGTATTTCAGCAGTTAATGGTATTTGGAGTCATTATTGTTCTAAATAGAAGCAGCTAATTTATCTGTTAAAATAATTCCTTGTTGAGATATGACTGCATAGATGAGGCAGTAGGGTATAAGATTAATCTGTTTTATTTTGTTTACATTTTAATTTAACACATTCTCAGGACACACAGAGAACCACAAACACGGTGAATCCTCAATGAAGTCAAAAACTGCAACCATTTGAATGTCTTATGTTTCAAAATAGGAAGAAAAATTAATTTTCAAAACTCCTCAGAATAAGAATTCTGATGTATTTACAAAATCTCAGTTTCACAGCTGAAACATTTTTTCCCTCCTAAATGGCATTCACAAAAGCTTATCCTGCTCCTGTCTGAATATAATGTTTAACTAATATTCACACAGAGTGAAAATCATGCTCTATTTGAAAAGAAGAACGACATTGAAGACTGAAATGGGTTCAAGCAAAAGTAAAACTTCTGCAGAGAGATTGAAATTACTCTCATGCACAGCACCTGATTTTTAGTCATAATTTCTCTCTTTTTTTTTTTTCCTGGAGACTTACCACATTGAATGAAGATAACAAAGTGCTTGTTTTTTGATAAAACAAAATGGTTGATCTCAAAGCACACTAGCGCAGCTGACATGAATCTAAACTGCCAGTTTCAGAAGTAAAATTGGTTCAGCCAATTGGATCTCCTCATTTCACTCCCCGAAGTGCCTGTAATACGTGCATACAGGACCATGGATGGAAAAATAATACATTTTAGACTAACAGAGCCTGGAGGTACAGCTACCTGTGTTAGGCCATGGCCCCCATGGTCCCATCTCTCTCTTCCTGATCAGGCAAAATCTTGTTAAGCTGAAGTTTGACCAAATACGTCTAGCAGTACATCTATGCCATCATTAGTTACATTCACATTATCCTCAGGTCAGAAGGCCAAACATCCCCAAGAAAACTGGAAGAAAACCATGTGGAGGAAAAAAAAGTCAGATGAATACAGTATTATTTCTTTCCTTTTCTTTTTTTAAGATAGTCTTAACATAAACCTGAGGATGTCCTTAGTCTGAATTTTGTCATTGTAAGGGCTCTATCCTATAATGAGAGATTTCATCTCATCTGTGTTGAGTGCTGAAGTACTCAGGATCTGAAGTACTCTGCATAGCAGTAGTAGGATCCTTACAGGTGAGGGGTTTTCCATGAACTCCTTATCAGGAAATGTATTTCAGCAACCCCAGATTTCATACCTACCTAGAGGACACTCAACAAAGTGAATTCAGGTGGACTCTTCATTGTCTCACAAATATAACCCGAAGAAGAAAAACTGTTTTAAGATATATCTAAATACATCCAAATTTGCACATTTCCACCAGTTAATGTAGAACATTAATGTTAAGCAAGGACAAAATGTGAAGCCCTGAGCAAGGTAAGGGTTGTGTCTGTATGAACAAGCCACACGGTGCTGAAGGAGAAGCGGTTCTGGGGCACTGCTGGAGCTCCACCTCTGGGACACCTCCCGCAAATTGGCCCCACTCTGGCCCCATAGACTGTGCTCCCATCAACATGAGAGCAGGGAGTGATCACTCCTGGTGCATGTCCTCCCACCTGATCCCAATGGAATCTCACTCCTGTGCTCTCTCTCAGAGCACTCCCCACAACCACCATGTTGCGTGTTCCCCAAAAATCAATTTCTCACACTGCTATAGGTTCTCCCAAAGCCTACAGCATTAGATGGGGCTTGCTAATTAAAGTAGCAGACAGAAACATACATGAAAAGTGTGACACTTCTGCTGTAAGCCTCTTTGCACCAAACAGTGACCACAATACTTTCCAAAATACTTTTCAAAGCCACTTCCTGACATTTTGACCTGGAAGAGGAGGCTCTTAGTGATTCTACCTGCCTAACTGCAAGGAGAATAAATATTCCCTCGTAATGAGCTTAACAGAAATTTAAACTATAGTTGCATGAAGTTACAGGAATACAATTAAATATTTATTCCCAAATTCTACAGCTTTTCCAGAGTTTTTTCATGTCTTCTCTTGGAGTTATTCCTTTCTTTAAAAGGTAAAGCATTGCAATCTGGTCAGCTCTGTCTCTGGTAGGGATAGATAAAGAGGAATGAAGATTAATTTATTTCTAAAAGGCAGAATTTTTAAAATGAACTTTTTCTTCTCTTTGGTTTGTTGAAATACTACAGAAGGAATTTCTGAAATTGAAAAATAGCTTTTTCATTTTACAGCAGGTTTTGCTTTTTTAAGAAAAATTAATTTTTCAGTCAGTCCTTGATAAACAAATTGATTTATGAGAACCTGAAAGAAAAAATAGCTTCTCCTGAAATTTGAATTATCCAATTTTTTTAAGATTTTCCCAACTACAAAAATTGTTTTCTGCAGGCTCACTGTGTATGACCTATCAAAACTTACATTTACTGGTAGTTTTTGTTTGAAATGACATAAATGTTTTCTAAATTATTTTCTTAAACAGCGATAATTCTTTTTTATGTAATTTCTTCTCATCCTAATTTAGGAAGATTTTCTTGTAATTTAATGTCCATGATCTTTCTGGATCTAGGTTTCTAATATCTTATTTCTTATTTTAAATCTTCTTTCCTCCTTTAGTAAGCTTGACCCTTTTAAGCCTTTGTATTGTCTCAGTCTTAAATACTGTTTAGGTTTGCTTTCTTTCCATCTATGTATGTACTCGTGTTGCCTGTTTTAAAAGCTCTCTTTTAGTACAAAACACAGCTGGATGAATTCAGCACTAGGTCAATCTCTGGATACAGGTCAAAATAACTCACAACAAATCTCTATCAGCAAAGAATTATACTGACTTTTTGCTTTGGCCAAAATTCTATTTATTATTGTCATGTTCTATTACTTCAGTATTTCTTCAGTATTTAACAAGCGCACCCAAACGAGATGTAAATTGCCCAATCTGAGCATGAATAACAGGAGTTCCCACTACTTCCTGCATTTAGAATCTCTTCTGAGGTGCTGGCCCCTTTGTAGCTCATTTAGCCTACTGACAATAGACTTCCTTTTTTAGATGCCTTTAACTGAACAGCTACAGTTTTTCCATTGCTGATGGATTACAATTTGCATGTCACAGACTGTTGCAGTACTTTTCACATATTTAAATAGTAAACTCTGCACATGTTCATGGTTTCATTTTTTCTACAATTACAACAGCACTGGTTTAGAAATAGATTTTTATAAACTGCTGTTGTTGCAGATCTCACACAGACTTCCATATTGCACAGACTTACAAAAACAACAGAACAGCATCATGAGTGACCTGAAGAACAATCCATGCAGAAATTGTTAGGGTATTGTTATTTTACCTTGCAATATTCCTTTAAGGATTTTTTGTTACATTCCTTTGTGCCAAACAAAAATAAATTGCAATATTATTTACAAATTAAATCCTAAAAACTTAGCAGATCAATTTTTTTTTCTGCTGGCCTGGAAAAAAAAGTTAATAAAACTATTCATGGTGTTATTACCTGTACGCATATACATATAAATTTAATATGTTTGTATATAACTACCTATATGCACATATATGTTCATGTATATGTACACAAACTATTCATGGTGTTATTACCTGTACGCATATACATATAATTTAATATGTTTGTATATAACTACCTATATGCACATATATGTTCATGTATATGTACACATCTGTGTGTATATGTGCATGGGTATTTTAAATATGTAAATTGTTTCATTTAGGGAAGGAGCATCTAAAAAGTCATTGCCCAAAGGGGATACTGATAATACCAAAGAGACTTTATGGCCTGAAGCAAACAAAAACCAAGTGATGGGCAAGTAAGACAAATAATGGAAACTGGAAAGAACATCCTTGAGTCACTATTTCTGCTTCATCTTGTGCTAAATGTAACCCATCAGGTAAAAAAGCCTTGAAATCGTTCTGAAAACCTCTTCTTTACTGACAAAAGCAAAGTTCTTCAGTGTTCCCTTGTAGCACATACAATGACCTTTTTTATTTTTCTTTTTGAGAATTGCTAACATTCGCTAACATTTGTCCACTGTTTGAAGCAAGGCTTTGAAATTTTGGTGAAAGGAAAAAAAAGAAAAGGTATTTCTTCCAGGAAAGTCTCTTTCAATCCCATGGAGCTCTCACCTGTTAAACCAATAATACGTGGCCCGTGCAGAACAGTCTGTACTGAGAACCTCTCAGCAGTGTGAGATCAGCAAAGAAAAAGAGTCAGCCCTGTTATTGGTGGTACATCTTTAGCCCATGCAACAAGTCACAGCTTTCCTCCTTATTCCTGCCCCCACTGTGCCCACATATTATCTTACAGACAGCTCCAGGATTGCCTTTGTTGTTTTTGGGGTTTTTTTCCAAGTGACTTTCCATTCACAAAGCAAGATACACACAAGCTGGAGTTAAATTAGTGTTGCTCCTATGTGTTATATAAAACTTTGGCTTACTCTGATTCAGAATGTCTGACTTTACAATATACATAACTTGTAATTGTTTGCTTTTGGACATATGTAAACATGAGGATTCAAGAAAATAGGAAATAAAATCTTCTGGTATCTTTACAGACTTTGCTGCAGTGGTGGCATAAGGTACCAAGGATGTTCAGCTCTCATTATTCTGTTTCAAAAACAACAAAAAGACTGTAGGAGCAGAAGTTCTGAAAGGCAGCTTGTTAAAGTCTGCTATTTTTCTGTCTGCTCTCAAGTCTCTGAACTAGCAGCAGGTTATTTTATATTTATATACCCTGGAAATTCTTTTGACTTTTTTCAAATTATGAGCAGTTGTCAAGGCTGGTCTCAGGACTGGAGGGACAATTGCACTTTGTAGGTTTAAGAAGTCATTTATTATTCAACTGGATTTAAGACATACTGACATGGCCGACTATAAAGATACAGTTTAATAGGATAATTTTCAGTAACATAACTAAAACTTTTATGATAGTTAATCACATAAATCTGATGTAAATTTTAATCAGTTTAGACTTTCTGCTGTAAGCTGATTCAGAGGTCCTTGGCCATCTGCACAGGTCATTGTAATACAGTGGGTTATGCATTTGCATACACAGGCTACAGTATCCATGGATTTACACTCAGTACTTTTCCCCTAGATATTTGAGTACTTGGGTAATACCTCTTGTGAAAAAGGCTTCAGAGGTTGTCCTTCAGAGGAGAGAAGCAAGAAACTTAGAGCTATAGAGAGCTTCAGAAAACCCATGATGATGATACCCCAGAAGATGATAAAAGCTTGCAAAGAAATCTCTACTAATTGTTGCAAAGGTAATGATATCCAGGGTGAAAACTGGTATGTCTCCTTCATTACCTATGCATTCTATAGCCTAAAAGACTTGAGACAGGCATTTGAACAACTTGTGCGGAATAATGATCCTTATAATATCATCATTTTAATGATGACTTTTTAATAAGACAAATTGTGTTATGATTTATGAGAGGACTAGTGTGTAAAGAAAGATGTAGGTAAACTACTGGCACCTGAATTCTAAACTGGCAGTCAAACACACTCAAGCCTTCCTTCCAACTGCAATCTTATGAGGAAACATCTGGCATTCTATGTGCTGAGCATCCCACTTCTCACATGCTGTCCCAGCCTGAATGCCTTGGGGATTCCTCTGAAGTGTCATTTGATATACTCAGTCTCAAGGAGTGAAACAGATCCCTATGAGATGTAAAATTCCCTAAGAATTAGATCCCACAGAAAGGGATTTATAACATCAGTTGAATAATGGCAAACACCATGTGCCTATCACTAGAAAAAGTTTTGTAGGTTTAAACATTAATCCATAGATATATTCTGGACTTAAGCACTAAGTATTCCTGTAAAAGCAGAGCTGGTGCAGAAAACCTGAATTGCCCATCCTTGGCTTTCATGCATGAGCAAGTAGCCATGCTTGTACTATTAAAGATTTTCAATTCCTCTTTCTCACTCAAATTCAACTTGAGAAGATCCAGATCTGACAGATTATTTGCAACAAATCAGGAACCCATTTTGTGTTTGGCAGTGCTGGGTTTGAGGAGATGATGTCTGAATATGTCTGTAGGGCTTATATCTGTCTACACCATAGCTCTCCATGGTTTTATAGCATAAACAAAAGGAAAACCTGAGGTTTAGGGGACAGGATTTCCAATCTGACCTTAACAGTCTTGGTGTTCTTTCTTATGAGTTTATGGTGAGTGTGTGTATGTTTCACCATATGTTTTATCTCACTGGCTTTGATAGGAATAAACACTGGCAAATTTCATTTATCAGCTTATAAAATTGGGGTTGCAGTCAGGAGCATTTCTATTGATTTCCAGTATCTTCCTTCTATCCAGTGTTAGAGAAGTACATAGGTTTTCTTCACAAAGTCTTCCCCTACCTTGCCTACCTTCTGCTGAAGCAAATGACCTCAATTCCTTCTTTGTCCTAATCCTAACATAAGAGAGAGGAGAAAGGATCTTTCCAACAGAGCTGAGATCTGTTGGTTTGCCAGCCTTCAGATCTCTGGAAAACAGATTGTTACTGCAGATTCCCTGCAAGAGGATTATTCTTTAGAAACATTTTTCATCCAGCTGCAAAAGCATTCACTTTTGGTTTCCTTAGATAAGAAAGAGGTTGTCTGAGGTTAAAAAATAAGAGTGTAATAAAATAAATGCTATATGGCACATAAATTCCATCCCTGTTGGGGAAAGAAGGAGATTGCAGAATGTGTGCAGCCAAATTTCAGCACTTATTTACTCTCTAGACCCATCTGGCACTTTTCACTTTGTTTACAATATGTTTAAAAAACTTGGGCAGTTTTAATGGAAATTTTTAAGATGGATTTTTTCAGAATTTTGAGGATTTGGAAGTTCAGGCAATGTCAGTGGAAGGTGATTGGTTCACAACAAACTCCAAATCAGTCCTGCAATGAACAAATTCTTTCCTGCTAATTTTTTCCTGTTAGCAATGTGTCCTTACAAGGCTTTGTGAATGTGGATGGGATCCTGGGCCTACTTTCTCATTTATCTCAGTCTCACACTAGTGAAAATCCCTTGACTTTCACTGGATTGCTCTTGACTTGTATCAGAGTGATGGAACATTAAATTTAACAGTATGCCTGTTACCTGCACAAGGCCGTCAAAAGTGATGTTTTTCTCTTCTGCTATCTTAGTTGATATGTAGGAAGCAAAGAAAAAAAGATTTGTATTATTGATTATTCCATGATAATTGTCCTTGATCTCGATCAGAATTATATTCGTGTTATAAGGGGAAAAACAGCTTTGAAAATATTCTGTAAAATTACATGTCTGTGTTAAAATGACAAAGAGCAAAGTCCATAGCAGTCATAAATGAATATAGGTCTGATTGTTTAGATACCTTTTACAATGATTTAAATAAAGTACAGAATGCACAGAAGCATCTCCTAGATAGGCAAATACTACATACACTTTCCACCTAGCTACATTAGCTATTAATTAGAAAAACAATATGGAGTTTCATGCTTTATCTTTTTTTTCCCTTGATAGTCAAAGTACATCTATACCATGCTCATTTTATTTATTTCCAAAAGGTTGACAAAAGTTAACACTGACATTGTCATTTAAGTGCTTCTTTCACTCAAGCATAATGAATATACAGTATTTCAATCACATGGAAGAAAAATAACATATCCCAAAAGCTCTTGGCCATGGGACTAATTAAAACAGATTCTTGCAGTGAGAAAGAATAAAAGAGGGAAAATATGTGGAAATCAAAAGATCAAACAGCCTTCTGGGAAAATTTCCAATCATGTGAAGAAAAATATGTTTATTAGCACTAAATGCTGAGCCAGGATAAACTAGCTCACAGTGCTCTCACTCAGTAGTGCACAAGGACTTCCCCTAGCTGACCTTAAGAGAGTTGCTGGGACATAAAACATTTCATTATCTTTAAGCTCCAGTTATTTGTAATGAAACTCAGGGAAGGGTGATATCACAATCATCTGTCACAAAGACTTATATTCCATATTAGAGTTAACTACAATACATGTATGATTTAACAGATTGTCTTTACTATATTATAATGTCAATGCTGGACATTCCATGCTTCATTTGTCTCTAGATGGAAAATTTAAGGAGTAATAGTGGCTGTAGAGGTCTATAAATCATGCAGTTTTTTAATTGGCATTTTTTTACATCCTGAGATAAAATAGAGCTGGAAAATGTAATGTGGCTGATCTGGCCTGACTTCATTCCCTGTTAAAGGGCATTTACTCCTCTTACTATGGTCTGTATCAAGTGAAAAATGTAGTTGTGCATTATGAATTTAATATATTTAAATAATCATGGAACCAAAATCTTTCATTGGTGATTTCCCTCATTTTTTAATGTTATTTATAAGGAGAATGCATCAACAACTGTTATTGATGGTTATTAAAAATACATCAATAACCCAAGTGATCATTCTCTTCAAGTAAATATTATTTTGCTTGAAAGATGTTCAGAAACTGTATAATGTCTGGCCCAAAATAGGTTGTTCTACCACGGAACTTAAAACTATACCTCACTTCTGTGTGACACATCAATCCCGTCAGTCTTGCTCTTTGCTCAGCTGGTTTTCATTGCTTCCAACTGAGCCACTCCATAAAAAAACAGGTATCTTCAATCAGCAGTTGTCAATCTGGAAAATAGACTAATTCTCCCAAGGCTGAGAGAGAAAGGGGTTACTGAAAATGTTTTATCTGGCAAAGAACTATACAGTGTCTATAAAGAATGCAAAATTTGCACCAGACCAAAGTCTGTGCACCAGAAAAATCTTCACTGAAAAATTATTTTGAACAGGTTTTGGTAGAAACATTGACTTTTTGGCAAAGAAGTCTCTCTTGGAATGCAAGTGGCAGGTAAAGATCACCCCTTTGAGGTGTGGAAGGGCATAAGAGATTGGGTTATGCCAGGATTTATTTAAACAATTTTAGTAAGTGATCTGGTAGACTCAATTAATTCAGTAATTGTGTCAACATTACATGGACCCTCATGTCCATAAACTGTCTAATGGAGCATGCACAAGTCACTGCCACAAGCCATTGGGGAATTTCCAAGATTTCAGAAAGAATGGAGCCAGAGAAATGTCCAAAATTTTTGGGACACTGACCAGCTATTTTAGAAAGAACTTTTTCTAGGGGAAATTTTCTTTATCATTGTTCAGGCTGAAATTTTTCATAGAAAGCCAGAGACTTTCATCAGTGTGCTGGAGGGAGGAAAATATCCAAGACAATCCATGGGTCTTCTTACATGTGCAGACTAATCTGGGATATGGGCAGGGAATAAAAAACAAAATCTATTTTGCTTGGGGGAAGGTTTTCTCGAAGTATTTATTCTACAATAGAAAGTAATTTGGAAAGGCACTAAGGTAGGCATATTGTAATGGTACAAAAATCTGTTTTCTACAATAAGGTCATGTCATCCAGAATAGACATATCACATTGCAATGCCTTTCAGATTTTCAAATTCTTGATTATTGACTCCTTTTCAAGGTCCAGAGCAACATTTAGAAAGACAAGTTGTGCAGTTACTCCAAAACATGAACACTCAGAAAAAATTCAAAATTATTCAATACAGGGAGGTGTAATAGCATATACTTCACAGAAAATAAAGTGAAAACATTGAGCTTAGTCTAACCAAAAAATGCTTAGTGGAATCCAGTTAGCCACTGGAAATAAACAGCTTTCCTTAAAATTAAAATTTCCCATTTCTATATAGAAAAATATGACTGACTGGATACTTCCTAAGCTTTCACAGTAAAGAGCACATTTAACCCTCCAGTAAATTCAAGTCAATTATCATAAGCCAATAGCATTTTTTTAAGTGCTATTTCACTCTTCAAATGACTAGAGTTAAAATCTCTAACCTGCAGCACGTAGATAAGGTGTAGAGTAGATTAATAAAGCCTTCACATGGCAGTAATAGATGATAACTATCTTGGTGAAAGCGTTCATAAATGAAAATTCACTCCAAAATAATTCCGATACCTGTGACTAGGATAGGATAAAGGCATGTGTCATATTAGGTAAGCTGGTCCTTGGCCAAGGATGCCGAGGTTTGGCACTGTTATCAGATCTTTGTATTCATTTCCATAGGGTGAGGTTTCTAATTATGATCTGTAATGATAAGAAAATTATCATTGACAGTGTCTCCAGTGAAGTGCTTTGATTTTTATGTTCAGGGAGGTATAATGCCAGTCTCCATTTGTAAAGAAATAAGACAGAAGTCTAAGAAAAGATGCTGCTTTTTGCAGTCTTGCCTGTATTGCTTCAGCAAAGAGCAACTGCAACATTCAGATAGCGAATTAACCATCTTTTGGTCTAGTGGATGTGTGATAGGTTCAGATTTGCAGCTTAACAGCTAGGAAGCATAAAAATGCAATTAATTCACTAACTTCTCTAGAATGAAGGATTCCTAACTGTTTTTTGTTTAGTTGAAGTATTGAGCTCTGCTCTTTCCAATACTCACTGGCATGTCCATTTGTTTTTGTACAGTTGAAGTCTGAACGGCAAGAGTAACTCTGTTAACAATAAACTCTCAAATGGAGAGTGAGACAAAATTCCACTGGTTTTGTTGCAGATTAAATGATGACTCAAGACAAATATCCTAAAATAGGCGCATTTTCTTTGTCTCTTTTTTTTTTTTCCTCTCAAGATCCTGTTTTTCATTTCAAAGATACCTAGAAATTGCACTAAAACATACTAACAGATGCTCCCACAAAATTGCAGCTGAGGCCTGGAATCAGGGAGAAATCATGTAGTGATCATGAGCAGGAGCAAGCATCTTTCTGCCTTAGATCTGCTAGATATATCCCTATGGAATCTACTATGGTTGAGATTTTTTTTAAAAAAATACCTTAACACACTGACTCCCCAGATGGATGTTTTGCTGTACTCACAAGAGACTGTGCTTTTTCTCTGCAGAGTCTCCGTCCCTCCATTCAGGACGTGCCAAAGTAAATTCACTTTTCTCAAAAAGCCTGGGAGACTCTTCTGTGGTCAATGAAGGGTGGGTGGCAGCAGGAAAGAGGTGCCATAGCCTGGATTTTGGTGCTTAAAGTAAGACCAGGTGCATATGAGCATATGCAAATGAAGCTGGGAAATAAGTCTGGTCTTATTAAAGGATTCCACCAGAACCTTATCAGGTAGTGGTACCTAATTTCCAGCCAGCCACTTCAGGGATCCTTTCTCCAACAGTTCTGAGAGATTCCTCTGTGAGATCCTATTCCCCATGTTCTCTTGCTGGAAATTGGTGCAGAGCCCAAAGCACACAACTGCAGAAAGGAATGGCATTACAATAGAGCATCATCCTGGAGGCCAAGTTTGCCTGAATATCGGGGTGAGAAATTAACACAGTAGTTTTCACTTTTTCAGAACTCCCATTAAGTTCTGAGGGCAGGGACCGTTAGTTTTAATAGCAAATAAGACGAGTGAGCACTACAAGTCTTCCATATTATTGGTGTGGAACTCCTTGCAGCATCTAAAATCCTTATTTTTCTCTCCACAGAAAAATGCTGATATTTTATTTCTAAAATATGCAGCACTGACTTCAGCTCTTCAACGATTTACCATGTAATTTTTTTATTTTGTGTACCAGATGTTTAAGAAAGTCAGTGGAAGCATGCTGGCTACGATTTGGGTCCACAATGATGTCACTCAATTTTCTTTCAAATTAGTTTGTGTAATGGAGCAATGTTTTAACACGTAGGTCAGAATTCAAGTCTGGATAACTGGCTATTCCTGGTTAGTCAAGAATTAATAGAGACAGAAGCAAAGAGGCACGAGTCTTTTTAGCAAAATTTTTTACTAGCTGCTTCCACACTGCTGGTGTCTTTTCTGCTGTAGGAGAATGTTTCGGGTCTTTGGGTGTATTGGACTGCTCAGACACCAAGTATGGCCTCAAATTCATCTTTAAATATGTACTGTGTGAACAAAGTGAAAACATTTTTTATTCAAAGTAGTCAGAGACAGAAAGTCTCTGAAAAAATAATTCTATCTGCTGTGCCTGAAACTATATCTTGAGACCATACATAATACTTAGCAATGGCATATTTAGTTTATTTCCAGAAACAATTCAAGATTTCAGTTTCAACCAATAAATTTTTACAGCTATCTGCTAACTTTTGAGATGTCATTGTTTGCTTTTGTGTCATGCCAAGTAAACTCACAAGTGCCAGAACCTGAGTTGATAGTCAACTCTTTAACATGGGAAATATTTGTTCTAAATATTTGCCTCAGCTTTTCGTTCTACACCTTACTCTCATTTTGGTTACACACACATGTTCATGAATGTGAAAGTAAATCACAAGGCTTATTTTTTCCAAGACGATATTTTTTCAGAGGAATATCAATTTAGCAACATTTTGAAATGCCTGTTGGCTTCAAATGCAGTCTTGAAAATAAGAGTGAAGATTCTAGGTAATTGTAGTGATTTGGTAAATCTAACCATAGGTTCTGGGTTTATGCATACCCTTTATCACCTTTGACAGACCTGAACAGACTGTTCATGACACTGGCACTTGCTTCTATTTGCATGAGGGGGTTTTCTGAGGCTCCTCTTCCCTACAAATAAAGAAGAAATACCTGCAGAGAGTGATTCAGAGCAGCAGCCTAGCTGTATGTACTCTGATTCATCTGCTGGAGGAGTGCATCTCTCCCGGGTGACTCCAGATGGAATTCATGGACCTGCCTCCCCAGTCTAAAGTTAGCCTGCATGGATCTTACCTGTTTATTTTCCTTGTGAGTTCAGCTAGCCTTCATCGATCTTACCTGCTTACTTTTCTTGTGAGTTTGGTTCTTCTGGGTTCATAAAATATTTAAATTTTTTTCAGAGTATTTCTAGGAAATTTAGTAATGTAGTTCTCTCCTTTTATTGCAGAAAACACAGTAGTCACCTTCCAGACTTGGGCATGCAAACGAAAAGATGAAGATTATTGTGTGATGGCAATGAAACTGTCATATCCAGCTCTACATAAAACTAAAGTATCATAGAGACTCGACAAGCAAAAACATACTTTTATTTTCAAATAAGTTAAAATTTTGAAGGAAGATGATAAAATAGTATAAGAGAAAGAAGGGGAAAATAACCTTACAAATTACCAAAATAGGATTTAGCTCTTCAGATTCCTTAATTAGCATGCCTTGCAGGTTTTGTTTTCAGTTCTCTTGTTTTTTGTTCTGTGATATATCTTCTCTACTGGTAGCAAGGAAATTAATTGCTCCTGAAGCTTATACAGCAGAAGTTAGAGACAATCCATTAAAATTTAATGAATCTGTCACTCAGTTGCTTCCTCTTCTTCACTTTTAATTTTTAACAGAAATTTACTCTCCCTGTGGTTTATCTGTGCTTTTTTGGTATGCAGTTTTCCCTGAAATAATGAACTGTTCAAAATAAAAGTCTAAAATATTCAGCTTCCTAATTGGTATCTTTATTGTGTTTTGTCTAACAACTTTATTGCTCTCAGTGAACCACTCTGAACTGTTTTGAAGGGTGAACTGTGAAGAACAAGCTCGTTTAGGAAAAAAAAAAGTCCAAATGCTGTGTGAGAAATGATTGTGGCTCATCTAAAAGGATCTCTCTAATTGCATGTTCTCAAGATAAATGGAAGTTCTAGGAAATTATGGTATGAAGAAAAATAAGGGTCAGAACGATGGGTGAAGCTGTCACATTCCATCGCCTGCAGTACTAAAATATTAACTATGCCTGCCAGGGTACTTCTCTTGTGTTAATAAATCATTATGTTTGATTCTGGTGAAGTATTCCTATATAACAAAACAGACCATATCCTCAGAGGATGACGTCATTCTCTTTCAGATCAATGTGTAATCACAATTCCTTGGTTTGTCTTAAATATATTTCGTACAGAACACTTTGCTATTGTCAGGTATTAGATGGAAATTAATTACTCTGACAGTTCATTGACAGAAGCCTCTGCTGCTGTTATACTGAATTCAATTGACTTTCTACAAGATAAGTTGTTTTCTGCATTGTTCTTCTTAGCACCACATGTCCCAAAGATCAAATTGCCATCTAAAATTGCCAGTTTACTAATTTTATTTTTTTTCCCTTTTCTGCTAAGATAATTGATCTCTTCATTGTTAGATCATTTCCTTCCTGAGCTCAAATTGATGATAATTAGATGCAAGAACTATAGAGAAAAGACCAGCTTTAGAGGAAAATCAATTGCGAGTGTATGGGTGGATGATAATTTTAGTTACATTATCACTATAATATGTATCTATTCAAAAGCTCTTTCTAGATGCAGAAATAATTTGGAAAAAGGACATTCTAGAGAAAACTGAGGTACTGGGATTTTGTGGGGTATCTGCTAGAAGAAAACAATCCTAATAGAGAGCAATGTTTTTCAGAACAACTCCAAAAGTAGGTAGAAACATTTTTGTTTAGCATCCATAAGACCATTTCCATATGGTCACTTCTACATGACCATTAATATTTTGACAACTGACCCTAATTCCTCAGAGCTGCTGGGGTTGTGCCCCATTTTAGAAAACACTTCTGTCAGCAGATTCCCAGATTCCATTGTCATGTCTTGCATGCTGAATGTGAGACTCAATATGATTTACCCCTATCACACTCCTCAGTAGCAGTGCATTGATCAGACATGTTTTCCATGCAGGTCCCTGGTATCTGCCCCTCCTCAGGACCTCACAGGTCAGACAGGAATATTCAGCATGTCCCTGTCTGCCAGACCCTGGTGCCCAAATGGGAGTGATGGAACAGGGCTGTGCTATAACCAGGACAAAGCACTGGCAGAAAGCACCTACCCACGAGGAGTCAGGTGCTGCAAACCCTGCCTCGAGCCCTTCCCACGATTGCTGGGTTTCGTAGCCATTCAACAACTGATGAGATTTCCTTCCCATGGTCTTGTGGCAAGTGACTTTCCTGCATCAGGGTCTTATTCAGCTGAAAGTCTGAATTCACAGTGTTCGTTTGAAACCGCTTTTACTTGTACAACCTGACTAGCAAGAGCCAGGTCTATACTGAGTTTGAGAAGAAAATCAACATTTTGTCATATTTCGTATTATGGAGCAGTGAAATAGCTCCTTCAGATCATTATAATGTGATATTTTTTGAGAGCTAGAAATAGTTTTAATCATATTTCTGAAGGATAAAGCTACTTTAGGACATTTTAAAATAGGCCAAGTTAGCTTCAGATTAAGTACCTATATCTAAGAACTTTAAGGACAGCCTGGGAAAGACCCTCTTTTTTTAGTGTCTTTTCTGAAGTATCTGTGTCTAGCTAATCTCAGAAGGATGTGGGCCTAGATGGTTCTTTTATCTGACACACTATAGCAGTTCTTGTGCACCCAAGATGGGATGGGATTCACTGTACTTTGTAAAAAAATTCTCTACTCTTTTGCACATTCCCTGGTTAAACTTCTAGAAATGACATTGTGCCCCAAAATCTTGAAATAGATGAACACTAGCCCTAAGGAAGGTACAACAGAAAAACAGCTATTTTCATACACAATGAAACACCTCCTTTCTTCTAAGAACTTGGAACAGGATGACTCAAGGAGTTACAGAAATGTCACATTCTGCCTTTCTGCAAGTAGTGTTAAATTCAGTCAATGGCCTTATTTATTTCACAGGCCTTTCCCATTAACTTTAGTTATAGTTGTATGTCCTCAAGGGAAGAATAGCTGCTTAATAACATCCAGAACTACACCAATTGCAATGAGAACATGGCAAACTGGCAGCACAGTATATTAAGAAGGAGATTCCAAAATGCTGAATTTTGGTACCTTGCATTGTTAGTAACAACAAATTCAAAAGTCAGAATAAAAGTTACCTCCTTGTTGCATGAATCCTTTTCTCCCTCTGGTAAATGACAAGGTTTCTCCTCTTCTTTGTGAAGAAAAAAATGTAATATGGATTTAATTTGGAGGAATCTCCTTTGGCTCAATTTATTCCCAGTGTTCTGACCACTGTCAGCACCATGCTGCACATCAGGACTGATAAAGTACATTTCTTCTTCTGGCTGTCATACCGCATCCTGAAAATGGAACAAAATAGATCACAAATAACTAGTGATTATCTTTTTACAATAAAATTTATTATAACGTATATGTATACAACTAAGGATATGGGATTTAGGCTAGTTCTGAATATTTTTCTTGTGCTTTTTGTCTTTGAAAAATATCTGAATATGATGTTTTGATATGAAGTACTTCCTTCTTCTTTCAGGCAGCGAATATTGTAGTAAATAGCTGACAGATCCTTGTCACAGCAGCACTACCATGATTCCCTGTAGTGTCAGCTTTGATGTATTTTTTAATTAAGAAAGCACCTTTGTTTTGAAAAAGATCCTAAAGTCTTCTAAAAACTGTTACATATTAAAACATAAATTAGGTATAAAGATACCAACTCTCATGTGGAAATATCTTGCTGTGGATAAGGAGATGGGGGAATTAGAAACTACTTGTTTGGTTTTAAAGGATTGCAAAAGGAAAAAGGATAGGAAAGGATATGAGGATTTTAGGGACCTTTAAGTAGTAGGCTGGAATCTCAACGTAATTGTGTTTGGCATTTTGCCAATGAGGATTGGGAGTTTATGTTTTAGAAAGAGTCAGAGTGAACAGCTGTCAGCAGGTCCTTACATGATAAGATAAGCCAAAGCTTTATATCTTCTAGGTAGTTCTCAAAACATCCCTTGAAATTGCACTGTCACCATAGTAACCTTATCATGGCTAAATGGAGCCTAAGTGTTCCACATTACCAGAGCATCTTCTCGAGCCCAAAACTTTGACTTTCTCCATTACTGAGTTTCTTGGCTTAAGGGGAATTTGGTTATTCTCTGAAATGAACATATACGGGTAAATGTTAGAAAACAGAAAGAAACAATCAAGTTAAAAGTTTTACCTAACTGATTAGAGTAAACTGTCCAGAAAATGTACAGGAATGGAGAGGTCAATAAAATTCAGCCACAATTTACCAGAACAATTTCTAGTAAGTGAATCCAAAGTGGCTTGTGGTTACCTGCCAAAATGGTAATTTCCCTTCTCCTTGTCCAAGGTTACCAAGCACACTCTAACATGCTGCAAACTGAAGGGTGACAGTAGAAAAATCAAATTAAATTTATTCTGTGTGTTATTTGTCAGAAACCTCTTGGGACATTCAGAGTACAAGCCCTATAAACCCAGCAGGCAAGTTTCTCCTGCCAGTTTTTCCTAAGGACTTCACAGCTGCTGCTGCCTTACTGGAAATGGCTGGTCAAGGGTCCATCAAAATGCAAAGTGTTGTGTAAAAGGATGCCTGACCCTGGCCTGGCAAGCACACACCCACGCAGACATACACAGACACACACAGACACACAGACACACAGACACACAGACACACAGACACAGACACAGACACAGACACAGACACAGACACACACACATGCCAGCACACACATGAGGTCCTGCAAGGAGACATCATAGCCAAAGCTCCAGCACAGGCACATGGATGCAGCTTTTCAGGTGGAAATCGCAGCCTGAGACACAAGTGCAGCCCCCTGAGGGAGTGGATGCATTTTTCAGGTGATGTGCCAGTGCTCATTTCATAATGCTCTTGTAGCTGGTTCATGTCCAGTGACGGGACAAGGAGGTAGCCAAAACACCAAATGTCTCTTTCATATGCCATATCTGAAACATACCTTGCTTTAGTATTGCTGTCTTGCTAAGCTCCAGTGTGAAAAGGAAAGTGAATCTTGTCTCCTTCCCCTTCAATCAGAATAAGGAAATATTTCACTACAGTTTTGAGAGTTTCATCAAGCCTTTGAACAAAATTGAGCCTAGACTTGATGGTATTTCAAAATTTAAAATGCAGAATAAAGCCCTTTGAAATTTTGCTGATCAAAAACATTAAAAGGCCACAAAACATCTTAAAATTTTTATTTACAGTTCACATTTAATTCAGGTTATTTGGGGAAGCTATAGATTAGTATACCCTGCTGTTATAAAATACATATTTATAAGGTTTAGATGAATAATTTACAGAACCAATGTACTCCTCTGCTCTTGAAAAAAATATTTGCAATCAGATCATGTTTTGGATGATTTCTTTGTTACTTGAGATTAATCAAACCATGCATCAGTGATTAAAATTTTTATTCTGTGGCTTGCCAGTGACTGGTTCTCAGAATATTTGATATTCTAGTTGTAGTGATAGGCCACATAAGTCGTTTGCTGCTATCTCCTTGCTCTCATTGGACTGATAAAAGAACTTTTCTAAAATAAATTGCCATGTAGGAGGACAGAATATTCAGTTTCTGTGAATGCTTGTGCATGTGATTTTAAAAAACATTTCTACTGGTTTGATTTGATAGTATAAATATTTGAACAAAAGAAATATAAGCCAATACTAAACATGCCAAAACAAAATATCAACAAATATTTTAAACAAAAGCTTTTTCCTCTATATTGAAATAATTAGAAAGAAACTAGAGTTTTTTGTATCCTTTTCCATCTGAAAAAACTAGAAGCCAGCTTCTCTTCTGCTCTGATAGACCTATCTGCTAGTATTTATTTATCTGGAAAACTAAATAAAGTGTTTGCATCTGTATGTACCTGACTTCAGAAAAATGAGCACACTTTTCTTTGCTTACGATGGGTCCAAGAGTATGACTTACCCCAGTCATTTCACAGGGAGGAAAAGGACCATTAATAGCATCTCTTCCAAATGAACAGTTAAGCCAGGACTGCAAATAATTATTTTACCTCTCATTGCTGAAACTTAGGGAACAAGCATCTATTGATGATAATTGACAAGATTAACAATATTTCTTCAGTTTTATTGCCCAAAGGATGATATAACATGGTACAGCAAACTGAAGAATTATTTTCTGAGTTTGAGAATGTTGTTCTGCAGGTTCTACAGGTTCTGCTCTGTCTTTTCTGTTTTGTGCCTTTTTCTTTCCCCTTGTTTTGAGTTCTGGTAGCTAGTTACAGACCATTGGAAGATGGTATGTTCAGGTTCCCAAAGAGAGGAACATCATTCTAAGATGGAGAACAGGTGTCCAGCAGATGAGGGACTGAGCCAGGGCTCAGCTTCTCTGGTTTCTGTCCATAGCCCTACCTCAAATCTCTATGTCAATTTAGGACTAGCACTTTCTCTACTTTTGTTTGTCTGTAAAACAACTAAGATAATGTTTCCCTATCTTTTGCAAGAACAACATCATGTTAATGTGGTGTTTTTGTAAGAGATACAAAAGGGTCTGCAAAATGGATCCAGATGATAGAGACAAGCAAAACCTTCTGTGCAGATGTTATTGTCTGACTCGGAGAATCAGTCATACCATCAATCTCTAAATGTCAAACTGTCAATATTGCATGAAACAAGAATTTCAGGGTGTTGTAGAGGGCAATAGATTTTTCTAGTGCCTGTACAATAAAAATATTTTTATGAAATCCTCCTCTATACTAGTTGATATTTTAATAAAAGCCACTGAAACACAATTGTGCTCTTGTCATGTAACAAAGGCAGGTGGTACAAAGAGCCATTTCTCACTTTTGTGACTCTTCATTGCAAATCGTTCTTCTGCCTTTGAACAAAAAACATCCATTGTGAACTTTCAGGAGGAAGATCAGCCTTCCTCAGGCAACCTAGGCTTGGAGTACTGCAGAGACCTCTCTCTACAAATGGGAAGACACACTGAAAAGATTTGCAAAGGGCAGAGGAGTGCTTGTCCTCCCCAAAGCTCTGCAAATTACTGTGGGAAGGATGAGAAAGAGGCTTTTTGTGACACCCTCTGTGTACAACGCACTTCTCTGTGACAGACACCCAGCTAAGAAAATTAGATGGAACATGATGAGCTGTATGTGTCATGTGAAGTTACATAAAGTATGAGGCTATTTTCATCAAAACTTGCTTCAGCTGCTTACCTGAAAGAAATTGACAGAATGAGAGCATTATAAATGGGTATTTTTTAGAAAAGATAATGATAGTAAGAGCCTTATATTTTATATTGGACTATAAAGGTGGCAATAACATCAACTGATAGCAGGTATCATTTTTCATAACAGGGTCATGAGATAGTTTACCACTGGAAATCACCACTATATTCAAAATCAAGTGTATACATGTCTTTACCCTTATGACTTTGATCACTTCAGAGAAATACATTGATGTGCATACACACACACACACATATATATACATACATGTGTATATATATATATATATATATATATAAAAGATGTGCATGTATATGTCTATGTGTGTGAAGGTGACATGCATATTTGGTGAATAAAACAGAAATGTAGAAGCCCTGATGCGTGCTGACTTTCATCCATTTCCTCTTTGGAAGGGAGCCAGTATATATCTGTGAGGTAAATAGAGTGTAGTGGTCTATTTTTGCACTTGTGCATGCATGTGTATGCGGAACACATAAAAATAATCATCCTCAGACTCATTCCTATATATGTGTGGGAACATATCCCAGATGTTCACCTCTTAAACCTTTAGGCTGACTGCTCCCACTCCGTGGGAGAAAGAATGATGGAATATGTATGAGCTTTTCCCCCGATTATGTTTGTTACAATGTCAAAGTACTGGCAGCTGTCCTAGTGGAGATAGGAGTAAATCTGGCAGACCATAGTTTAAAATTAGTTCTCCCTATATGCAATTGTCCTATTTTTAAATTTTTTTCTTAATTATATTTCTGCATTCATCCCAGCCGCACCAAGCTTGTACATGTATCATGTAACACCACAGATTTTCAGGCTGCTGAACTTATTTTCTTTGAGAAAGTGAACAATTAGAAGTCCACAGTTTTGGGTTTTTTAATTTCACAGATGTTCCTAGGCAAGTACTTCTATTTTTGAATAAGTTTAAGGATATTTATTATATTAGCACAAAAAATGGGTTGCCCTCAATGAACTCTGAGGTTTTTCTTCTGTATACAGTGACTTAAAACAGAATGAAGGCTGTGAGGGATGTTGGCTCTCAGTCCATCAGTGCTACAACAGAATGACTCAGGTCAGACTCTTGCGTTACACTGATAAATCATTCTTGGCCATCTGTACTTCTGAGCTTCTGCTTGTTATTTCTCTACCCGAAAAAGATACCTTCAAATTGAAATTATTTGTTCTTCCAGTAACTCTAAACTTTGCTCTTTTCAGACTATTTGGAACCTAAAAAAATGTCAGCTTCTTTTTTCTGTATATTTTCTACTACTCTGCAGAGACTACCTGCTCAAAAATCATGCATCAGATGTAAAAATTATTATATTTCAGAGAGGAAAAGGAAAGATCACATTTGTTTTCTTTTGCTATGACTGTATATGATTTCTCAGGGTAAACTTCCTATTTGCAAGAGCATCCAGCCCATCATTAGCTGTGTGTGCACACACTCACACCTACACATATCACAAGCTTACCTCTTTTGTAGCTGGTGGAGGTTCCAGTGAGACAGCAGTAAGGCTGCCTACAGTCTTGCACATATAAGACCTGAAACTACTTAATTAAATTTGGTCTTGTAAGTGAATCTTGAAAGAAAAATAGGAGGAACTGAATAAGTAGCTTTCCTAGTGCCTGTACAATGAGAAGTTAGTACCACCCATCTAGTAGTTATGCTTGCAGTCCCTAAAAGAGCATCTGAGACTCTCCATTTCTGTAGAACACTGCTCACCAGAAAAATGACCATAAATTTTTGGTGTCTGTGCACAATAGCTAGGGAACCTCCACGCCATCCACATTTCTAGTGGGTAGCTGTCTACTGAACTTGAAGAGAAGCTTGGTTTGTCTTTGCTCATCTGTTACAGTTTGTATGGAACTTCAAGGGTTGTGTTTCATTTTCACAGCTTTCAGAGTCAATGAAGTATCCTGAAGTCCTATAAATTTGATGGAATAATCAAAGGTAAAACAAGGCAAATAATTCTCTTTACCAGCCAGATTTGCAAGAAAAAAAAAATTAATGCATGTTGTTTAGATAGTATTACAATAATGAAAGAATAATATGGAAACACAAACTGTTTTCATTAATGATAAATTTTAGAGTTAATTGGAAACTCAGAGCACCTGGATTTAGGGTCAGCTACTTTTAACAAGTAACATGAAACCAAAATAAGGAAATGTGAAGCTAAGAAAATTGGTGGGTCATATTTGCACATGCATTTTTTTCCATGTGTTATCCAACTGAAGTTTATTTCAGAGAGATGGCACAGAACTCACAGAGAACCTGTGAGTTCTGTTCCATCTACTCATTTATCTTTTTGCTTACTGTAAACTTAACTATTATAAGTAGCTACACCAATACATCCTTATTCTCCAAACAGCTTAAGTGTGTATTAGTTTAGTGAGGTTCAGAATGTACTTAATTTCTTTAGTGTATAGCAAGGCTTGTATGCAAATTTTTCATTGCATTAAGGAATTCGGTACCAAAAGACCATTTGTGGTTGTGGTACTTCCTTTCCTTAATACCAAATTTCTGTTGTTACTTAGTTGTTCATTATGAAAAATAGATCATCACTGTGAGAAAGTAAGCAGCCTCATTTTTCTCCAATTAGAAAAGAGTAACTGTGTAGGCTCGCATTATTTGCAGGCAGGTGAATTAATAATAGCATGATACTCAGATTTTTGTCTTTATGCTTTCCATACTCAGAAACTGAGTGTCTCTAGTCTGTTTATTTGTGTTTCTGAGCAACTCTCATTCTAGTATTTCACACAGATCTTCCCACACTTTAACACATTCTGTGTTAGGATTCAAGGTCCAAAATATTGCACAATGCCAGCAAATAAGAAGACTGTTATCTGTCTGTTTGATATATAAGCACAAATTCCTCAAATTGTCTAGCCAGGTAAAAGTTTTGAGCTCTGTTTCATTTTATCTGGATTAATTTTATCTGAATTTATTGATTCAGAAGATAAGCTTTGCACAAGAATTCAATTTTTTTTATCTGTATGATGATATAACAATACAGGCTGAGATTTCCTTAAGGCACAGAAGTGCCTTAAGGTTCTGCCTCCCCTAGACCTAGGGGTACAAAGGATCACAAAATTATTTTAATGTCAAACATTTAAAGGTGATCTTATTATTATTGACCTCTCTGTCAGGTCTCTGTCCAGGTGGCTTTTGAGTTCAAAAGGCACAAACAGCTGCATAATTTTATTTTTTCCTCACAGGTGGTGACCATACAGTTGGTTTTCACTCTTGTTTGTTTTTTAGGTTGTTTGTTTGTTTGTTTGGGTTTTTGTCTGTTTGTTTTTAATTTATCCTGTAAACTATTAAATATATACCACTAGGCGCAGCCTGCTTGGCTCAGCACTCAGTCCAGTAGTGCCTGATGGATGTTTGGGTGGTTTGCTTAAAGCAAAAACAGAAATAAGGATTGATTACAAGCTAAGCAAAACTAGCCTGCCTGCCTCAGACTGTGCAGTCCATTGCAGTCCCTCGCCCTCCGGTGTAAATTGCTGGGTGCTGCTGAGGGGCGTGAGCAGGGACTCTGATTTTGGGGTCCCCTGTAGCCGGGGATGGAGTGGCAGCCCCCGATACCGCGGGGAGGAACGAGGATCTTCAGCACCACGGACAGCGCGCGATACGGGGCTCCGCCCGCCGGGCAGCCGCTGGCCAGCCGCGACAGGCGGGGTCTAAACCTGGAGAGGTATCCCTTTCCCTCACTACCAGCTCTGATCATCACTGTCCGCTCTAATTCATGGCTTCGACCAATAAAACACATTTGGAGGGCTCCTGAAGCTCCTGTCTCTCTGAGTCTCTTTGATAAAGGCTTTATGTTTGTTCTCAAAATTAGAAGGTTAGAAATTTGAGGTTGAGGGAGACTGGACACCCTGACCATAAAGTTTGCCCGAAAATTCCATTTTTCAAGGAAATATTAAATTTTTATAAGTCTGATGGCACTGTCAGCAAGAACTGTTTCTTCTCGTGATAATAGGACAATAATTAGGCAATACAATAGATTATACACTTGCATCTCAAAACAACGTGGAGAAATTTGACCTTACAGTGTTTTTCCTGAGATATTGCCAGTGTTGAGCGCATAACTCATAGGAATTAGTGTATGATCTCATAGTGTTTTAAAAATGAGATCTGAGCACATATCTTATGTATAATGCAAACCTATAAGACTATACGCTACAGGCTACCTAGCCTATTCGTCTTTTGGGAGTTTGAGAGGGTTGAGGTTTTTTGTTTGGTGGTTTGGGGTTTTTTTGGTTGGTTGTTGTTTCTTATATTGTTGTTGTTATTCTTTTCTCTGTCCTTTTTTTTTTAACCCTCCTGTTTCATTAAACCCATCTAGTAACTATAGATGTGCATCAAACTGGATGCAATACCATTTGAAGAGAACGAACATTTTTCTCAAGTAAGAAAACTCTCCTTTGATAGCTGTAAGATCCAGGTTTCACTTTTGCATCCTCCGCTTCCACCCCTTCAGGCTTTGATGCTGCCAATAGCAGACTCTCTTCCTGGCCACTTCTAACAGGAGAAGGTGGAGGAGAAGGAATGCTTCCAGCACACTCTTTCCCCTCATGGCAGCAGAATCTTCTCATTGATTTCGCTGTTAAATAATTCAGAGGCAAAACCCATCTGTTTAAGTGAATGTCCTGTTTCATGTCTCCCCAGGGAAAAGGCAGCAATCTGGAAAGAAACATCAGATGTAACTTGTTGGCTTTCCTACATAAAGACTAACAATTAATATATTTTGCTCCAACGTTTTCTTTCCCTTGAGCTGGAACTTGCTAAATCAGACTTTGGTACACCAGAGACGAACTATAATTGGGAGACAGTAGTCTTTCCAGGAACCAGCTTCTAGGAAAAACAACTGTAAAGACCAAAAGGCTTAATTCCATAAACATTCCTGAGAGTTTAAAAAAAAAAAGCAGATGTGGGAGATTTGGTTTCAGGGACTTTCATATACCCACTATATATGTGCACTTTGGATTATCCACATCTACTGATTTAGTTCTGCTGTATCTGTGTCAAATTTAAACCACTTGGTCATTTGATTCCCTCTCACAATTAGAAAGCAGCTTTTTAAAGCTAATTAATTATTAATGACCCAAAATTTCAGAAAATAATAGCAATCTGAGTCAACACTCAGATTAATTACTCAGTTTAGTAATTTTTCATTCTTTAAAACAAAGGAGTGTGTGAAGGAATGACTCAGTGTGTTCTTTAGGGCTGATAATAGACATCTGTATAATCCAATAAGCAGACCTTTAAAATGCGTCTGAACCTCTGATATTCAAGTCACTTTCTATTTGGTTTTGGCAGGACCATTGCTTAATTATGAGATGGATCTATATCAGGGCTGTGGTCTCTTTCTGCCACTTGAAAATCAGAATAGATATTTCAGAAAATTTTTCCCATGCTGCCGTAGGGAGTTTCTCTTTGTCAAAACAATTTTGAAAGAGTAGGAGGTGGAAGAAACTTTGCCTGTGTTCAAATACATTTTTCAATAATGAGAAGAGAGAGACAAGGAGAAGCATGTGTGAGAAATATAATCGGAAGACAAGTAAGAAAACTTTACTACCATTATGATAACATTTTATAGTTTACGGTGTAGGTAATGTACTCTTTCCTCACCGGACTTTTAGTCAGAGGACTATGGGTCAAATATGGGGAACTGCTGCTTTTTCAAGTTCTCGAAGTGTCAGCAATCCTAAAATACTGCATTTTAGTCTAGGATTCACCTCACATAAATTTAATTGGAAGGTGTTAAAACTTAGTTCCTTGCCATCAGTAGTTAATGAGATGAGACAAACACTTTCAGTACATGACCCATCACATCCTACACCCAAGGACCCAATGCAGAAGAGCTAAGTTTTATTCAAGAGTTGCCTGTCTCTCTAAATTGGAGAGTTTCCAGAACATGTACGACTATCTTAACCTAGACCACTTAATTTTAGAACTCTAGCATTATATAGGGCCCATGTTTGGCGTGCAAGTCAACAGACTGAAAAGGGTGACACTGAAGTTATTGAGGCATTAAACATCAAACTGATTTCTTCAGTTTTCCTCATAGGTTAAACTCAGATTTCCTCAGAGCGTCAGTGCTATGGGTTATACACGGTTAAACAGATACAAGCAAATTCACATGTCAGCAATTATGGCTTTCTTTATAGAGCAGCTCCTCCTGGCATGTGCTAGTGTCCCTTCAGGTTTCTAAACCATTTATTTTGAATGTCTTACCTCATGGCAACTACTTTGAAAGCTGAACTGTTATCACCCTACCTTTCAACCAGCTTGTTTTAACTTTGTTCCATGATCCCACAGATTATCTTTATTTTGAAAAGTTTTCAGATTTGTTTCCCACTTTTGTGTGGGGTCATCTCCATGGGCTGCATTTTCCTTTAGTGTGTACCTGCCTGCTGCAGTGTAGGGTCCTCTACAGGCTGCAATGGGGATATCAGCTATTGCCTTCCATGGGCTGCAGGGGAATCTCTGCTCTGGTACCTGGAGCACCTCCTTCTTCACTGACCTTGGTGCCTGCAGGGTTGTTTCTCTTACATTTTCTCACTCCTCTCTCACAACTGCTGCATAGCAATTTTAGTTTTCCTTAAATATGTTATCCCAGAGGTGCCACCAGCATTATTGATGGGCTCAGCTTTGGCCGGTAGTGGGCCCATCTTGGAGATGCCTGGAACTGGCTCTGTCTGATGTGTGGGAAGCCACTTGTCTCTCTTCACCAAACCCACTTCTGCTGTTCTCCTCCACCCTTGTCTCCTGCCAACACCAGGGCAAGTAAATCCAATATAACTTCTAGTATTACAAGTCTCTTGTGTTGGAAGATAACAGCAGCTGAGTATCTCTAAGATGTTAGATGGGAGTTCTTTTCTGTGTTAGAATGATATAAGGATTGATTGTTCCAGTTCTCACACTGTACACTGAAGAATATAGGCCAATATTTGGTATCTGCTTTGAGAAACTTCAATGTTAACATTTCCCACTAATTATTTTGCATGTAGCAAGTTGTTTTCAACAGGTCTGAATAAGTACTGTAAAATGATCTATTGCTTTCTCTCTGCATAAAAAACAAATGATCTTTTTTCTCCGGAAATCATTCCAGCCTTCTTCTTTGGCAGAAAGTTTCACAAATAAACCTTGAGAAGGTGATAAATGTTATTCCTAAGCAGGTAATGTTCTGGACTGCCATACTATAGTACTGGTAGATATGAGCTGATGTCCATGTGGGCTCTTATATTTACGATCCCTCAATGATAAGAACTTCCAGTTCAGTTGTAGCAAATCTTAGAGTTCAAAGTAGGTGTCATCAGCTTATTCCATAGTATATCTAAGCCTGACCTTGAACAAAGATATAATTTGGGTCAAAATGATACTAAGATTTTTTACAAGACAAATTTGTCTTTTACATTTTTTTTGATTGATCTTCTAAAAAACCCCACAAATTTTAAATGCATGCTGGATTATAACATAGCTAATGATCATCAGTGCTGGTGATGCTCATTAGCTATGTAACATTTTCTGGCTTACTCACAATTTTGGCATTCCTTGTCTATCTGCATATACCAATTACTTTCTTCATGTACTGTCTTATTTTGGTGGTCAAGCGAATGTTGCAGATTAGTGATCTGAATATCAGGATAAGTTAGGTGGTTTTGGTTTCCATTAGAATGTTTGTAGTCAACTTGTCATCTGGCAGTTCATTGTGCGTAGTTAAAAAGTTCTATCTTCCTTGATTGAATAATACTGTAACAATTGACAGCCCAAAATCAACAAAATCAATTAATAAAGACATAAATAAAAATATTATTTTAAAATATTAACTATTAAATACTAATATTATTTAATATAAATAAATAAACAAACAAAAAATACCAGCAATTCATTTGCGGGGTTTCTTTTCCCTTGGATATGCCTCTGTACATCATTATCACTCCATAAAGTCCCATACGCTAAATACCTTTTTATGTAATAAAAAATAAATATTTACTTCTTCCTCAAGTTTGCACAGCTACTTTTTCTGACTGAAAGCAGCCAGTATGTAAGTATTGGTACTGGTTTTAGATAAGGCTGTGGAACTTGATGGCAAATTAATCTAGTTTAATGTAATGCAACTTGCAAAACTACAGTCGAGGTAAATTAAAATTGCTTTGAAATGATGGGTTGATTACAAAGATATGGGATATTTTGTCTCCTTATCGAATTTCATAGAAAGATGTGAATTTTAGTGAATTCAAAGGTATAGCTCAAAATTATTTCCTAATGTAAAGCTGTATAGGATATTTTCATAATCTTCTGTGACGAAATACATCTTCCAGGTCAATCAGACATAATTCTGTGTTAAAGTCAGAATATATTATCCTTTATTATTGCTTGTTTGAGTAAGTTGTGTATTCAAAGATGCTGAATATACTTAGACTGAGCTCTTCTATCATTTAAATATAAGTGACAGACACATATGCAATTTTGTTTTGTCATATGATGTCTTTGTAATTACTAATAAAGTAGTGTTTATTTATTCAGATTTGAATGAATAAACACTTATATTCAAGTTTCTGTATTTCACTGATATGCCACAAATGCATAATGCATACACAGCATGAATTATCGTCTGTATTTAAGTGGGAGATGTTTTATGATATTAATCTACTTTCTCTGAGTAAGAAACCTTGCAATGTACACTATGCATAATCAGATCAGTGTTTATCTTGCTGTGCATATCATCATTAGTTTTAAAAGTTGCCGGTCAATAAGGTTTTCATTTGCCTCAAATATTTCATCTGTCTATGTAGCCAGAAAAACAAAAGGAAAGGAATATTTTGAGCATCTCCCTGTGTTTCCCTGCTCTTCTCACCCCACTTTTCAGCAGATAGATGAAATGGAACTATTCTTTGTCTAGTTATACTGTAGAAAAAGGGAGAGCTGGGACTGGGTTGAGGGTGCTATGACCTTGCTAGCATTGAGCTTGTGCATGGATTATGGGGGCAGGGAATAGGAAAATGTTAGCATTCCTACCCTTCAGGTTTTACTGTCAGAGGGATGGTTCACAGCTCTCAAAACTGTTCATAAAATGCTGAGGCTTGCAGCTCCAGATTGAAAATATCAGGGTTTTTTTACATCTAGATGGTTCCATAAATCTTGATGGGATTTCATTTGCATGAAAATTCTGAAGAACCATAGAAATAATTTGTTATCAAATATTTCCATTTGCACTCTGCCAACTTGAATTTTGTGCGGTCACTCCAAGGGGAAGTCACCAGCCCCAGCATGTCTGCAGCCAAGCATTCTTGCAAAGATCACCAGCTACTGTTTTCTACCAGGAGGCCAAGAGTGCATGTGGACACAGCACACCACTGAGGCACTGACTCTGATGATGAACCTGTCAGTAAGTGTTACTGAGTCAGATTATGACAAAGCAGTTGTGCCAGAAGACAACAGCAGTTTGTGCTTCAGAATTCACAGGATCAGCACATGGCTGGATGACATTCCTGTCATGTATATCTGAATACTTATTTTGTATGTAAGAATTTCAGTATTTTTGTTTTGTTTCCACTTAGTGCATACTTATCATCATTAAAAATACTGTGAATAAGTGATTTGCCTTTAGTAGAAATGAAAAGTTGAGACAATTAGAAGTTCTACCAGGAGTGCAGATGCATGAAAAATACAGTTCTAGCCGGAATATTTGTGATAATTACAGTTATAGTCCTACAATATTACATCATGTAATTCTCCATGGAAAGCTCTTGATGAAATATTGCCAGTTTAAATTTCACTCATTTTTTTAAAAAAGAAAAAAATCTTCTCCATGAGAAAATTATGAATTTCTGCAGATGTGAAACAAATCCCAAACTCTTTATAGCTGTAAGACTTTATTTTATATTCCTCAAGAGCACCAGAAGTTTCTTGCACCTTTTCAAGTTAATGTTTAAAATGATACTAAATTTTCTTTTCTTTAGCTGTTTTTTTCATCCTGAATGTAGATAAACAGGTTTTACAATATCTTCTTTATCAGTACCTACATATCCTGGTGGATTTGACCTTTCTGCCAAGTGTGTTCCACAGTGTAGAAAATTCTGTTTATTTGTACCATTACAATAACCAGGAAATTAATGGAATTCAGATCTCCTGTGTTCATCTTCTAAGCTTACAATACTAACTGCACCATACTCAATAATAATACAAAAAAGACAACCTATTTATCATCCTCTGAGTTTTCTTTTTAGAAACCAAGCTCCTATATTAATAAATAGAGCAAAATTCATTTGTTTCATTCCAGTGCTTCAACAATACAATTGGTTTTCTGAGCACATAGTGTAGCCTGCACATTGACTGGGCCTTAGGTTCCTATTGCATTCCTTGTCTGTCTTCATTGTTATCCAGTGCTGAGCTATATAGACAAACATACAGTTTCCTCCAAAGAAAAAAGCTCTAAGGACTTAAATGGCAAGCCAAAGTTTGCTGTCAAATTATTTCTTCATACCCCATCTCTATTACAGATGTCCATGGTGAAGATTCAGTCTCAGCTCTGATTGCTCCTGGAGGCCTAGTGTAGGTCCAAGTGCCTGTTCAGGGAGCAGGTCACTCTGATCAGGTCACTTACAAGTGGAGCAAAGCACACACAGATTTATCCTGGAGCACCTATCCTGTCCTGGGGTTTTCCTAAGCCAAATACCCTGAAAAACAATTCCAGCAAACAGGCAGTAATAGAGATAGAAAATGACTAGGAGATAGTGTTTCACTCTTGTGACTGTTTTTAATTTTGTGCATACAAGGCCAACTTGTGAGTGCAATCAGTGCTTCAAAACATGATTGAACATAAAGGTCTTGATATTCAGCACTCCTCTCTCTACCATGACAAGACAAAACAAGGGAATTTTGCACATCAAGGTCTTGGATTCAGAGAATGATTTTCATTCTTTTTAAAGAACTCCAGGTTTGAATCATCTGCTTGGAAAGCTCTCGTGAGCTCTTATGATAATTTTAGTAATTCTTCTGAAGGTAAATATTTCATGAGGACTGTTAAACTGACTTTTCTTATTAAGAAGAGATATTAACCCACTGATTGCTGAGTAGTGTTATAGTGAGATTCCGTCTAAGAAAGTGAGTACATTTTGGACTGGCTGAAGTTTTTGGAAGGTTAGAATACCCACTCTCAAATTCAATAAACTTCAGTAATTCAGGTGTCTATCATAGCATGCCAATTTGGCAAAAATTATGCCTAGTCCATTATGCAAACAAACCCAATTTTTTTGAAAGGTGAAAAAACATTCAGGAATAATACCCTACAAAAAGAACCATTGAAGAGCTGTCATGACAAAAAGTAGCCAGCCTTCCCTTTTTGTACCATCTACTCTAGCAAGGGGTAAAGGCTATGTTTAATGATGTGGAAAGTAGTTCTTAGTACCTCAGCATCACTGCCTTGGCTGTCAAAATAACCATTCATTTCTGTGGCTTGAAATGGACTCTATACAGCTTTTTATGAAAATGCTTTGAAAGCCAAGCATTGTTGCCTTGTGAGTTTATGGAATTCTCATGGTAGCTTCAAAGAAGAATTATATGAATTTGAACTGCATGAAGCCCTAACTGGAATGAACATGATTCATATAATTCCTGATGATGCTCTCCTATAGAAAATTGGACATTACATACATTCTTGTACAACAAAACTACTCAGTTACTTCTATTCTTCGAGCATTAATCTGGAGCAGAGCAGTTTTTCTTTAAGCACTGCTGTGCTCTAGGGCTGACAGTTTGGATGTGATTACAGTGTACAGGTCTTTAAGGCTATAATTGTCATATGGTACTTTGTGTTCCTGTAGCAGGCCTGCATGATACTGGCAGTGAGTAGAGACAATGGATATCCCATGGAAACTGAGTAACCTGCCTATGTTATGCTGCTCCTACTGAATTCAGTGGCAGTGTTTTCAATTATATCACTGCGAGCAGTATTGTGCCTGTCTGTGTGAGAATAAAAATAAGACACAAAGAAAAAAGATCTGCATGAGTCACAGACAAATTAGCTTCTCAGTGTTTGATTTTAATAAAAGGTTGTTGGGAAAGGGAAGAAAGGTAAGGAATGTAATTTAACTGTGGTTAAACTGTTCTTGTCAATATAATTTCATCACATGGACTTCCTTTTGTATTAGAACATTAACGATTGTCCTGCCTGAGGTCTGCCTTTCTCTCCCTCTGGAGCATGTGGCGTATCAGCTTAGAGATTGTGGCCTTTAGTGTCTGGCTTTGTGAAAAGCTACCTGGTGCTTCTGTGTTTGTTATTGCTGCTGTGTGAGCTGGGAAATGCCGTTATCTCCACCTGTCATCCTCGGTTACCAGAGGATTTTCTCATTAAGATACATCCCTTTCTTCCCCACTCTCTTCAAAATTTCCTCTCCTCAGATTTACAAGTCCATGTACTCTCTCACACAGACAATATTTTTATGTTTTCATATTTTGGTTCCTATTGTTTTACTGCAGTGATCTGCTGTCTGCTTTTGGCATCTGCCTTCCATCTGGGTGAACTGTTATTTTCAACAATGTACCTTTCAGGAATACAGAAGAGCTTATGTGTAGGACAGGACCATTTGTAAACCTATAGTTTTTCATACTTACGATAAGCTGCTCCATATAAAATGTGTGAAATTCCTATCTTATGCTAAATTAATGCAAAATGTAACTGAAGAGTAGAAATCAAGTCAGTGTTAGCATTCAAGCTGGACTCATGTTTTGCATCTTTAGTTTCAGAATTCCTTAATAGCAAAATATCACAAAGGGAAGTTCAAAAGTCAGAGATGGCAGAAGTACACTGATATGGGAACTCAGAACAGATGAGATTTTAAAGAAGAAAAAGATGCAATGCAAATGTGATTCTAATTCATCAAAATGGAAATTGCAAATCAAAAAAAATAGGCCAAAAGATCAGAAATTCATGGAGTTTCCTTTCCTACCTTCCTAGTTGTCAAGGTGTAGCACTTTAGAAACTTCTAGAACTTTTGGATATGCAGTATTATGAAAGTACAAAACAAGAATTTTATCTAATATAATTAACTTTGAAGTGTTGATAAGGTACTGTAGACTCAAGAATTTACTGCATATGAAATATGGGATAATATTTTTAAAACACAATGTAATAGGTGTGATTATTTTCTTTTATTTCATAATAGATTCCTAAATTTTATTATAAATTTTATATAGTCTACTTAGTAATTCAAATATTTGACTATCAAACTGAAAAAAGGAAGAAAAAAGAAAGGGAGATATGGAAATTATTTATTTTACCTGAACTGTGTGAAACTTCCATTTTAAAATATTAATTACAATAAAAATATTACTTTGGAGATTTTTTGTACTTATTAAAAAATACAGATTAAAGCAAATTCAGTAAAATCACTACGTTTAACATCATTTATGCAATACTGTGTTATATTAAAACCAGCTGTATTTCTTTATGAAATTAAATTACAAGAAACATTCATCGAAACCACCAAGGTGCATGTTCTTATTCAAACCAAAGTCATGCACAGACAAAGGATTTTCCTGCATACTTGTTTGTGAAGAGTTTTGCCTTATTTTAGAAGTGTCTATTATTGAAGTTACATAATTTAAGTTTAATTTAATTAAGTCCTGTAGGTGATGCTGTGAGGGAGAGAATGATGCAAAATGAGACACAAGGGGAGATAGCGGCTAATAGGGACAATGGATGAAAAAAACCCCAGGAATGTGAGGGCTGGGGCCTCAGACTTGGGTGTCAGAGGACCTGGTGAGCGATACTCAGCAAAACGTATCTGAGAACACCCACTTGTCCTACAAGCCATCCATGGAACTGGGAACATAGTACTGTTTGAAGGCATGACTAGCACGAGAGAATTTTTTTTAGAAAACCTCCTTCTGCATTGTGGTTCCTCCTCCAGGCAGCAGCAAAGGGACAGCATAGACAAATCCAGGATGAGACGATGGACTGCATTGGCTGGGCCTCTGACAGAGGAAGAAAGAGGTGAGAAGACATGTGCAGCCAAATTCTCAGCAAGAGGATCTGGAGCAGTTGGAAGAGTGACAGTGACCTGAAGCACTCAAAGTACAAGTCTCTCATGGTCTACCTCAGAAGGCTCATGGGTCCGTGGAGAGGGAGATGTGCCCATGCCCACCCACCTTTGAAAGAAATTCCTGTATGTGCCACCTATGGCCTGAGGTGCAAGTAGAGGACAGCTCTGATGGGTCCATCACACATGCCCCACACCTCTCCTCTCCTCCTCATATGTCCCATCTCTTGGTGACTGGAAAAATATAAGGGTGAGAAAATGGAGTGACTGGAGGACAGACATGAACAGATGATTATGGAGCTCAGTTTTGGGATAGCTGGACTCTAAGTGAGACTGACAAATTGAGGGATATGCAGGACATGGGACTGAGGAGAAGGTCTGGAGAACAGGGGTTGGATGGGCAGGGGCTGCCCTATGGCAGGGCGCTCAGGACAGGGGGAAGCACAGGAGGCTCCTACAGCAGCAAACAAGGGGACAGGTTACTGTGTGCACCAGTGGAGGGAGAGAAAGCACATGCATTCTTCACCAAGGTGAAGGAAGAGATGAGGTCATTAGGAAGACAAGGCTGCCAAAGCTATCAAAAAATGTAGGATGGAGAGAAATGGAAACTCAGGACAAGTCTAGTGGGGATATTTCAAGTTTCACAACTTTCATCCTGACCAGGGGTTGTGACAGAGCAGGACTTGGCTGGTTTTTGTTGTGAGGGAAAACCAAGTGAGCCCAGCAGTGTAACCTGAGATCAAAACAGTCAGAGCCTTCGGCTCTTGCAGATGGGTTGCCTTTGTTCCAATGTTTTGCCTGGACATGAAACACAATCAAAATTCAAATTAAGCCAAATCTCAAAAGCCTGCAAGGCTAATCCCAGGCTTTGACAATGTCCAGAGCAAATTCTCCCCAGACAATTCGCGTGTTACCTCTCTGATTTAGTGACACTACATGTTCAGCAGGATCCCCTCTGCTCCAAAATTAAATTCAAACAGTGCAAAGATCGTTCTTTCATCCCCTGTAAGGATCAGAGAATTGGCTGATGGCAAAATCCCTTTGAAGCAGGAGTTGGATGCAGCTACACTGTGGACAGAGGAAGTCAGGCAAATTGTAGTGATATAGCACGGTCATTAGCTTGTGAAAGAAAATGTAGGCCATGTTCTGAAACACTGTGGTAAAGTCCAAGCATTCTCTGTATTGGGGTTTCAAATTTTCATACCTACTCATGATTCACTGATGTAGCACTGCCAGATAGGTGCTTATAGAAAGAGGCCACATCTTCATCTATTCTCTTTTCCATGAATACATACATCTAGCAGCCACCACATGCTTCATGCCACATGCTTCCTGCATTCACTTTTCCTATTTCTTTATTATACTGAGAACATAAAACAATACAGAGCATATTCTGTCACTGACAAGTGCTTTTCAGCCTTCAATTGACAGAACCTGACATTTATTTCCCATAAAAAACACTATTGCATAATAACAAGTGGGCTTGGAAACCATGACATTTTGTTGTCATTATTGCTGGAACTGCTGTATTTCAGAAAGACAGATCCTGTAGCATGATGTGCCTGGCACTTACTCTTGTGCACTGAACTGGACCTTCCTTGGGAATCAGTTTTAGGTGACATGCAAAACTGGATGGAAACTGAGTGCCTCATTTGCTTGGTGGGAGCTGTTATACCCTCAAAATGCTCAGGGAGCTTCTCGGTGCAAGGAGAGGTTCCCAGTGACTTTAGGTAGGACAACTGAGGACTGTTGTTTTCAATCTAGTGTCTGAGATAGGATTGCAATTTTGGAGTTGATATCCAAATTTTGATAAATTCTTAATTATCTTAATTATCTTAATTATTCAAAATTATCAAATTTTGATAAATCTACCTTTACTTTAGCCATCTAAAGTTAACTGTCTACTCTAATGTTTCTTAAGACTCACTTTTACTAGGCACAGTTCTTCATGCGTGGCACACACTGTGTAAGGCAATTTAACTGCTTGGCTACAGCTCTGCTGCTTCTAGATCTAAATTATTCTATTTTCTCTGGCTGTTATTTCTCTGTGGTCAGATCCTGCACAATCTGGAATAAAAATGCTCTGCAGAGAAGGATCAAGTTAACATCAAAAATGTCCTGAAAGGTCTCACATACAAACTAGATAGGAGTCTTGCAATGCTTTGTAAAGAATATATTGACAACCACTCTTAGGCAGATTTTATCTGTGTGATAGCTGAAGGAATCTAGAAACCTCTCTTCAGGCTCCAGATGATGAAAGATGTTATATTTCTGTTCATGTGGATTCATTTCATTGATTTACAGCTTTATTTTTTAATCTCAAAGTTAATGTTCAAACAATTCCTCCTGCTCCCTTAATATCTAGAGTCTGAGAACAGCAATAATAGAAGTTTCATAGGGTCTTAATGAGCTAAATTGACCAAGGTTGCTTCTTGATGAGACAGCTGTGCAACCCATTTTATCTTCAGTTTACAGAAGCTTATTAAACGAACTTGAAGATAGAGAAGACAGCCCCAAAATGCAAAGACAGACATGATTGTTCCCAAAGGAGAAGAGAGAAAATTCACAGTATCTTCAGCCAAAATTTGGTGATATTCTGAGTTAGGCTTTGATTCAGACCCACCTAGTTATTTCCAGAAAGTCTTTGCTGGAATGCTGATGAAGGTATCCCTTTGTAAAAAGCACAGAATTTTTGACTGAATTCCTTAGCAATTGATTAGCATTGTAGAAACTGTACACATAGTAACAATGGCTTCACAGAAGGGTAATTTCTATTATTGTGTATTACTTCCTTGAGTCAAATGTTCTAGTTGTGTGGGCCACATCAGGCTAACAATACCTCCATTTTCTGAATTCAGTATTTTTTATTTACCATAATTGCCTTACAAGTAATTGATTTCTGTCAAGAACAGACGTCAGCTTCAGAAATTCTCCAGTCGTCATTGGTAGCCATTTCCTCAAAGCAGTCATTAGCTTAGCAATAATGATGCTTAGCTCTTGGAAGAAAATGGAAATCTTTCTATGCAAGTCAGTAAACTCATCAGATTCCTTTGTGAGTGATGAATAGTGTGGCTATTAAATCAACATTTTTGCATAATATTGAAGCTTCCACATGTTGCTATAACAATTAACACCTCCTCCCTAAAAATTACTTTTGAGGAAATTACCTCAGCACATTCAGTTACTCAAAAAGAAAAGAACATTTTGATGACTCCAGAGTGTTTTTGTTTGGCACATACACGACACCACATGCAAAGACAGTGATGGATTCCTTTGCTTTCTCTCTGTTAGAATTCCCAGAATCATTAAAATGCTAACTTAATACGTGTTTATTCTGTACTCCTATCCATAGCACACAGTAAACTTAAATGCTGAGTAGGTGGGAAGGGAAGGTGTTATTTTGGATCCATCTCAAGCAGTCTTCCATGACTGACACAAATCCTGTGATTAGCCTGAATAAGAAAATTCACTAGCCCTTTTGTCCTTATAAAACAAGTAACTGCAGTTTTCTCCAGTGAGAAAATGCACTCTGAATTTGTGCATGTCTTGCTCGCTGAGTCTCTTTGCACACAGCTATTTAGCTGGCTCCTTCCGGTCCTTTGAGCCTGAGCAAAGCTACCCAAGAGAGAGTTACAGAGCTGCAAAGTGAAACCTTGAGCTAAGTCCATCAAATCTAGCTCATCACTTGAAAAGGTGTTCACAAAGAGGAGGCAAATATTTTCGGGATAATAGGTTACTTGAGGTTTCTGCCATTACTCCTTGCTTCTTCTTTATTATGATTGACTGCTCTCAAAAATGTTTGGTTCAAACATTTTTCTCGCCCACATGTTTATAAGGCAGAATTAAGCTATGAGGCCTGGTAATGGGGTAATTTAGGTTGGAGAACTAGAAACTCTTGTGAATGCAGTTCAGGTGTAAAAATGCTGCAGGACAAGATGTCAAGAGAGTTTGCCACTGTTTTGGCTGGGTCTTAGAGACTTCAGCCTCCTCCTGATCATCCATCTAGTTCTTACACAGGAGACACCTGCCAGTATGAGCTTTACAGAGCACAAAAATCCTTATATACAAAAACATGACAAAATGGATTTCAGAAACACAGAGGCAGGAAGGAAGCTATATTCCCCTCTCTTTCTCTTCAGGAATACTCCTAGGAATTTGCACAGCATCAACACAGAGCACAAGGCAAAATCTGCAAGCAAAGACATGCTGTTTTCCAATTATTCAAAATATTCATGGTTTTTAATTTCATTGTTTTTACTGCCATTAAGAACATGACAGCCACATCCAGTAAGTCTCTTGATGATTATTCATACTTTTTGCTGTTCCAATTACATAAATTAAATGCATGACATGACAAAGTCATGTATTTGGAAGGTCTTTCAAAATAAGTATTGTTAGCAATGGGAGGTTGTTGATTATATTCCCACATCTCAGCTAGGTCTAATTAGAGGGTTTTTCTGTTATGAGTATTCAGTCATATGTCATTTGGTGAACCTCTGCTCTGTCTTGAACATTTGTCAACTTCCAGTTGCTGAAGAGCCTCTGATTTTTCACTTGTTATTTATAAATTGCTATGAGATTGCAATGACAGTGGCAATTTGAAGAAGTTCATGGATCAAAAATGTTGACAAATGTAGACAAATTAGACATTGTTTACAGTTTTAAAAATAAAACACACCAATATTAGTCTAGTCAATATTGTTTATAGGAAATTACTTGCATAATACAAAAATCCCAATTTACAATAAGAGATGTTTTCCTGGGGCAAATGTGTTCTATATAAATAGACAAAATAATTGCATATAAAATATGCCACCAAACAGCATTTTTTCAACATGTGAGAATAATTCAAGAGCAAACAATTCTCACAGAAGTCTAACAGCAGTGGTTCATTGTAATCAGTAAGTCAATCACTCAATTAACATCGCTGATGCTGACAATTAGTCTTTTGTCTTTTTTGCATCTGGGGCTTTTAGCAAGATTCATTTAATCAAGAAGTTTATCTAGATACTGAATTATTTACCCTCTTGCTTTATTTTGCAACTTGCATTCATGGTCAAAAGATCCTAATTCTTTCATTTTTAAGGAACTCTACTTAAGATTGCATGACTTAAATAAGTATACAGATATATTAAAAATTTACATAAATAAAAGTTATATGTTTCTGTACACTTACTTTAAAGCAGGTGATACTAGAAATATATCCCAGGATGTGATTTTAAATTATTTTTTGCCACAGATCTGAGTAAAATTCGATGCAGATTTGCATGAACAAAACAAGATAGGCCTTGATTAAGTACCAGGTGTTGATCTCCTTCGTTATTTTGGGAAAGAGCATGACTATGGGTGACAGACTTAAGCTCATTATCAGTCCCAGTATTGTAAAATTTTATTTTCATTTTAATCAATAGCAAAACAGAAGAATAATCCTTTAACATAAAGAGGTCTCCTCTCTTTTGCTTATAAATTATCTTTTCTCCCTGCTCCTTGATAACTTTGAAAATTAGTTGTCCATGGTAGATGGTAGGTTAATCAAAATATCCTTTGAATTTTTCATGGTTGTATCTTTTTATATGTAATTAAACATGATTTTTAAATGCAGTATCAAAAACATTGAACAAAATATTTTGACTCTAATTTTTTCCTATGAATTAAGAGAACTTAAATTTTGATATCGATTGTATTGTACCAAGCAAACCGTTTGTCCAGTCTATTTTGCCAGTCTATAATCTGCAACACTTTTCAAAACAGCTAATTCTCACATCTGTTATTCTTCTAGAAGTGCTCCCTTGGTGCCACGTGGCATTACCTCTTCGGTAAAAACATTTTCTGCACTTGGCCAAATTGCTTACAGCAGATACCCAACAATGGTTGTAACCTGGGCCTCTCAAAATGTAACTTTTGAGTTTATATTGATCTTCACACAAATAACTACCTTTCATGATCAAAAGTGCTATGATTTCTTTTGTAAGAAAGCAGTTTATGCAATTCAAGGAGCTCAAGCGAAAATAAGCTTCTTTTAAAAGAAACATATTGTTTGTAGGCCACAAAAGAAAGAGGAATTGAAAGTCGATCTTTTTTTTTGTGAAATATCCTTGATGCCTCTTTTGCTAACAACTGGAATTGTGGACTGAGATAGGAAATAAAAAAAGTGGAAAGAAATAGTTTCTGAGTAAGTAATGTCTCTCCAAATCCTACTGTTTCTGTAGCAGAAAAATAACTTTTCCAGACACAACCCATCCTTCTTCTGTTGTGAGATTCTTATGCATATTGGACAGGATAGGTGATATTTTGTCAAGAGATAAGACTCATTTGTAATAAAAGAAATTAAAATAGAAAACAAAGAGGTCTGACAGGAAATGTTGTTACTTGACATTTTCCTATCACCTGGCAGAATTCCCAGTAAGATGCTATGCTGGTTTCGGACAGTGGGGCCTGAATTACCATGGGAAGAACTTAGGGCCAGTCTTATAGCTTGGGTCTATAGCACTACATCTATAAATCTGCTTTAGTAAAATACCAGCAAGGGGGAAGTGTTGTTAGATGGTGCTCCTGGCATGGTTTTTGTGTAGACATGGTGACTTGTATTGTCCCAAGACAGCATCTAATGGAGCTGGCAATGGCAGCCTGCCAGTAGCCAGGCTACTGGGAAGGGAATTTAGCTGTCCCATTCCAGTGTCATCTGGTTGCATAGCAAACAACAGTCTCAAGACTATTCTGTAGCAACAGAACCATTACTTCCACCCCGGTATGCACCTGGACTTTTAAACTGATGGGCTATGCCCAGCTCCCATTCAACCTTCCGAATCCTACTCAACACAAATGGACATTTCCTATCCTTCATCCTCACTCAAAGACAGCAAAGTGAATTTTGTTTCATTTTCACCTGAAGAGGTATACAATCCTCAAAGGACAGAACAAAACCCATAACATGAAAACACAAACAAACAAAACCCAACAACAACAACAAAACCAACCAAACAAAAACCCCAAACAAAAAACAAAACAACAACAACAACAAAAAACAAAACCAAAAAACCTCCCATAACCCAAAACAAACCAAAACCAATCCACTTTGGAAATGCTGTACTTGATTACACTCCCTGACCATGAAGAAAGGTAGATGGAAAGTACATTTCTTTCCCTTTAAGTGCTAGAAGTCCCTGTTGGGAGCTCTAACAGCAGAACTATTATTGTCAAACCACCTCATATAGCAACTGCTATTTTTAAGGGACCGGAAGATAAAGCCTTGTTTCTTTTCTTAAAAAGATAAAAAAAAGGGAAAATAATATTAGTTTTGTACTGACTAGCACCTGTCAGCTCAAGGGCAACTTCTCATTACTAGCTAACGTAACTTACTCTTTCAAAAAAATAGTATAGCCATCTAATTTTTGAATTAGGTCTGTGAATTGGATCTGTGAAGTTTGCATTTGGTATTTTATGACATTCTTTTCTCAGGCATGTTTTTTTATGGAAAAGAGGAAATACCTTATGTATCTTGTGGCTATGGAAATGTGTGCTATTTCTTAGTCATGTTTAGATTAGACACATATCCCACATTAAAAATTTAATTCTCCCAACACTGGCATAAACAAATGTGGGAAATGTATTCTGGATGATATAAGGAGATAGTCTTTTCAGGATTATTCCCTTAAGAAGCTAATATGTGTTACATGAGACAGAAGAGGGTGTATGAAAGGACTCATTTTCAGAGTTTGAAGGTTTAAAAATAAAATTACCTGGTTATCCGCAGGCTTCATGAATATAGACAAATACCTTGTAAAGTAGCAAAGCTTCAGAAGAGTTACTTTAAAGACTTCAGTGACGTGCAGTAAGCTGACTTCACAATAAATAGAGATTGTAAATTGTAACCTGACAAATGCACTTATAGAAGGTGGAGGAAGATTTAAATATGACCTAATGAAATAATGTCTATGTTACAATATCTCATGATACTGTATGAAAGCAATAGCCCATTGGGTAATGACAGCCTATTAGGGGAAAAACTGGCATTCTCTTTATCTTCACTTGCTCCAACAGTGTTAAACAAGGAGCTTGTTTAACACTGAGACACAGCAGCTAAAATAAATCACAGGAGATGAACATATCTTTGGCTGGATAGGACTGGGATTTTGAATGAGCATAGCTAGCACAGCTGATGGACATCATGGGAGTGCAAGGATTAATAACCACAATTTTAGACAAAGAATCTTACATTAGATCAATCCCTCTTTTATGTAATGGCTCTTGATTGCTTTTTTCAGTAGTTTATGTCACGATATACCAGAATAAATGCAGTCCGACCTGCATGCTGATTTAACTCACTGTAAGAGCAACCAGCAAGGTGCACTGGAATGATGGAGGGTTTCCTCCTCCTCCTCTGCTGCCACCAGGTCTACCATGGTACCAGGCATTTCCTACCAGATGGGCAATAACTAGGGATCTCACTACTATTTTTCTTCGTTTCCCCTTCACTCTGTGAGTGTGGGTGGTGATTTGCAGGTTACAATGGTGTGGCTGTGTTCTGTGCCTGTTTACTCCCCAGCTCTGCTCACGCCACCTCTATGACAACAAGTGAACCGTGTGCGTAGCTCCTGACTGTCAGCCCACACAGCCACAGCAAAGCTCCTTATGGGCTGTGTGAACATGCCATTCTGTAGGCTGAAGAGCTTCAGGAGTTGCTCTGCATATGGTGAGATGCTTCTGATGAAAGATAACTTAGTCTAATAGCTCCTGGACAGCTTGAAGCCTCCCAGCATTATCTGAAGTCCTTTAGAAATAAGTTCTCCATCCTCTTGATACTCACAGGGGTATCACAAATGTTGGTGACATTTGTTTAACAGCTTGACAGGTCTGGTGATCTGACTGGAAGGAGTTTGGTAGCACATATAAGTTCTCTGGCTTCATTTCTCACATTTTACTAGACTGACATCCAAATATATTTTGTGTTGGCACAGCAATACATTACTTGGGAGCAAACCTGCTCCCACTGAGACCATGGAAAATTCTGAATTTTGGGGAATAACTCAGGAATGACATTTACTCCTTCAATAGTATGCTAAAGAAATTGCAATATGAGGATTGAAAATAACTTTCAAAAAGTCAAAGAAATGGCTATGGAATTGCTTAGGTGTTTTAGCCAATGTTGCAGATTCTCCATCTAGAAAAAATACTGATCTTGCAGATAGTTTAAGGAAATAAGGTATTAGTTTTAACAGCATAATATTTCAGAATAATTTCTGTAAGGCTCCCTTCACAATTTATTTTTGTAAGAATTAATTTTGACATGAAAGTAATACACAGAAAAGGTGTCTCTGATATGTTTTGGGAGCTGTTTATTTTACTCTGTTATGTGAAAATTGCTCAAGAAGTGATCTGATGGCATCATATATAGCAGAAATGCAAAAACACTTCAAATGGGTAAACTGTGTTGGTGAAGGGTAAGAGGTAAAAATCAGATCTGGTGACAAATATGAGCCCTCTCTCTTGTTTTGTGGTCTGGTTTCTTTTTATACCATTTGATCTGTGTCTGCTATTCCAAATTATGTTATTTTAATTAAGCAGAACTGTTCTGTCAGAAAGCAGAGGGTTCTTAACCTGTCTCACAATCCTCAGACCTAAAATAATTGAAGATAGCATGAGGACAACAGGATGCTCTTCTAAAATACTCTTATGAATGACTTTCCTTGAGTGAGATTTTTCAATAATTACTATATTCCAGCACTAAGCATATGGAGATGTCTTAGTGAGAAATTTGGTCTCGTGAAGAAGGCTTGAACAAATATATTCAGTTTCAGGTCTGGTAGGGGTGTAATTAATCATCTGACTGCAGAAAAGATCCAGTCAGGGTGGGAAGTATGCAAAGACAACCTTATCTTTTTCTCCTTTTTTTTTTTTTTTTCTTTTTTTCCTTTTACTCAATTGTTCTGAAGAGAGAGAAGTCACACATCACATGAAATCTCTAGACTACTCCCTGTTTCCTCTGAGGAAATTCAGTTTCCATATCTCATCTGATCACTGAACTATGAACCACCCTGGCAAACAGGGCAGAGAAGGAGGTTTCTCATCTCTTTTGTTAACTGCTCATTTCAAACAAAAATCTCATTTCAAACAGAGTAATTGAAGTTTTATTAAATGAAAGGAGAAGGAACAGTCAGATAAGTAGGATATTGACCTGGAAATTATGAGAAATTATTTTCAATCTACCTTCCAGGCCAGAGAAAAGATTTTAGCTTCTTCTCCATACTCCATCCATAGAAGATCGTGTTTGTCTTTGGCATGCCTGTGGGAAAACTGCTGTAGGTATTCTAGTCTGAATGAGGCTCATGGTGAGGAAACCAAACCTTCAAATGGAGAAGGGGTGAGAACAGAAAAGTTTTCATGGTCTTTTCTGTGGTTCCTGAGTATCCCTAACAACCCTTTGCAAGATACTGAACAACAAACCCTGATTGGAAAAATACTGTAATTTTTCTGGTGCTAGCAGAGAACCCCAGTAAAGTACTATCTTTTTCTGCATTGGTTCTTGGCATCTGCACACCCTTTATTTGAAACAGAAGGTGTGTGTCTTTCCAGTACTATTTTCAAAAAGAGAGACTGAACACAAGACTTTTTGTTAGACTGCATGTTTTATACTGTATAGAGTTAGGGTTACCAGACCCGTGCCTGCAGTCTGACCTGTGTCATTTTTGTGCCACACTCAGTTTCCAAAAGATTAAGGAGATTTCCAAGGAGGAACAGAGCTATGTAAACACAACTGGCTTTTGCAGTGCCCCCAAGAAAGATACAGAAAGGAGCCAAACAAGTCAAGGGTGATAATGGATTACTCATAACAACTTACACTTCAGCTTGTCAAGAGCACTCCAAACTGAGCTTTCTCCTGAGCATAGCTGCTGCTATGGACCATCTCCTGAATCCAGGAGCAGCTATTCAGAAACACCCCAGCCAGCCCCAGCCCAGCTCAACACATCCACATCCACATCCACATCCACATCCACACCCACACCCACACCCACATCTGTGTGGCACTGTGCAGCCAGATAGATTTCAGTCAGAGGACTGTGCCCATGCCAGCTGGCTGTTCCTGCCAGTGAAGATGATGGTTTGGGATGCAGAGACAGTGCAACATGTTTTTGGTGTTTGCCTGGTCTCTGCTAACACACTGTCTGCTGTCCTGCCCTGCAGCTTGGTGTGGGCAAGGACACCAAGAGGTGGTGCTGGGAGCTAACCCCAACAGGAGAGACACAGTGATGGCTCAACACAGTTTAGATTAAAGGCACACTGTCTCATGATATATGTCAACTCAAGCACTATGCTGCTGTGCATGGTGTAAAGTAAGAGAGGTGTTTAAAAGGTAGGCCTCACACTAGTCCTGAGGCTTTTAATATTGAATGCAATTAAATATGTTTTAAACTTTATACCTTACTTAATTTCTCTTCTTGTATTCTCATACAATAAACTCGATTATCTCAGTGGTCTTTCTCGGGCTAAATGATTCTGTGATTCTGTGCTCCCTGACAAGTAAATTTATATGTTAAATATCAAAATGTTGTGGTGAAAAAGGTGTTGCATGGAAACACTATAGAGTGCTGTGAAGCTCACTGAACTTGCTAAGACAGTTTAAAAATCACAAATAAGCACTTTGGGGAGATGAAAATAAGAGGTACATAAGACTTCATCAACCTACCCTGATAAAAACTAATATCTGGAAGATAAGCTGTATCATTTCAGTAATGAACTGGAATTTAGAAACCATCACCAAAGAGCAGGCAGTTCTCCCTCTCCTGCCATCTCCAGATCACATCCAGATGCTGTCATCTGCCCTGTCTGAATGTAATTATTGGTCTTGATACAGAGACAGGAAAGATAAATGAAGTTTCCTGGATATGGGATGTCTCATGGGGTGATAGGAAAAACAAGAGCAGTCCTGAGGCACACAGCTGCAGCCTCAGTGACTGAGATTTACTGGAATGAGGTGCAACCGTGGGAGGAAACTGAGAACCAGCTCCAGCCAGGTGTGATGATGGGCATGGTTATGTAATGGTGCACAACACAGAGATACACATTTAAGCCTACAGTCAGACTTGCTGAGGGAAATTTGGCAGCTGCCTCCCTGGGTTAGAGTGCTGTTCTTACACAGCTTTAAGAGTCAAGGTAGCTCTTTTGGAAAATACTCCTGTACCTGGTGACTGGCTTCTTTAAAAAGGTCTTCAAATTCCCCTTATAGGGCAAAAAAACCACATAAAACTAATGTTGAATTCATATTGTTTATCACATGTAAATAGAGATTAGAAAATCAATTTATGTAGCAGTAAGTGAAATCCCTCTGCTTATTTTTCATATTCAGTTGAAGACTAGATTTCACCCACAATCCCATATGTGTTTTTTAGAGGTGTGACAAATAATGATGAGCAAGGGGAGAAAGAGGCTGGATGTTTTTGTTACCAGTGCAATTTATAACCATTCTCCTCTCTTCACAATGGGCTACAACCAATGGGTGCACACAGAGCAGAGCATGCATTTTAACTGGGAGGGATGTATTCTTGTCTCAGTACATTTGTATGTGATTTTTTTTTTTTAATGCCAGCCGCAGTATATGCCTAACAGATTAATCAAAAAATGAAGTAATTTTAGCATCTGTTCAGAAAATGCTACATTAATCACATATTTTTATTTACATTACCAAAAGAAATTGTCTGAGACTTAACTTCAGGCAGTCAGAATTTCATATATTTTTTGCCAACAGACTAATAAAAAGATCAAAATTGGTTCTTTTTTTTTGCTGTTGTTCCACACCAGTTTATTTCCTCAAGGCAGTACCTGGTTCATATATTTAATACTTTATATTTAAATCAATATTTTTGTTCCACTTACATTTGAAATCAAATATTCGAAGACTTGACCTGTTCTTCTGGGCAAAATTACTGCTTCAGATGTCTCTATTAAAATATTAATGAAAATATAACATTTTCTTATAGTTGTAACTTTTGTCTGCACTTTTGATTCTAATTAAAAACAGTAAATCTGTCAGAAAAATCTTATTGTATAACCCCAGAATCGTCATAAAATGGGAACATTTCATACCTCAATATTGTTTTCCAGAAAGTCAGCTTTAAAATAGGAAATTAAGTAGTTTTAAAAGACATCATCATAAAGAATCCATGTAAGTCCTGTTCTTAAGAGTTCATTAATAGTAGTTTTGTATACCAAATCACCTATGGGTTTTATTTGAAACTTTTTCCATTAAGTTTGTCTATCCAAGAGTGCAATGAATTGAGGCAATGGGAAGTGGAAAAAGCCTAATGTGTCCACAGTAGCCATACTCAGCGAGGTTTTAGATAATATTTTCAACAAAACTTGAAGTAAACCATTTCTTTTAAACAACTTCTCCTACAATGTCTGAGAGAAAAGGTGCTAGGAGGGATGAAACAACATAGTTACTTCTCCTGCTACCTTGTTTGGTTGCTGCTATGTATTTATCATCTCTGCCTCTGGAGAGTTTTTCAAAGCCAGAGGGGTGGATGTGGAGCAATACTTTCCAGAAACTTGACATAGAATCATAGAATCATAGAATCATATAATAATTATGGTTGGAAAAGAACTCCAAGATGATCAAGTGCAACCTTTGACAGAGCACCACCCTGAAAACTAAACCATGGCACTAAGAGCCACATCCAGACATTTCTTGAATACCTCTGGGGGCGGCCACTTTACGACTTCTGTGGGCAGCCTTTTCCAATGTTTGATCATCCCCTCAGTGAAAAAATTCTTCCTGATGAGTTCAAGTGAGTTATATCTACTTTTGAGGCACATCCCACTTTTGAGGCACATCCACTTGTGGCCTTACCATTCAGACTACACCTCCTGAGTTTGGCTACAGGGAATTTTGCATTCTCCGCGGAAGGAAGTCTGGCTTCAAGGGGAGAAATGGAAATTTAATCTTCCCTCCATTAATTTCTCCTGGTTTTTTTTTGTCTTTAGTTCAGATTTCTTACTGCAGGTGAATTGTTGTTGCCTCATAGTCTGATATAAAAGGTGACTGGCAACATAGATTTTTGAATGAAAGAGACTGTGATTCTCTGCTGTTGCTGTAAATCCAGGGAGGCCCAAGTATGCTTACGGTAGTAAAGACATCTGCTCAATGTGCTATATTTGAGCTATATTGAGGCTCTCCCACGCATTGAAGATGGCTTTGATGCTGAGGTATTTTCTCTCTCTGATAATTTATGTCTATGCATGGATTCCTACTGTGCCCACAAACACATTGGACAACCCAAACTCTTTTTCTCCAGCACATTTCAGTTTTTCATCAACCCTCCTTCTTCACTTTTTTTGGAGATAGTTGGGGGAATCTACCCTGGGGATGTGGATTTTTGTGCTACAATGCAAATGGAGACCTCAGTGATTTCCCTAAGAAAATTATTTAACAAGTTTTCCACCAGAGGAGCACCACACCTAGTAATTTGGGATTTGACCATCCAGATTTGAGGTCTGCCTGGAACCTACTGCATGTTCCTTTCCCCCTGAATCTAAGTTTTATTTCCACAGTAGGAGGGAATGAGTTGAGAGGGAAAGATTGTCATACGTACCCAAGTCAAATGGCCAATATGCACACCAAGATTGGCTGCTACAAGTACAACTAATATTAAGGGAAGGGAATGTTCTGCAAATAACACCATGTTTTGTTTTCCTCAATTTTAGCATGGACTTCACACAAGACATGTGGCCCACCTGCTGGATGGCCCACCTCCTATAGCAATCAATCCAGTATTTATGCAGTTATAAACTAGTTATGAAACTTGTTCCCAGCAGCTAAAGAGAGGTCAAATTTTGTATCTTTGTATTCTACCATATTCTTCCACATTTTTTTCAAAGCAGACAATTATCCAATGATCTAACCAGATCATTTAAAGTTGAATTTTCAGAAGCATTTAGGACCCCCTGCCCAGGATATTCTAGAGAAGTGCCTTGTGCTGTAAGGATGAGAAAGGTATTTGAACCAGGATTTTTCCCTCGGATGTGCATCCACTGTGATCTTAGGGAGTGCATAGAGGCACCAAGTTTTCTCTTGAGGTATGGTTAAACTAAAGGATCAAGCCTTGTTGGTAGGGAAGATGTACCCCAAACAGGCTTCAGCCTCCACTGAGGGTTGTGCAGCTCTATCCTCTCTGGGTTTTGGTGGTCAGCATGTACCCACTGTGAGGAACTTAAGCCAACTGAAAATTCAGTAGTGAAATTGATGTGCTGAAGACATTTTACCTCATAGGTTAGAAGAGAAGATCTGCTACAGTAATTTGGAGTCCCAAATACCCTTTGTGTGTTTGAACCTCCAAAAAGCCTCTCTTGCCATCATTATTTTATGTGGAGAAGTGAAGAAGACTGAAGACTGTTTATATTTTTACTGCTGAGAATATACATATATCATACCCCTCAAATCCCCAACATGCTGCTGGACTTGCTGAATGTAAATTGCAATCATTTCAATAATTAAACCACAGAATTATTAAACAACTTGAGAGACTCCAGCAGGAATATTGTAATTTTAATGCCTCAGGATAAAATGCTCTCCTAAATAAGAATGTGAAATAGCAAGAGTTGTGCTCATGAATGCAAGCTGTACAAGTCAAGAGTGTAGAACAATTTGAAAAGGAAAAAGCCAGACTTTATTTTTACCTTAATTTGCATTCAAAGTCAGGGCTTTTGGGCACACCGTAGTCTGCTCAGCCTGTTTTATTGGTTTTATTGCTGGTTTCATTATGCTGTTTTTTCTGCTCGTGCTTTTTTCTTTTTTTTTTCTTTTTTTTTCAAGATTAGTTTTTAGTTGAAATTTTTATTTATTCTATGTATTTTTTTGTGTATTTCTTGAAGAAGACTTAAAAAAAAGTTACAGGCTACAAATGTAATTATGAGCCTGGTAGTCAGGTTGTTCTGACTGGACATTCCGCTCTGTGTATTTATTTTCTACACCAAGTTTAATGTTGGCTTTTCCAGCATAGAAAGTCACAGTGTACTTGGTGTGATCACACATGCTCAATCTCATCTTCCTCTTTTAGTTTCCCTTTGGTGAAAGCTTTTCTATAAAGTTATTCATTGCTCTGGTTTTCTTCCATTAATTTTCACGCATAAAAGAGCATTATGAGAAAAAATCAGTGTTGCTCTAACCTTGTTTTTCTTTGTGTCATGAACAAGACTGTAGTGTGAAGTCCAAAGAATCATGAAATATTCATTTTTGTCATGTATTCACATGGTGTCTTTAACTGAGAAAAAGCGATGCTAAAGCCAGAAGGAAAATATGTGTGTTGCATATGCTATTGGAAACTCTCAGCTGGTGAGGGGAATGGGTGACATGGCTCTGAAAGCAGGGTTTTCATTCAGTGTTTCACAAATTTGCCTTTGCAGAGGAAGAGTTGCTATGATTTCTACAAGTAGTGGGGTGTAGAAAAGGTCAGACACTGGTCTGACAACCAAAGAGAGGGTCCTGGTCCTTTTTTCTCCCCCACCATCCCTCACCTTCCGTTCTTGCTGCACAGCACAAGAGATGTTCTCCATACAGAAGAGCAAGCACAGCATGAGAAATGCTTTCTTCCAGGCTCTGTTCTATAGACAATGTGCAAGAAGTGCAGAAATTTAGGAAAGGCATTTTTCAGCCCCATGCAACTTCATTATTACAGCTTTCCATCACCCTTTGCCTATTTTACACAACATTCATTCTTGTGGCATGTCTGGTCTAAATGAAGTGCATAATAGCTCAAGCCAGTTGAAGAAAACTCCTTTGTGCAATAGAACTGCATTTGTTTCATTTGCCTTGAATGAAAAGCAGGGACTTCTGCAAATCAAACATCCATTGTTTTTGTCTCTGCTACCCAATGACTCACAACAATTTCATTTGGTGTTATACTAAAAGACTTTAATTTCTCCAAATGGAGGTCCATTTCTAGTCTTTCTTTCCCATTACTTTTATTGCAAAGGGTTTACACATTGCAAAGGCTTCAATGCGGTATCTTTCACTGAAAATGCATAAAAAATAAGGAAATATTGTGAATTAGGTAATTTCTTCACAGTGCTCTTTTTTGCCTATTATGTTGCAGAACATAAAAGCACTGAAGAGCTATTTTGTTTTTGTATCTGCCTGAAAAAGAAGGGATGGAGATAAAGATGCGTCTCACTTTCTATTATTGTAGAGGCTTAAAATCAACCCATTTTTCCCATTTTGCCTTTTCCCAGAAAGGACTGCTCCTTACTCTCCATTTACAGTGCCTTTCCTGTGAAGCTGCATGAACCTGCCATGCACCTCCAATTACACTAGCTCCACATCTTCCTGCTGAGCTGGCTCTTCCCTGAATTTCTCTTCACTCTGTCCTCAGATGTTTTTCTTTTTTCTTGAATGTGGTGAATTTTTAGGGGAGTTTGGAGGGCCATGTCACAAGTCAGAGTAGGCACAGCTTCAGGAGGCCCCCCAGGAAGCCCCTCTCCTCCTGGCACCATCTCCCCTGTGTTTCTCCTAGCAAGGTATTCACCCGTGGCTGCCGTGTCTGAGCACTGCTGCTCTTGCTGCTTCCAGGCTTGATTCTAATTGCACAGCTCCAGCAACTCTCCAAAGGGTGACTGAATGGAGCTGCTCTCAACCTGACTGACATGAGGAGATGTGCTGCGTTTGGCTCAGCTGGAAGTGTTTTTTTCCACGTCTTTTAAGGTACTTTCACAATGCTCATGGCTTGTTCATTAGGGAAGCGTTATGGCTCATAGGCACAGTTAATTAGTACTTATGAATAAAAGAAAAGTAGGAAGGAAAATTAGAGCAGTAAGAACAACAAAAACAAAATTAAAAATGAAACAAACAATGAAGGTCTATTGGAGCAAGAAACTCAAAAATTAATTAAAAGTATGTTGATGTAGATTTTACAATGATTTTTCATTCCCAGTCTAACATAAAGCAAATACACACTGGCATGTAGTCCAGCTGAACCACCACACGTGTGTGCGTGTCTGTCTGTCAGGTGACTCTCTGGTGCCAAACAGCCAGCAAACTGAGGAGTACTTCAATAGGGAGAACAGAGCAACTGGGCACGGCTGTCACTGATGCTATCAAGAAACTTATAAAACCCAGCTGAGGAAGCACCACTAGTTTCATTTTACTTTGCTCCCTGTGGCTGCAACTCAGCTAGGTGTTTTTGAAAACTGTATTGTGAAAAGCTCAAAAGCATGAACTGTGCTGAAGAGAGGCTGCCCTCTTGATGGTTAAATGCAGGCACCAAAAATCTTCCTGGAAAAAAGTTACAGTGTTTCAAACAAACCATCATGTTTGGAAGATAAATACACTCCAAGCCTGGCTGCTAGAAGGTAAGAGATTCGGTGAAGCTTGTAATTAAAGATTATACCATCATATGAAAAATACACAAATGGACCAAATAAAGCTAAGTATCACTTTGGGGATTACTGGCAACTTGAGTCTTTTGAGTCCTTGACTTTGCCATCCTACTTCTATTCTTTTAAAAAGCATTGTTTCCACAGCTGTGTTCAAACATCATCAATAGGCTCAGCACAGCCAATGCATCCTATTTATCCATAAATCAACATGCTTTACATTAAGAAATGATTGGTGGTCAGAAGAAATCTGCATCAGCTAGTGTGGCATCTTGAGGATTCTGGGATAAATCAGGGCAGAAAGAACAATGAGCTGTGGCTTGCTCTTTCTGTCACAGCAGAAAGCTGTGGCTCTCTGCTGACTTTTTTATTGCCTTTGAATAACGCCAGTGAGACATTTCAGGGAAGAAAATCTACCCTTTGGCTAACAGTTGGCCACTCCTATCTCTTTCTATCTGTTTATCTTAGCATTCACATCCTCCCTACAAGCCTAACCCTCTTGTGCTGCTCTTTAATACCAACAGCCATGTCCCAAGACATGTTACCTCTGCAAGACCAAGTTGGTGTCCTAGCTGTCTGGTGTCAGTTTCCCCTGATACTGGATTTTAGGCAATTCTGTGAATCTTAACATTTTACTGTCACAATATGTCTTGCTGGTAGGCTGTTGAGTAAGGAGGGGAATCAAGATTCTCATTTTTAGCATTAGATAAAAGAGGAAAAAGCAACCATGATCCTAAATGACAAGTTAGATGATCCAGGACTGGCTGATAGGAAACAAACGCCAGGATGGGACTGAAATAATTGAAGAGCCAAAGGTTTTCTTTGCTATCAGAAATAATTCAGTGAAGATAAAGGCCTTGTGCTCTCTTTCCCTCACAGCATTTCCTTTCTCCCAAGCTGGGTCAGATTCAGAGCTTGTCAAATAAATTAAACAAATCAAATATAGTTCATAGCTCTCCCTTCACAAAATTCTCTTCATAAATAGTCCATGGATTTTCTTGAATCATTATGCCAGCTGTATAATTAGGAAGGGAAAAAGGTATTTAATGTAAATTTCATCAAATATAATCTTTAATAAGTAGCCCTCGTAGCAGTAGCATGAGCCCAAAAGTTGCTCTAAGGTTTTTCCTTCGAATTCTCAGTTTCCATCTGGCACCTGCCAGAATCCTCTTCCACTGAGAATTTCAGCGTACCTCCCTTTGCCCTGAGTCTAATGCTGACCAAAAGCTGCCTCGCCCATCAGAAGCAAACATTGTAACCTTCTCCTGCCAGTGAGCAGCACCTCATCTCTACACTTGGGCAACAGTCTCCTAATTATCTCTGAAAGCCCTAGATGCTCGACCTGAGCTGGTCAGAGCACAATGTTATTAACACCAGAGCCGGGCTCAATCCCCATATTGGCCATTTACTTAAGAGCTGACTTCATGGTCCTTCTGGGTCCCTTCCAACTCAGACTATTCTGTGATTCTATGATAAATCTCACAGGTGACAATCTGCTTCTAATGCAGCAGTGATAGCACACAAGTACACAAATGGTGACAAAAAAAAAATCCAAATCTTGAACTTACAGGACAACTGATTTCCAGGTAGGAACTTGCCTGCGACATGAGGCTATGCACAAAAGTGGGACAATTCTCAACATAAGGCAATTCCCTAAAATCATGGAAATACAATGATGGGTGGCTTGGTCTCATCACTCACCTCATTGCCCAGGTTCCTTTCTTTTCCCAAGGACTGATTAGTCCAGTTGTTGCTGTGGCCTGTAAGGAAACTGTCAAACTGGATGTAGCACTGCTCCCATAGGCTCCATAATGCAGCTGCTTTTTCCTGAGTTTTAGAGGCACATGGACATTTATTGTCACATGTCTTTGGCAATGTCCGAACAGACGCTCGTCAGTTTGAAAATATCTTGTTAAGTTTTGAAATTTGTCAGTGTGCATTACTGTACATGGGGGAATCTTGTACACAAGGATATTGAATACATTCAAGTGCCTGAAAATACTCTTTGGTCTATTACTCCGATTTAATTCCACCCATTCAAAACATCCTCCTTGCTTTGACGAACACATATAGTAATCCGTCAGGAACTGGCAATGACAGAGAGCACAGGCAGGTTGAAGGATGGCAATGATCAGGGAATTAGCAGGGGAAAGTAATGAAGATTAGAACAAACTCTGTTTTATGCATTAGGCAACTGAGAATGATAAACTCCCTTTATCAACCTCTTTAGCGTGAGATCTGAAGATGAAGAGCCATACATTGTAACCCCAAGTAGCTGAACAGGAACAAACAAGCCTGCTCCCTCATCAGCCTCTGAGCACAGCAGCTGAACCCTGCGATATTTTGCATTGGCATTACTGCAGTTGGAGGAAGGAGCCTTATGAAGGGAATTGAGGCTGGAGCTCTGGCTGTGTGGTACCGTGGCTTCCCATCTCTACCAGCACAAACCAGGTAGGAATACAGTCAAAGCCTGGCTGGTTTATATGCAGCATGTGGGCATTCTTACTGAGCCAAATTTGTGTTTGAAGCAGCAGAGGTGTCCTGATAAAGTCCAGTAACAGGAGCACTGACTGCAGGAATGTGTACAGTTGGTTTCACATAAATCCAGTATGTGACAGGCACAAGCATGAAAAGACAAAGACTAGGACAAAATGTAATTCTGAGGAAAGCTACTGGAAATTACTAAAAAGGGGTTAGTCGAGTTTGTTCTCCTGTTCATAGCTTCTGCAAATCCTATGTTAAAAACATTCATCAATTTTTAGATTTACTGAAGTAGAGAGAAATATTGAGACTGAAATTCTGAAAGCTTGAAAAAAAAAATGCTGATCTTGAGTCCTGTGAAAGGGAAATTCACTTCTCCTTCAGCTGCCAGTCACTGAGTTCTTGGATTACATGGAACACTCTACATCTGCATCCCAGATGACGTGATGTGTCAGATGATGGAAGTGCCTCCATGAGAGCTGGGAGAGATGTCCATCATCTTGCCCCTCTCAGCACAGGGGATGTCTCGTATAATGTTTTTACCCATCTTTTGAAAAAAACACACACTTTCACTTAAATACTGCATTTGTATGCATTACTGCACTCACTTAAATACATACATTTAGTATGATGTAACCCAGTAGTAGCCTGGCTGATTTTCACAACCACCAGAATACAATCACAAAAAGCAAAGAAATCTGAACACTAAGGACAGAATCAAGGCTCGTAATGCTACATGGTGTTACACAGAGGCTCCAGTGTACAGCAGTAGCTCATTACTTTTTATTCCAAACATCTGAACTTCGGGATATTTTAGAAAGAGTTAGCAGCTGTTTTACTTTCCAATGAAGGCTCTGGAGCATATTTTTCTCAAGTCAGCAAGGTGTTACTGATTCTTCCAAAAGTGATACCAATTCATCATAAACCACTCTCTGTTACAACACCATAGATCATCCTCTGGTAGAAGGCCCCAGAAATGCATCTGGGGGCACTTCAAGAGTCTTTGATGGTTCATGACACCTTACAAGATATGACAGCTGCCTCCCACATCACTGTAGTTGAGCCAGGTATGCCCCATCAGAAGGGATGAATACCTTCAGGGGGGTTTTACACCTGAGCCTGTTAGGTAAAGGACATCGGCATGATAAAAAGCACCACCCCACTCTCACAGGATCTGTTCCTCATATGTCTTTTCCCTTACCTGGCTCAAAATCCAGCTTGCTGTTGAAAAGAAGTTGGTCTGTCCTGGTCATTCTCTGGTAATGGATAGCAGTCTCTCAGTCTGTTGTAGGTCAGAGGTTTCCCCACCACAAACAAAACCCTCTCTCTCCTCCCCTTCGGTTGGGGGATGCAAACCTGGCCTCAGCAAAGCAGCCTTGCAACTGGCCAATTGTCTGAGCCATTAACAAGTACCATTTCAGTCTCTCACAGGGGTTTTTATGGATGTCCTCACTTACACTGATCTGATGGTCAGTTCACTGTGGAAGATCTGTCTAAATAAGAGGCCACAAACCAGAACCTAAATAGTTTATACAGTGCATTACTCTATCTTATCAGGCATCAGGACAAGGAAGACTTTTTGACAGTAGAGCAATCCCAAGCAGCCTAGACACAACAGCACCTAAACAAAACTTTGAAAGCTCCATTTTCTTCATCTTCTTTCTACCTCCTCTGTTGTAACATCACTCATTAAGGTTTCATAGGAGGAAAATTAAAGGGCTGAAAAGGGTATACCAGAGTTGGCAGTTACCAAATAATATCAAGATAACAAGCTCAAATTATGGCAGTATTTGAGAAAGAAAGGATTGCAAGTGTTAAAAAGGGAGCAACCTGAACAACCAAGAACTCTTCAATGACCTCAAAAGAGAAAAGCAGGTAAGTAATGGAAATGAGGACAGATTGTTTAATAATTATTAAGTAGCAGTAACAAGAAAACACAGAACCATGACAGGAAAACAAAATAAGCAGTAGTTGACAGGATTCAAGGAAAGACTTCACTGTTCAGTGCACCAGCATTAAAACAAAAAAAAAAACCTGCCCTCAACAACGGAAATGTTAGTCATGCAAGATGGAAGAAAACAACTGACAGCTGATGACACTGGTAACAAACTGTTCAGTATCTGCTTCCATTTCAGTATTCCGAGGTGATGGCACCTACAAGCAACTGTATTCACATCACTGATGAAGAAAGATCTCTGCCTTGTAAAGGACAAGAATGAGCTAGAACCTAGGTTTCCTGGAACTGATGTTCACAGATTCTCTGGACCCCAGACTTATACTCTAAATACCAAAAACTGGTATGTTAACCTTACAGTAATATCAAAATTATTAAAATTATATATCAACTTATATAAAGAAAATTATTTTAAAAGTAGCTTCAAAAGCAACAGTAGTTGTTGATGTGAGAATTGGCAAACTGAAATGTCTACTTTTAAATAAATCAACAAGGAAGAAGAGAAGTAGCAAGAACTTCTTGAACAGTGTCACAACCATTACTTTTCAATCCTAAAAAATCTTTTGGAACAAGTACCCAAACTATATTCATTTATGCTTTCCACAGTAACTAACGCAAGGATTACCAAGTACAAGTTATGTTAAAACCTTTTTTTTGACAGTAGTGTAATGAAAAAGCAGTAAATCAAATGTCTTTATCTTGATGTGTGATTGTCATGGGACATCCTTACAAGCAAGACAAACACAGCTCAGATTAAACAATTACTTTATGAATGCAGTGCTACTCAGAGTTGCTGGAAAGCAAAAAAAAAATAAAAAAAGTCAAAGTCTACTGTCAAAAGGGAAAGCTGTAAGGATGTTCTGCAGAAGTAAGTCCTAGAATAAGTTCCCTCAATATTCTAATAACTTGGGTTATGGAATCAATAGACAATATAGAGTTTGACTGTCTCAGAGATCAATATTCAAATTTTAAAATTATCTGGATAAATTAAAAAGTTATCTAGAAAAACATAATTTAATACTGGTAAGTGAAAGAATCATGCAAAACTCAAACCTGAATCCATCACTGCAGCAAACACTGCATATTTTTGACACCTTTAATGTGTAACATAGCAAAGGGTTATGAAGTATTTCACAGTTTAACTGCTTCACACTATTTATGTAAACTTTTTTTTCCTCCAGCACAATAGGGTTATAACCACTGTAGAGTGTGTTGGATAAAAAAAAAAAAAAAAAAGAAAAAAATCTACTTCTCTCCCCAAAAAGGATTTTTTACATGATTCACATCTATGAATCTTCTCCATATTTTATCAAACCATATAATTCAGAAATTTGGCACTCTTTAACAATTTAAAAGGGAAAAACACTGCCATCTCCTGGAGCAGGTAGAGCTAGCAGTCCTCTGAATACCTGCATCTCCATCTTACAGTGTTTTCTATGCACTTAAAAGTAACTTCAGATGCTGCATTTAAAAATAAAAGCAAAAGTCTACAATAGCATATCATCTGCAGGATTAATCTTGGCGGCCTAAGTTCAGTAGCAACATAAAACCAGTCTATTCATCCACCTCACCAAGTTCTACATGCTTGAAAAACTTCATCAGCCCTCCTCAACATGCACAAATCCTCAACAGAAATCTCTGTAAAAGTAGCAGTTTGGACAAAACCCAACCATGACAGTTTATTTTCATTAAGAGCACAGCACAGTGGAGTTGTAGGTGACTCCTGGCCTACAGTTTCAAATCTTTCTGCCATGATCTTGCTTTTACTATTTTTATCACCTGTTTTCATTAAACAGCTTTCAAAAACCAGCCTTTGAGAATGCACCAAATGGTTTATTACTATAACCTAGTCAAATAAACACCTCTGCTCTACACTGAACTACTTGCATCAGTCCATAGGAAGGTACACTGTATCTACAAAATCCGTACCTATAAAATTATCAGGTAACGACTCCATCCCCTACCATTTATGAGCAGTATCCTCAATACCTTATCAGAAGTGCTTTACAATAAGGGAAACAAATAGCCCATTATCAGTTACTACACCTAGTAGTAACAATTCTTCCTGTAGGTAGCCTGCAAACAGTGCTATATAAAGACTCTTCCTGTCTCTTAGTAGCACTGTCTGCTCTGGTGCTCAGGTCCAGGGCTAATTTGAAGCTATCTCAGGGGTCCAGTGCTAATTCCATTCCTGTCAATTGCTACCGGGCCAGAGGATGCAGATCAGCTAATATTTCTTTTTTAACTGGATTATATCTGAACTAGGTCATAACGTAGCTGCATATGTTTTAAGGTTAGTTTTCTAATACTGACTACACAGAAAACAACATTCACACTTTTTCCTACTAATCCATGTTGGGAATTTGAAGCCTTTTTGAATGCTATAGCTATTTAATTGTTTTTTCTGAAAAACTGCACAACTACCAAACCAAAACTTTCAGAGAAGCATCAGTACAGCACAAGGGCAGAATCAGGATGAAAGCAAAGTGACAGGATATTAGGATGTGTGGGATGGAAGAGCCAGCAGATAAGCTTACACTACCACTTGGATACTACAGTTAGTGTATACTTGACAAGTGCTGTTATTTCCTCCTGGTCATGTGAGCAGTACAAGTAATTTACTATACCTCATGCTCACGCTTATCTCAGAATTTCAGTTAATTTCATGCTTTTGCCACCTTCTACTGCTGAGGTATTTTGCTTAGCCTCCTGAGTCATCTTAAGGGGTTTACACAGGAGGGAACAACTGACCCACAAGGATGAAATTTCACCAGACTGTTTTAGAAGTACTCTTGAAAGAAGACAGAAAGTGTTTTTCTTTAAACTTTTAGTTTAATTCTACGGTATTTGTCTTACTTCTATACTGCAATCAGCTACCAATGCTAAAACTCCACTTTTCGATAAACTCAAGTTAAAATTCTGGAATTTTGTTGCCATCATACTTCTGGTTCACTTTGCACAGTGCAAGTTCTGATGTGAAGGATCTTTACAGAAGAATGATTTAGGCACCTTAATAAAAAAAAAAACAACTATAATATCTTCAATTCAACAGTCAGTTTATTTTCTAAAATAAAAAAATGCATGCATAATTCTAATATACAGACTTTGATTCTTACCAAAGACATGTTTATAAATATTTCCTTTTAATAAAGATCTCTATCTACAGTCCAGATCCTGAATGACAATCTGCCCAACTGTTTTTCAGGAAAACAGATTTCACTGAAGAAAATGTAGCTCCATATTGTTTCAGGTGCTGAAAAACAATTGTACTGCAGAACTAAATAATGATCTCTTCAGGCACTTGCCATTTGGCTAACCCAAGTTGAGAGTTTCATTACTTACAAAAAGCAATAAAATTGCAGTCATTACACCCTTCTTAGCTAATTTCCACAAGAAAAAAGGTGCAAATCCAGACATTTGTCAGCCATCTTGCTAAGAGAAAATGCCATATTTCTTCTCCAGTTCTTCAACAGAAGCATCTTTTAATCCCATGTGGTTCACATGATTGAATAATACCTGTGTAACTGAAAAAGAAAATCCCAACATGAACTGTTATTTTTGTGATTCACACTCTTAAGGTAAATTAGTCCAATTCCTTCCTTGGTGGGAGTAAGGGGCATATAGATTATACAGCTGAAATACAAATACATTTTGAAACTACTGGGAGGATGAACAAAAGTAGCAAAGCAAAACTCTCACTTTGTTTCAATTAGGCAGGAGCTGCCTAACAACACTTCCTTAAACAGGTGCATAACTCAGGCAACAGACAAATTTTAGTTTCTTTACCATCTTGACACTATGCCACTACATGCAGAAGACAAATGTTAATGCCAGTGGCAGATAAAGCTTACATCAGGTAAAGGCATGAATGTCATTTGTAAGAGGCACTGCACTTCAGTAAGTCAAATTATTTTAAGGAGACTCACATTTCAAAATTTTTAAAGTATAATGGTTATTAGTGAAACTCAGCTGTAGACAGTAAATTTAAATTTACATGGTTCCAGAGAAACGTTTTGCTTGTGTCTCACTATTACATACCCTGTCTGGTGTGCTAAATAAAGAAAAAGTCTGACACAAAACCCACTTTTAAAAACCATGAATTCAAGCCAATGTCAACACAAATTGCAAACTAATGTGAGTGATGCCTCCAGAACAGGACAGACAACCAGCCTGAGTGCTTTAGAGATGTTTGCATTCTTTTCCCAACAGAAAAGTGAGGATTTGTCAAGAAATAGTCGTAAATAGTGGAAACTGTATAACCTGAATACCTTGGATCTCAGATGTAGGATTTCATACAAATTCATAGATTTGTAACATTACCAGCTACAAACTGACAAGCTAGGAAAGCTTATTTTATCAGAATAAAATGCAGTGGTATTAATGATTAAAATAAGAGGATTTAGCTGTAGTTTTCTAGTCTAAACAATAAATAAGGAGTCAAAGGATTAAGAAAAATTACATGACATTCATATTAACTTCTAGAACAATAAAAAGCTAGACAACTAAAGTGATTATTATATGGAATAAACAAGAATAGTGCTAAGTTTTACATATTTTTTGCCAGATTCTACAGTATCACAAAATAAGTTTACAAAGACACTACCAAATTACTTACTTTTTTTTTCTGAACCTGACATAAACATTACTGCCATATCAAATCTTTTTAATTCAGAGAGCCTCTGGAGGATTTCAAGGATGAGCGACGGGTCCTCTTTCCTGAAGAAGATTATTACAAATATAAAAATAACCACTGTTGATTAGAGATATTCAGTAGCTGCAAGCAATATTGAAGAATTCAGGAACAAGAAATTAAAGGACCAATAGAATTCCCTTCTCTTTCATAATCCCTATCTTTGTCTTTCCTGTTCATGTGTCCATTCACAAAGCAAAAAGTCAATATCCAGAAACCTTTATTAAGTTATTATTGCTCTACTGAGCAAGAGTGAAGAAATACAAAAACCTAGACTGATGCAAACTGACTGCTGGTCGCGTACAGTATATCTACAACATGATTTAATGCCTACACCTGGCTGTAAAATCACTACTTTTATATGTATCAGGTACTGGGAAAGGAAGCAGCATCTGTGGTCATAGGAAGTCCTTTGAAAAGCTGAGCCAATTATAGCTGCTTTAATTGTCATTCACACAAAAAATTCCTAGATTGTGTTCATTTTACATTTTTCTGATCAACAGTAAACAGGCACTGCCTTTGTTACAAATACTAACAAAGAGTGGTTTTCTTCCATAACTTCACAGTTCTTTTGGAGGGAGATATCTTACTCTTTCCAGCAAACAATTTCAGCTTCCTTTTTACGTTCCACCACCAAATGCAGGACTGTGTCTCTAAGACTGCATTTTCACCCATTTGATGGATATTTTACTTTTTAAGGAAACCAAGGGAAAGGCAAACATTGATTTATGCTTGCTTATCTCCATAAAACAACACCAAAAAACAGACAAAATGAACTTTAGGACTCAAATGGTAGCATGGATAGAAATTTCAAAAATAACTTCTCAGGTCCTGTCTTACCAGAACCTCAGTCTCCAACACACATTTGCTACAGGCAAGTGTAAAATGCCAGTAGATAATTAAGTCTGAATGCATCACAACAAGCATAGCATAAAACCAAAACCATCTGAATTTCTCAGCTTTAGAAAGTTAAAATAGAGGACAATGTGCAATTCTATGTGCTCTCAGAATACACACACACTAATATGAACAAAAATTATTTCATACAGACTAATGCGAGTTTCTGGTCTCTTTAGTAAAAGCACAATTCAACAACACTCTTTTCTACCTGATTTTTCATGATGAGTTTCACTTCTTAAGAAGCAACTATTGAGTAATTCCAATGATTTCATTATGCTCATGTAATGCTGTGTGCTGGAAACAATTTTGTAAGCCTGAGGTTGGGACTAGAGAGAACATAAAAAAACCCCAAACACAAAACAAAAAAACAACCTCCTCCTACCAAAAAACCCCCTCAAACATTTCAGAACAGTAATAAGCAATAAAACAAAGGAGGAAAAACAAAGGAGGAACTTACTCAATGTAGAAATCATGTAGAATTTTCAAGATCTGGTTAAACAAGTCTGGATCTAAGGATTTCTGAAACAGCTTTGCATAAAGCGAGGGCTCTATTTGCTACAGAAAAAATTAGAAAGTTCATTTTAAACCAAAAAACACAACTGAGTAATGAGAATTACATGTGCATTTTTAAAAGGTCATGGACAATGCTGAAGTGCATGAAAGCAAATAAACCAAATCACACAATCTGACATCAAACAAAAATTTTTGCTTGTTTGTTTGGGTTTTTTTGGTAACAGTACTTTCTAACTTCTCTAAAAAATTCTAAGTGATTTTTTTTCAAAACACATGTAAGTACGTGTACACATTAAACAGATTGCTGTTTCAGGCATTTGCTCAGTTTAAAAATGTTGCTATGCCTAGTTACCTTAGAAGCACTCACTTGAAGAATTAGAATTTAATAGAGATACTAATGTATCTAAGTCTTTAAAGAACAAGGGCCCATATTAAAAAAAAATGCAGAGAGTGTACTTAAAGTAAATAAAAAAGGCACAGAAGAAAAATTCAAATGCACATCAGACTACTTATTTTTATGTGAAGACGATTAAGGAAAGGGACTATTGTACACCTGAGACACTCTAAACATAGCTATCTCTTCCACCTAAGGGTACTGTTCCTTCAGCTGACGTCGAAGAAGCTGTCCAAACACTGTTGATACTCTATGTTTCATACCTTCAGGTACAAGTACATGTTTTCAGGGCAGTCTTTCAACTTCCTGAAGTCAGATTCAAGCTGGAAAGAATTTGCCGGAATGGGAGGAACTGGAGAAGCAGACGTAAATGACCTTCTGATGTCTTTTTCTCTCTGTTTGCTTTCAGGAAAAGATGGATGCAATGTTGATGAAATTCCTTTCACATTTACAGGCAGCCTGCAAAGGTATTTTGAAACACATAATCAAATCAACTTTTAAGGAAATTCTACAATGAGACCTAACTAGAGATCTTTCCATTTATTAAAAGCTAAAATACTGAAAACTTTTTTAAGAAGAATGTACTTTAGTTTAAGCAGATATTTTAAAACTTCTTTAAAATTATACAAGCTTTATATCTGATTCACCTTTTCTAAAACACCACATCTGCAAATACTTAAATTTACTCAGCCCCTCTCTACTTTGTTTCTGGAAATAACTGCATTTTATAGTAGGTTTCACCCATATATACCTGCAAAAAAAAAAAAAAAAAAAGCCACCACATTTTCTGCAATTTCATAATGCAAAACAGTAACAATGTCAAACTAATGATAAACTAGTTTCAACACTGATACGAATAAATCTATTTTTTGCCCTATAACTTGTCATTTTAGTCCATTGATTTTTTAGAAATTAAGAAATGGCTAAGAATATACTTTTTTCTTCAATACTTCACAGTAAATCCATCTAACTGAGCTAGAAAAAGTGGGTGGTGTAGCCTTGGTTTTTAGCCTGAGATGTTTTGGTTTTCTGAAGTTTTTTTCCCAAGAAATCTTCTGTTAACAGGAGGTGTTTCCTTTCCCTAGAGAGAGATTCATTCCTTTCCCTAGGAGGGACTTCTTGATGTCCCTCTGGTGACCCATGTGAATGAAGAGGTTTGCCTTTGTGTCACCAATCAAATTGGGCTGTGTAAAATAGTATAAAAGGGAGACACATCCCAAAAATAAAAGAGTAATTTTCAGCCTTATGAAGCTTGGAGTCTGTGTCATCGTAATGTATAACAGTGTCAGGGTGGAACCAGTGTTTCTCACAGAAATTCTTTGATAAGAATTCTTTATATGAACAGAACGAGGCAGTGTCAATGCAGTGGACAACGAGTTCTAAGACTGAGCCAGGATAATACCTCTGTACTCCAGTCTAGTTTCAGCAAGACAGACTTGAGTTTGCCTAACTAACACAGTGTGACACAGAAACTGAGTACAGCTGAGGAAGAGTGGTGACACTGATATGTTCCTCTTCTCTCACACAACTGGGGTACAAAGATGCCTGACCTCTGTTCAAAATTCTAAAAAACTACAAATAAAAATTGTAAAACCAGCCAGGAAAGATGAAGTGCCCAAGCAAGAAAAAGTACAGCATGCGGGGAAATATGAATTCCTTTATATTTGCAATGTAAGACTGAGTTTCCCATCTGACACTAAATAGATCATATTTGTCTCAACCACTGTGTGGTCAGAGGCACATGTGCAGTTTCTTTCAACATTTCCTTTTTAATTCAGAATCTCCAAAGTATCTTCAATACCTCACCACATGCAGACATGTGGAAATGAAGATTACATTCCAACTACACTTACCTTTTTAAAAGAGGATCATAATTATTATACTTACTGCAATAGTGACGTATCACTGATTTCTTCTATTTTCAAGTGCTTTGCTTTTGGAATACCAACGGTAGTCAACAGATCATCCTGATCTAGAGTTTCTGTTTCTTCAACACTCACTGAATTCCTCCAGTTATTGACTAAAGTAGTGCTGGGCAAGTCACCATCTGATGTATCATCATCAACTTCTTCAATCTCTATTCTTCGCAATGGCTTCTAAACAGAGCACAGACCCCATGTCACACGTGGACTCAACATAAGTGTTTGAACAGACACCAGACACAGCTGTGTTTAACTCAAAATAATCCTATGATAACCAGTTACCTCTGTAGTGGTGCACAGAGAGAACACTTTGCATAAAGGTAAGTGGCAAAACCAGGAAACCATAAAATTCTACACGAAGCCTGAGATGATAATTTTATTGCTTTATCCTCATAAACCAGTATATCCTTACCCTAGCAGATCTTTGTAAGCAGTCTGTTTTCCCAGTAATAATTAATTATTTTTTCCCCACTAAGGTTGAATAGGCAAGATCTATCATATACTTTGTCCCATTATGTGGTCAAGCTTTGTAATTAAGCAAAACAAACAAACAAAAAAAATCAAACAACACAGGCCTTGGTCCACAACTTACAATTTAGATATAATAAGTATCTGTAACTCAACCTTGCTGACTGACCAAATTACATACATCCTAAGGTAATTAATTCCACCATATGCTAAAATGCTTCAGTTTATTTAATCTCTGCATGATCCCATTATTTTTGACCATGACCTAGTGCCACCATCACAAGTCTTAGAAAAAAAGCTCTCATTACTTCTTACTTTGTAACTTCATTTCCTGAACATGAACAGAGAATGCATGCTCTAGAAATAGAGGCAAGTGCATATGATTAAACAAACTCAACTGTTTAGACTTCTAAGAAACGGCACTAAAAGCACAGATGTTTCATCTACACTGATTCTACCTTAACAGTATAACAAGAGGAATACAACCAACCTAGCATCTTCACTTAATTTAGCAGCCAAAGTGAACACTTATTAAGTATAACTGACAGTGGTATTTCAGCTACTTCACAATAAATTCATTTATGTTTAAAGAAATAATGTTTCTAGTTATAGAGAGGACATAATACTTCCCCCTCCCAAAGGACCAAAATTTTCCACTAAAACTACCCATCTGAATTATATTTTTATGAGGGTAAACAAAGGTTTTCAAATAGCATGAGTGCATACACATACAAAGTACAAGCACTCTTGGTATTTACACAACTCATTGCTGAATGTATAAAGATTAAATGTACTAGAAGAGGAAGGCTAATACACAAAGCTGGTATTACATTTTTTCATCTATAACCCATTCATCTGACTATAACCACTGATAATTCATAGTCCAAATGCATTGCTTATTAAAAACCAATATCCAATTAAAAACCAGCTGTCCTGCAGTTTATACAGATGAAGATGCACACTCAAAGCTCTTTGGAAAGCAGCCTACCTGACAGCAGCATATGATAATGGTAGGCAACACGTCTTATAACCACTATGTCTTATAACCAGCAGCACAACCACTATGGCTGCTGTAAAAACTGTGAACAGCAGTAGAAATGAAGCGAAGTTTACACAGAGCTTCTCAACTCTTACTCTCAACTGCAATGTTACTATGGGCACAAGACAGGGTTTTGTGGCTGCCTGTCTATTCTACATTATAAATGTATGCATACACCATGTTTGCTGAGGGTGGTACTGCAGCCTGAATGCTTACACCACCGCTGCTGTCAACTTCAGCATTTCCATGTGTGTACATGTTCAGAAAAATATCAAAAGAGTAAATTTATAAATTTTTGGCTTTCCACAGGCATGGCTATCTATCAAGGGTTAGTCTACAACACGGAACATAAATTTTAACTCTAAGCTCTACTTTTTCCATCATTATAGAAAGCAATTCACATAACAACTTACTGTTGATTTAATCTGTAATGGATTATCAATCATTTTCACTATATTTTTAATTTCCTCTTCTTTAATCAATACTGCAGGATATTCTTGGTAAGTCTGCTGCTCTTTCTCAGTTAATTCCTGAAAAATAATGGCAAGTTGTCCAAAATATCAGGTGTTTCATGAATAAAAACAAGGTATGTTAAAAATAATGTACTAAAGAATAAAAACCTTCAAGTCTAGTACTATAGCCTTACAAAAAACTCCCAAACAAAACCCCACTGTAGCAGAATAAACATACATACATTCCTTATTTTCATGAGTTCATTTATTGCTTGTTTATTTCCAGGTTCCAGCTTCAGAACAGCTTCAAAATCTGAGTGGAAAACAACACATGAACTGTAGATATTTCAAGTTACAACATACATGTGGCAGATTTTTAAACCTTCTGTTTTCCTTTCATAGCTCTAAAAATAATTAAAGGCAGGTAAGTAACAGAATGGGCAAGGTTGGAGGGCCAGTGGGTCATCTGGTCCAATCTCCCCACTCGAGCAGAGTCATCCTGGAGTGCAATGCACAGGACTGCATCCAGACAGTTCTTGAATATCTCCAGTGAGGGAGACTCCACAATCTCTCTGGACAATCTGTTCCAGTACTTGATCACTTGCACAGTAAAGAAGTTCTTCCTCATACTCAGGTGGAACTCCCTGTGCATCAGTTTCTGCCCTTTGCCTCTTGTCCTACTGCTTGGAACCACCAGTCAGAGCCTGGCTCTATACTTTTGATACCGTCCCTTCAGACGGACACTGGTGAGGTCACCCCTCAGTCATCTCTTCTCAAGGCTGAGCAGGCACAGCTCTCTGAGCCTTTCTCCATAAGAGAGATGCTCCATTCCTCTGGTCATCTTTGTCACTCTCTGTGGGACCCATTCCAGGAGCTCCATGTCTCTCTTGCACTGAGGAGCCCAGAACTGGACACAGCACTCCAAATGTGCCTCAGCAGGGCTGAGTGGAGGGGCAGGATCACCTCCCTGGCCCTGCTGGCAATGCTCTTCCTAATGCAGCCCAGGATTCCATTGGCCTTCCTGGCCACAAGGGCACTGCTGGCTCATGGACAGCTTGTTGTCCATCAGGTCCTTCTGCCAGCAGGTCAGCCCCGAGCCTGTGCTGGTGCAGGGATTATTCTTCCCCATGTGCAGGACCCTACATATGCCTTTTCTCTCCAATCTCTAAAGGTCCTTCTGGAAGGCTCACAGCTCCTCTGAGGTACTGGTCGCTCCTCCAAGCTTTGTGTCATCACTCAACTTGCTGAGGAGGCACCTGCTCCTTCATCAAGTCACTGATGAACAAGTTAAACCACAACAGGCCCAGTATCGAACCTTGAGGGACACCACTAGTGACAGGCCTCCAACTAGACCGTGTCAAATTGGAGGCCTGTCACTAATTAAGACTGTCTGGGATCTACTGGTCAGCCAGTCCTCAATCTCCCTCACTGTCCCCTTATAAATCATCCTAATGCCTATATCATGACTTATCTTTTAAAAAAACTTTTTAATCTATTTCTTACTATTTATCATAAACAGCAACAGCTGTAATTTCACACAAAACTCTCTTCCCAATATGTGGGCACCAATACAAGTTTTTATACATATTCAGTGAAATCCAACAAACTGCTTAATTCTTAACTTTTGCACTGATAATCTCAGTAAGTCAGAACAAAAAAAAGATCAGGATGTCCTTATACTGATCTCTTACCTACCACATTTAGGCTAATTCAAAATCATACCTTCAATAGCTTCCTTTAGCTTTCCAAGAGCAACTCTGGCAGCTCCTCTTCTGGCAAAAGCTTTAGAATAGGAAGCATCTAAGAGCAGAGCTTGTGTGCAGTCATCTTCTGCCTCTTTGTACCTCAGCAAAAACAGAGTACAAAATTAACAGTCAGTTTCAAGAGCCAGTCTCAATTGAAAAGACAGAGCTACCCAAACCAATTAAAGTATTTTATATCAGTGCCTACATACATAAACATATCACTGAGCTAAAAAGCAAATTAAAAAACTCCCATAAAATATGGTTTCTCAGCAGCTTGAAAGTGTTTAAGCTGTATCTTTTTTGGTATCTAATAACAAAATGCTGACTTTTTCTAGCATTACAAAAATTCACATCCTCTGTAAAGAAGAAAAAAAAACCACTTAAAGCTTGTCAGAGCAGAGTCCACTTTAGAAATTCAGTAACAGCCTTAAAATCAAAGTTAGCACCATGGCTTTGTACTTCTGAAAATCAGAAATACCATTACAAACAAAGAAAATGCACCAGAGAGGAGAAGCAAGTATGCATGAGAATAAATTTCTCTACATGTGGAATTCTGTGACTTGTCCTTCCCTATTTCAGAACGAGAATTCAGAATATCCTTGCATTAATGTCATTTGCTTAATTTTAAGATTAAACTTCCTCATCCCATTTATACTGTTACATTAGATGACAATTCCACTACATGCTTATTAAAATATTTTCATTCATTCCTCTTCTCCATGTTCAAATTACCATTAAATTTATGTAAATTAATTTTTATTTGCTGTTCTCATCAGTACTAGCAGTTTGTAAGAACACCAATGGGCTTTTGTTGCATTTTATATTTGGTCCTCTTTTAAATGTAAAGACCCATGATACAAGATTTATCATACGGAATCAATTTTCTTGCTTGGTCATTCAATTAAAGTATCACTTCCTCTGAATCTCACAGAAGATTATTTGCATTCTGATGTCCTTTAAATTACAGGTGTTGTGTCAGAAATACTATCCATGCAACCCATATTATCCTAATTTGAGATCAATATACTGTCTCTACAGATACTCAGCCATGTCACGTTAAAAGATGTCCAACATAATCCTCTGCTCTCTGCTTCTCATGTTGCCAGCTTACAAGTTTAAAATTACCACACCACCACAGAGTCAAAAGAAGTTCACACCTAAAAATTGTCCATATGGAACTCATCTAACTTGCTGGAAAGTATAACTTTCCCTACAGTTTCTGGGTTGTGTGGATAAAAATTAAAAATAAACAAGCGACACATACATGTCTCTATCAATGAAGTTAGAAAACATTTTTAAAAGGCAACAATTTCCAGAAAAAGCTTTTATTCATTCCCTCGAAAGTCAGCAGTTATAATCCACTTCTTTTTACAGTACAACATTTAGTAGTTGACTGGTCAAAGACAAACCTTTAAGCAGCTCCTTTCAGAAAAGTGAATATCTGAATTTTGCACACGTAAAAGAACAAAAACCCAACTTCAGAAACCATTCTTTCCTACTGGTGTTATTTTATTCTCTCAGAACTTGCTTCCTCCAAATTGCATTTGAAGATCACACATACAGATTTGTTCCCTCTTCTTTACTGCTTTTAATGTGATTCATTCTATACCGACTTCTAACACAAATGAGAAGGAGTGACAGTAACTCAATTTGAGTGAAAATCTGCTGGATCATTATTCTTCCTGATTTACAACAAACAAACAATACAGCATGTGCAATTCCATTTACTTCTCAATCTTTAGGTAGGCCATGGCTCTGTTGGCTGGCAGTAGTGCATTGGTGCCATCTGCTGTGATACCACGGGTGTAACATTCTATCGCAGCCTCGTACTTCCCTTCTTTGAAATAACCGTTACCCTGGAACAGTTAGGTCAGAAAAAAAACAGCATTGAGAAAATCTAGTGAAATGAACTTTTTCTTATCCTTTTTTTGCAGAGAGGGTCACAACATTATGAAGATGAATTGCAAAAGACACCCACATCAGGGCAGACAGTCACAGTGTATTTCTTCACATCTAAGTTTGGAGGCAGAACACAGGAACTATCTTAATGGTTTCTAATACTTCAGAGGTAAAACCAATTTTGCTACGTGCATAGTGCAAATGCAGAATTTTAAGTCTACAACCTGTTATTTAACTTCATGCTTTGATGTGTAAGATATCCTACCCTGTACCTCATGAATTTAAACACAAACTGAACACTTACAATTCCCCTTTCAAGATGATTTTTTGCACTTCACAAACTCATCTTTACCCTGCTCCATAAAACTTATCCTCTAATATTACTTGGGTCCAAATGTTGTTGTTGTTTTCTAGTTAATGCTCCATACAAGAAAATTACATTACTTTTTTGTTTGTTTCTGGAGGGACTAAAATTACCTTTTGCTTCTCAGTACTAATTCGAAGCTGCACATCTTCTATGCTACTACTCTACGGACTGACAAAAAACCAGAAAGGCCATAATTCAGACTTGACAAGGATCCATGTTGTCAGGAACAAGCCTGCAGTGAGTCAGCTCTGCTGCCAATGAAGTACTGCATTAGACTGAAATTTCTCTTCTGAGACCTAAAGGAACTCTTGCTCCTTAATGCCTACTTTCATTTTTGACTAATTACTTCTTACAACCAGTGTAACGAACCTGAATAATGATAAGTCAGAAGTTACACAGCCAGGTAAGTGAACAGAAAAATTTTGGTTTACTTGGTAATGCTATCTATTTCTTGAAAGAGTGGTGAGAAGGAGAAATCAATAAGCCAACCATGAGTCAAGATTATGTATCCAGAAATACATTTTTACTGTCATTGTTGCCTGCACCCCCAAAGTCCTTTTCATAACTGCTATTCATCATGTAACCAGAGGTTTGAAAACAAGAAGCAGTCCACAACTCCCCTTGGACAAGCAACCATCAAGATGCTTATAATAATGGAGAAATGACATCTTTTGTAAAGTGCAGTTTCAGTTCTACTCGTCTTACCACATATTTGAAATTTTGCATATACATTCTGGGCTGTAAAATCTACCTTTTGTCATTATTCCTCCAGACAAATCCAAACAGAGCTCACTGTTCCATTCACCTTCCTAGAGGCCAAAATGGGAAACATTTAAGGGAACATCAAAGACATTCCATGTATGAAGTTCCAAGGCAGTATCAGGTTTAATTTATACATTTTTGTAACTAACAGCACAACAAAACCCTTTTCTTTGCTAGGTTTCTCCTGTTCCACCAGAACCTGTGACCTACCAGATCTTTTTCTGCCATTGCCTTCTGCTTGAGCTGCTGGTCTTCAATGCGCTGCTTCTCTTCATCTGTTAATCCTGTTCTGACTGCATCTTCAAACTCTTTCTGTTCCGAATTTTCTTTTGCTGACAGAGCCTGTAAAAACATTTTTCCCCTTCAGTAAGTATTTCCCCACTTAAACGTTTTCAGAACATAAATTACAATAATTTCTAAACTTTTAAGATAAGAAAATCTGCCAAACTTTTTAACAGAAGTGCCTGTGTTGTAAATTAAATGCAAATTGAAGCAACAATTTAAAAACAATTGAAATTGTTTCTTGAAAATTTCTTTCTATGAGGGACTGCAAGTTAGAATAATGCTTGGTAAATAAAAAGTATGTAACTTCTGAAGCACAGTGTGAAATGACTCATGGAACCCTCAAAACCTTTGTATACAGTCCAACTCACATATTTATTTCTTCAGTTACTGGAGACTATATATTCATTCTGAAAATAAATTTTTCAAGCACTGTCAAAAATACAGTTGAAGAGGTGCAACTAAATTCATAGAGAAGCGACAGGTGAGCTTATATTTACAAAGGTCATCATAATTAACATTCTCCTCCCTGTCATGAAAGGGATCTAACTTGCACTAGAGTATTTTGTTCTGTTCTTAGAACAACCTTCCGGTTTGGCTGACCACAGCAATCAGTGGGACTACAAGCAGGCCAGCAATGCAGTTTTGTGGCCAAGAGAACAGGAGGTTCTCTCATGTGCTGTGCTACCTTATACCAAAGTACTAAGCACAACTGAAGAAAGCATTAACACAGCAGGTAGAAAACGGGGGAAAATTAAAAAATCAACCAACCAACCCAACCAACCAATGAAAACCAACCAACAACAACAAAAAAATCCAAAAAATGCCAGATGGTGCACACATACAGTCTTAGTCTGTGATCCACTCTTACACTGATATTTGCATATATGTGAGTTTCTCCAAAAGAAACTCCATTAAAGATTTCGACCTCAGTGAACTTCAGATGCCAAAAAAATCATGTGAGAATTTTCTGAATCAGTTCTTGTTATAAAAATTGACACAAATATAAACTAAACAGAGCGTATTAATTTATGTTAGGGCCGATTAATCTTATTACCTGATTAATTTTCTTCAGTTCATTTTTTGCTTCCAAGTTGTTCACATCCAGCTCCAAAACTTTTTCATAATCTATCAGAAGACCAGAAAAATATGTTTCAGGTAGGAAGCACAGACCAGTAAGCAGAGCACTCTTTTGAGATAAACCTTTTTGTAGTTACCTAAGAAGCCTGAGATATTTCAAGGAATACATTATTCTAAAAGAGTTAAAGCTGAATTATTCCAGAACTAACAACATCTACTGCTATCATTTGGACTTGCTACTTGAATTTTACCTTGCCAGGAGAATATGCAACATGGTATTTCATTTCTTTGTTTGTAGGAAAGGAAAATTAAATTCCTACATCAAAGAAGCAGATCACACAAGTCTGTATGTATTTTAAGCAAAGAATTTAAAAAAGACCCACCTTCTTTAGCACCTTGAAGATTTTTCAAAGCAAAGCGAGCGGCCCCTCTTCTTGCATAAGCCTTTATGTAATTCCTATCTAAAGCAAGTGCTAAATTGCAGTCAGATTCTGCAACAGAAAACCTATCAAAAAAATATAAATTAGTAGTATGGACACATGTAGGTAACAAACCCCAAAACTTCAGTAGTTTATCTTACTCTGAGCCTCTGCAGGTTCCTGATAACATGTAAATCTTACATGCTTCAGAAGGGGCACAAATCAAGTATTTACACATTTCTTGATTCCAAATACATTAAAACAAAAAAAAGAAAACAGCAGTCAAGAATCTCCACTGCTGCAGAGAGAATAACCAACTCCCCTGTATCCTTTCTTCACCCAAAACTAATCAAAGTCTTAGAAACAGAGCTCACTGAAAGGCAATTTAACTCTCTCTTCCTCTTTTTTCTTCAAGTTTTACACTGTAACGCAAGATGGTGAACTGCTAGTGTGCAAGCCAAGGAAAAACCGATGACGGCTTCTCCTGGAGATTCCTATTTTACTTTGAAACTGAAAGGCAGGTTGCAACAACAGCCTTACACAGACTGCATCACAGCATGATGTATAAATCAAGAATTAAAACTAGACCAAAAAGCTGAAGGTAGCATTTAAAATATGAAAATATTACAGCTTTAACCATGCAAGTCTTACTTTTTCATTCTATAAAAAGCTGATGCTCTGTTTGTGGGCAATACTGGATTGTATGGATCAGAATGCATCCCTCTAGTATAGCATTTTATAGCTTCATCAAAGTTTCCTTGTTTAAAGTAGCTATTACCCTGTGAATAGAAAAAAGCATTTTCAGCAAGTTACTGTACATTGGCAGACACATTGCTAATTAAAAACCCTAAAAAATCAAAGCATTTTAGAAATACTAAAGTATTTTTTGTTCAACATTTCTCATGAAGTACTGCTTTACCATGAAATATGCTTTCTCACTAATATATTCTAAGTGCATCACATTAAATGATTTTCATGAAATATTCTATAACATGCATCTATAAAATATTCATTTTCAGTATCTCCAGGTGATTTCCAGAAACCTGTAACAAGCACATACACAGCTATTTTTATTTTTAGTTTTTAGTAACTAGGTTTGGCATCTTTGCTTTCCAAGTCAACATTCTCACTTCTGCCTCCTTTGGGAGACAACTTTTATGTCATACACCCTCAATGACCTCACTGCAACCAAGATAATAATGGCCAAAGATATCTCAATTTCTCAGTCTAGACTGCAGATTACATGCCAAGGAATTCCCACAGGAATACGGCACAAACATCACCCAGGTATGCAATTTAAAACAACCAACCAACCAATCCCACAAAAACCCAATCCAAAGCTAGAACTACTGAAGTCAATACTGACTGACAGATGGGTTAGGTGATTGCTTACAAACAAAGAAGTTTATCAAAAACACAGACGCTGTGACACAACTTAGCCTCTTTCCCATGGCAATGAAGCCTGAGAGATCTCTTCCTATATCCTACCCTATGAGGTAAAACTGAACTGGTATGAACTTGCCATTATCAAAGCAAAGAAGTTCACCCATTATTTCCAGATGCACTGGCATCACAAAGGGAGTATTTTTAAGTTCTTGCAGATTTAGTTTGCGGCATTCAGATGTTGTATTCTGGGAAAAACTGGTTTGCTCTATATAGCAATTCTATACAGCCATTCAACTTCTCAAAGCAAAACATCACCAATACATTTGTCATCACAAGCATACATTAATTAGAATCGGCCAGGCTTGCTGCTACTGACAATGAGAAGGAGTAGAAATGCAGTGAGAATTCTCTATTTTGGAATAGCGGGCAGGGAAACAGACAGAAAGACTTCCAAATAGGCAATTATTTTACCAGATATGTGGTCTCAGTGGATGATCTTTTAAAAGAAAATTGCAAATACTCCTGTACCCAAATTACTACTTCACCAATAATAAACATCAATAATTCTCTAACCTTTTCCTTCTCTGCAAGAGCCTTTTCAGCATCTACATGAATTCCATCTTCTTCAGAGTCCGATTCTGGAGATACAGAATCATGAGTACTATCTTCTTTATCAAGTTCTTCAAGTATTTTATCCTGGAATCAGAAAAAAAACCCAAACTGTTGTCTGCATTATAACTAACAGTGCAAAATAAAACCAGCAAGACTTCATTAACGTGTCCTCCAATACTAACAGTTGTGTTTAGTCTTATATTCTACTATTATTAGGTCATTTTAATAGGGCTATTATTAAACCAGGTTTTCTTCCCCTTAAACTCAAACTCAATCTGCTGGATGAAAGCACAGTCAGTAGAAAACCAAATATTTATCAATATTCCAAATATTAAATGTGTAACCTTTTTGGGAGAAAGCTACCCCACGTTCATACAGTACCCAGCGCAGTAAGATAGTGAAAGGTGGACTTCTCAGCACTGTAACAAAATCTTATTTAACACAGAATCAACTGGGGACTAGACTCAAGACAACAAAGCAAATCTTAAGACTCACCACATCAAGTTTTCCCCATGCTTCATAATCGTAAGACTTGATCTTGTTTTTCTTGTTTTCCTCAGAGGTTATCTTGGAAGGGACTTTATTTTTGCTTTTCTTCTTTTTCTTAAAAGCCTTGTTTCGAATTGGTGGCAAGTTCTAAATTGAATTAAGTAATTTATTATAAAACAGATGTGTGAAAATCACTTGCACTGAAGAATCTACAGCACCTGCATCTAGACAGTGTATCTACCTAGTGGCTGGTTTTATTTTAGAAATCCACCCAGCAACCTGTTCTCATGAGCTCTACAAAACCACTAAGAACAACATGCACAAATCTTTCAACACATAATAGTGAATACTACATGTATGATATGAAACTGAGTTTTAGAAGACAACTCTCTTCAGAGTATCACTGAAGAATCACTTCAATATACTAAACATCAGCAATAAATTAGGAGTACTGATGCTGCAAGCAAATATTTTCACAGATCTATCCAGAACCAATAAAAAATTTACTGGCCTCATCACCTTCAGAGACTACTGCCCCACAGCTCTGTTGCTGGTGCAGTTTACAGAGTTTACTCTGGTTTACTTCAGGTGAAGAACACATCATGTATTAGTTCATCCCTTCTATTCAGATATTTTAAGTCAACAAATGTAATTTTGCTGATGCAAAACATAATTATTATAGACACTATCACAGTATAAATAGCTGACTTGACACTGCTCTTGTGTTTTTTTACCTCTTCTGGGACTCCACTCTGTTTCCTGAGTTCAGAATCCACTTCTTTAATATCTTTTTCCCAGCTCTCCAATTCTCTCATGAAATCCTGCAGCTCTTCAGCATTTTGCTTCATTTGCAGCTGCAGTTCTATCGCTTTACTTGGTGCACTCATCATAATCTGCCAAAATTTGAGGAAAAAAGCCTTCTAAAAAGAAGTTGGAAGTATGCAGTGAAGGAAGATAGCTACTTCAAAATTAAGAAGTCTGACTTACATCCTAGTCAGACTTCCCAATAGCATAGTAGGAACATTAAATACTAAGAGACCAAGAAGAAACATAATTAAAATGTCTTTGAAAAAATGAAGGGAAGTCATTCATATAAAACAAAGAATATAATAAAAAACAGCAATTCATGTTTTCTAAACTAAATACAAATTAAAGCACCCGACAAGTCAATGGTGATCCTGAAACTGCAAGCAAGTTCCTAAAGCACTGTTTAATAATTATTAACACTTGACTGTCTTCATAAAATTCGCTGTCTCAGTGTTTTTGTCTTAAGTGAAAGAAGGTTTATTATTACAAAAATATCAAATCACAATTAAAAAGTAACTTTAAAAAAATCTTGATTATAATTCAGAAAAAAACCCCACCTTTGTACAGTTCTTAGCACAAAAATCTGAAAGGATAAAGCAAACATTTTTTGAAAACAATCAGGATTAAGTAACTCATGATGAGCTAAACACAAACTTAGACAAAGAGAGTTATGAATGGTTGCTAACAATAACCTCTTGCAAGCTTCAGGATCTGTTACAAGTCTCGTGGAAATATAAATAAGCTATCTGGAGAGATACTACACAAAGTTTTTAAGGAAGAAAAAGATCTAGGCTATTTAACACGCTTTATTTAACATTATTTTTCACACCTGTGCAATAACCTAGTAGCACAAGAACATAAAAAATTTATGAGCCAAAGCTAATGATTTCTGTGGTACAATTTGTTGTCTAATTACAGACAAGGGTCTCAAAGAGATGGAAAAACACACTGCACGATTACTACTGAACTAATGCTACCAAAGCAGAAATGTTTTTACATGCTCAGGAGTAAGCAGCTGAGCAGATACCCCGCGACAGTAGTTGTGTTTCTCCCTAGCTCATACACAGGTGCTGACATGACTATCCTGAGCCATGTATTATCAGGTCTGTTTGAAACAACACAGAAAGAAACTTTCAGTGAATCCAAAAATATGTAGCTTTCATCACATTTCCAATTAAGGAGCTTACTATGCTTTTTTCCACCTTCAACTGCTATGCCATACCAAATTACCACTGTAATATTCACTCTTATAATTTCGTACAACCTCGGCATGGACGCATCAAATATTCCATACAGCCTACTATTTCCAGGTAGCTAGAACAAGATACTTAAAAAGACGCAAAAAAATACCTCGTAATCTGCTGAACTTTTCCTATTCCTATCTCTGACTAAAACAGTTTTCTCACGCATGCGAAAATCTAACACGAAATCTGTTTGCTCTCTGCCAATCTAAAGCATCCTGCTCAAGTGTGTAAAGTCACACTGCTCTGTTATCCACTAGCCCACACAACTTAGCAACGGCCTTAATCCACGCACTGACAGCAACCTCTGCGGCACAGCTCTTACACCCGTCAGGGCACTTTTATTCCAGTCTCAACGCTGAGCGCTTCCAATACCCCAGGGCTGCTGGTTCCAGTGATTCCCCTGGAGCGGCGGTCGCACGCCGACGGCCCGGCCGGCAGCCCAGGCCCGCCCTGGAGCGGGTCCCGAGGCCGCCCCACAGGAGGCTCCCAGGCAGAGCAGCCCCTCTGAGCCTCAACACCCACAAGTTGCAACGGAGGCCTTGACCCCACCAGGGTGTGCTCCGCCTTGCCTCGCTTCACTACCTCGCGCGGCCAAGCCGCCCGTGGACCACAGGGATGGGAATGCGGCTGCGGGACGCCGCCGCCAGGGCACCGCACACCCGACTCAGCTGCTCCCGTCCCGCAGCGGCCTCACCTGCGCCGTGCGCGGCTCCTCCCGCCCTCCCAGGGTGCAGCGCGGCCCCGGCGCCTGGAGGCCACAGCGCCTGCGCGCGCCCCTCCCACGTGTCGGGAGCGGAGCCTGCGATTGGCGCGGCCCCGGCCCCGCGGACGGCGCTGCCCGACATGGGGGAAGAGGAGCCTGACTCGCCGCCGGCGGCGGAGAAGAAAGGGGCGGAGGAGGAGGATGATGATTTCGGCTACCGGCTCTTCCCGGACCGGAATAAGAAACCGCAGAGTTTCCTGGTCCGTAGCCTCTTCACCTTTCACAATAAGTGCCAGCTGATGCTGAGACTGACCCTGGAAACGAGTAAGCGCTCCCCCGTTCCCCCGCGGGCCCGGGTGCGGCGCAGCGGAGTTGCCGAGGCGGAGCCCGGGCTGTCCACGGCCGCTATTGGCGGTGACCTTGTGCCGCGGGTCCTGGGGACGGCCCTGCCCTGCTTCCCTCCTGCCGCAGCACCCCCGCGGCGGCCGGACTGGGCCCGAGCAGGGGACAGGGTGGGACTTCTGCTTTAGGAACACGCTGATTTTGGATAAGACAAAATACGATTTCGAAGGTGGTTGTGAGAGTTTTTTTCCTGATAAGGCGGTTCTCCTCTACTTCTTTTTTTTCCTGAAAAATTAGATGAGTTGTCAGTTTCTGTGCATTCGTGCCCTTTTCACTGATGTGGACTGTGAGTGTTAACAGCAAACGATGGTCACTATAGGCCGCTGTATTTATGTTCATTAGTAATAAAATAATGATTGACTTGATTCCTGAACAGCTTTTACGCTGTTTCCTGGGCTACGTCAAAGGGACCATGGCCAGCAGATCAAGGGAGGTCATTCTCCCCTCTATTCTGCTCTCCTGGGACCCCACCTGTAGTACTGCATCCAGCTCTAGTGCCCCAACATAAGAACATGGAACTGTTGGAGTGAGTCCAGAGCAGGGCCATCAAGTTGATAAGGGGGCTGGAATATCTCCCCTGTGAAGACAGGCTGAGAAAGTTAGGGCTGTTCAGCCTGGAGAAGAGACCTCAGAGCAACCTTCCAGTGTCTGAAGACACCCACATAGAAGCCAGACAGAGACTTCTTATCAGGAATTGCAGTGGTAGGACAAGGAGTGATGGGTTCAAACTGCAACAGGGCGAATTCAGGCTCGATATACAGAGGATTTTTTTTTTACTGTGAGGTTGGTGAGGCACTGGGGCAGATGTCCAGAGAAGCTGTGATTGCACCATCCCTGGGAGTGTTCCAAGGCTCAGTTACATAGGGCTCTGAGAAACCTGGTCTAGTGGAACATGTCCTTTCCCAAGGCAGGGGGATTGGGACTAGATTATCTCTAAGGTCCCTCCCAACTCAAACTGTTCTATGATTCTGTATGACATAGTCTGATTTGTAACAGATGCCAGTTGCATTGCAATAGAATTAAATACTGCAAAGTATAAATTCATAAATTCGCATGTATAGAGCCTTTCTTGTTTGTTTTTCTTTCCTTGATTGTCTTTATATTTTGTTTATAGATGTTTTCAAAACTTTTGTCTAGAGAAATTGATTGCAGCAATGTTTTTCTAGATCCATATGCTCGACTTCTTCTTGAGGCGCTGAAGCAATCTGGTTGGTATGTAAAGTTATTTGTCTTGTTCTGTGTAGTAACGTCACTGTGATAAGTGGTGGCTGAAGTTTTTCAAATTCTTTTCTGTAACGTTTGTCTGGACCTTTCAGCACTGTCTTCAATGACCGGCACTTTTCTTGTGAAAACTGTGATGGCTGTGTCAGTGGAGGTTTTGATGCTGCTACATCTCAGGTAGGTGCTGGACACAGTCCCCTTTCAAAGGACTGCAATTTTTTTTAGTGTTTTGTTGCTAGGATTAAATCTACCAATACTGATACCAGAGTTAATCATGAAAACAAGATAAATGAAAGATGTTCCGTGGTATTGGAACTAGTACGCTTCAGTATGATAAGACTGTTAATGTTGAAAAACACCAAAGCCCCTAAATGCTCTCAGTGGTGTGTGCTGTGTCTGAGAAGGGAGGTGTTGAAAATTAGTGAAAAGACTACCTATATCTCTTCTTCTGCAGATTGTTCTGTGTCAGAACAACATTCGCCAGCAATCCCATATGAACCGAGTGGTCACACATGAATTGATTCATGCATTTGATCACTGCCGGGCACATGTTGACTGGTTTAAAAATGTCAAACACTTAGCATGTTCAGAGGTAAGTTAAAATGCTTCTAATGTTGTCATTTTATTAATTATTGCTGATTATTAGGGTTGCTTTGTGTTACATGGTCTGTTACACATAATTCTTTTGTTTTAATCCTGTTAATACATTTTGTCCCTTCTGTCAGGTTAACCTAAATAGTTTTGTTCAGAAAACAAATACTTAGTTTCCACAAATATTGGTAAGTTAATGTCATACTAAGTAGAATGTGATCACTGTAAGTGTAAGAAGTGAATGATGAATTCATTATTGATGAATGAGAGAGTAGCTAGAAGTGAAAACACATTCACACAATAATCAAATGCTTATAGAATTCTTTTTATCCCATCCAAGTTTTGGTATGTTGGGTAGTTATTACAGTAACATTTTTGCTTAGTTTTTTTTTTGATTAACAATAAACTTGTCTTTTCCTGTAACATTCATTTTTTGAGTAAT
>JANPWX010000064.1:5028462-5110197 GCA_024734555.1 Trochalopteron elliotii
TTCAGGGCATGTTTATCTCTCGTTGTCATGACATCTTCCTTGGACTGCCATGTGGATATCTGCTCTACTGTGTTCCTTCACAGACTGCAGGGAGCCAACCAATGTCTCCATGGTCTTCTCCTCACGTGGCCAGGGAATATCCTCTGATGCCTGCAGCACCTCCTCCCCATTCTTCCTCACTGTCTTGGTGTCTGTGGGGCTGTTTCCCTCACGTTTTCATCACTCCTCTGTCTCACAGCTGCCCTGTAGGTTTTTTTATCCTTTTTTAAATGTGTCATCACAGAGATACAACCAGCACCACTAAAAACCAGTTTAAAAAGTCTTTGTCTGACACAGGGACAGCCACTTCTCTGGTCTCACAGAAGCCACCCTGGCAATCCTCTCACTGCCAACATTTTGCCATGTAAACTCAGTACAATAATTGTGAATTATTAACTGTCATCTACTTTATTTTTTTTTGTCCAAGCATTTACACAGTGCAGCATGTGAACTTTAAACATAAGTTTTACATAAATGAAGATTGTGCGTGTTCTTGTTCTTCTCAGGATTATTTGTTCCCTTCAGGTGTTTTGATTACTTAATCATATGGCATTTACATTTTTTGTTGACAGCTTTTTAATTCTTTTTCATATTTTCCATGCATTTATTTTCATTCTGGTGCTTAATTATAGGAAATAAGGGTTTACTTACATTTCCTAATAGACCATGTAGGGTATAGGATATTTAGCAGACAAAAGAAATTCTAGTGTACAGTTAAACTGAAACATACATGCCCATTTAAATGTAGCTTTTGCAAAACAGATGGGTTATTGCTCTTCTGGTATTGCACCTGTAGTCTTTGAAAGATATCTGCCTTTCTTCCTGACTCTTGTAATAGATTCTGGTATAGATTGGGGAGAATATTACTTTCCGTGTTCTTGTAGCAGTTAATACATATACATACACACATACATACAATCTCTGCTGCTCATTTTTTTTGAACTTTAGAGATATGTGAGATGTAGTTCCTGGAGAAACTTGAAGGTTGTTGTAGTTCACTGAGACTAAGATGAATGTAAAAGGTGTGGTAGTAACAGGTACTTAGGAAGTTAAAGTGGCCTTGGGAATGTCCTCTACCAGCAGTCACCAGAAATATACTGAAGAAAAGTATTTGTTACAACTTTTTTTTACTTTGTATTTTCATGTGTTTGTCTGATCTTGTAACTTCTTTATTTTTCTCAATAGATTCGAGCTGCTAACCTCAGTGGAGACTGTACTTTGATGAATGAAATAGCCAGGTTTAAATTTGGATTGAAAGGGCATCATCAGGTAAAGACTGTGGATGTTAAAATCTAATAATTTGTTATAAGCCATGTTTACCTGCTTGGCCTCAGCATACTTTCATAGCTGAAAACTTTAGAAAAAGAAATAGATGCCATGGACTTGCATGGCAAGTTTCCTCTTAACTAACACTTAATGATCGATGTTAGTATTTTTTTTCCCACCTTGTTGTTCTTATTGAAGTGAAATCCCGGAATATTTAGTCATGTTTTAAAGCATTAGCAGTGGCAATGAATGGCTAATAAAACCAAACAAGAAGCAGGGCTTGCAGGAAATGTAGTGGAAATACCTTGTCCACTATAAGTGGGTAACACTCTCTTTAAAAGTCTTTGAAAACTGAAAGAAGCAAAACGAGAATTTCTAAATAGTCATGTGTGTTAAGTCTTATTGGAGTTAGTTTTTGTAAATAGTAGTGAAGTCTACAGATTGAGACCCAAGTAGTTGCTCATGTTAGAGTGGCAGATAGCTTGTAGATGATCATTACATATTTTTTGGTCTTTTGGTAAACAAGCTGTGTAACAAAATTTTAGCTGATTTCAATGTATCAAAATGTAGGCCAGTAGAGAAGTCATCCCTTTGTTTTACAGCATTTCAGTTTGTAAAGAACCTAGCTGGTATTTGTGTGTGCTTCTTTCTGACATTTTTCTTTTGTGTCCAGGTCAAGTTTTACAAATACTTAAAACCTACAAAAAATGCCAAATTGCATTTTAATTCCTATTCTAAAGAATATCTTTTGATTATTTTATGGTTTATGTGTACATGGAAAACTAAAGCACATAGTTTACATAGAATGGAACTAAAATGTACTTTAATGCTTATTACAGGCGCTGACTTTTCTTTCATACAAAATTATTGCTTATACAATAGGAGTTTAATACCTGACGAAATCTGGAAAATATGCTAATAATGACAGATTTTTCTGTTTTTTTTTTTTTCACTTTAGACTTGTGTACGAGACAGAGCAATTCGTTCCATTCTGGCTGTTAGAAAAGTTAGCAAAGAAACAGCAGAAAAAGCTGTGGATGAAGTTTTTGATGCCTGCTTCAATGATCTGGAACCTTTTGGAAGAATTCCACACAGCAAAGCAGATGCAAGACGTGCTTACAGAGACTTTCAAAACAGAGATCGCTATACTGCTAATTTGTAAGGGGAGGAGGAAAGCCACGTGAGAAATTACATTAATACCTGGTTGTTCAGTAACATCTGGGGTTATGGTCTTTGCCCACAGTGCTGATGGAAAGGGCAAATCTATCAAGCATATCAATTAATTTTTTAGACATCTTTCATGAGCCAACTTCTGTGGAAGTAAGTGGGGTGAACGAACAAGACTAAAAACTCTCTTTCCTCACGTGTTACTCCAGAAAGATAATTTAGTATGCCAGATGACTTGTCAAATGCAATTCAATGTGCTTTTAATTTTTTCACTCTGACTAGAACTTAGTTTCTGAAAATTTCATTGTCATTGAATAAACCTTTTTATGAAACCTTTACATTTTCACTATTTTCGATATACACTCATGAACTTGATAATCTTCATCAATCTATTTTAAAATATGGGCACCTGAACTATAGCTCTATGCTCTAGATTTAATAACTATGGTTAAACCCAAAATTCAATAACAAAACTTAATAATTTGCTTTTCAGCATCTCCTGAAATTCTTGGGTGGTCTGCATTTCCAGTGGTGGGAAAGCTTTTGTGATTTGAGTCCTTTATGCCCTGAATTGCTGCTCATATCCTGATTGTCTCTGGTAGTGGAGGACTGGGTGTGATGATCAGTGTTGGCCTTCTCCTGTTCTGTGTCCCAATACGTTTTGTGACAACAGAACTGTCAAATGTATGAAGCTTTTTCAGGCAATACAAAACTGAGATTTGGCTGTGGTGGGGCAGCAGACTCCGGTGAGACTTGAGCTGGAGTGAGGACCTGAACTGCTCAGGTAAGCATTACTACTGACAATGGATGGCTAATAAAACCAAGCAAGAAGCAGGGCTTGCAGGAAACGTAGTGGATATACCTTATCCACTCTAAGTGGGTAATACTCTTTTTTAAAAGTATTTGAAAACTGAAGGAAGCAAAATGAGAAGATTTCTAAATAATCATGTGTAAGGTAAGGAAATGTCAACACGTGCACCAGTTTGAAGTGCCTGACATGCTACAGCTGAAAAGGGGAGGTACTCACAAGTACCTCCAGAATTTGGCAGCTTTTGACAGGGCCCTTGTTTGACTGCAGCCTTGGGCTCCCGCAGTCCACCTATTTATTTCTCGTGCCTACAACATTTTGGATCTGACCATCATTGTGTAATTTCCCCCTGGGAAGTATTCAGTCATGTGATAAGTCTCCAGCCCAGTGGTCCTGCTTCTAAGGTGTCACTTGGGAGCAAGATGCCTGAAAATGGCAACAGTGTGTTGCCTTTTCCTGGTCAGCAGCAAACACTGAGAAGATTCAAACCTAAGCACGGTCCTCACAAAGGACAGAGCAGAACACACACAAAGTGCCTGAGAGAGCTGATCAAGCCTGAATCGCCTCAGCTCTGTTTGTGTTGGACTATGTGTGGGTTGCATTGATCTCCAGGTATAGCGTGATTCATACCTACATTACATGTAGGTAATGTACATACCTACAGGAACCATTACTTCTGGGGCTAAGCATTAATGTAGATCCCTCAGAAAGTCATCCCAGGTGTACTGAGGAAGTTAGGTCTTGACTAACATTGTGCAACCTGTGCTTTCAGTAGTTTTACAGAATTTCAAATGGAGATTTCATAATCTTATTGTCCTGGGGTAATTCATCAGTGACTGGCATAATCTTATGGCTGAATATCTGAAGAGGAAAAAAATGTGTATAATAACCTAGATACCTATGGAGAAAATTACACATTGAATTCTAGGCTTCCTATGTTCCATGAAGTCTGTGTAGACCTGCAGTTTCCAAAATCCCCAGTCTCAGAGATGCCTTGAAATCAGGATAATAGTATGTACTAATATTCCCTTAACCTTTGCTGCTCTTCAAGGCACCGTTTTAGTCAGTATGATGTATGATGCTGGATTTTTTATACTTCTGTCATATATGCTGGCATGTAATTCCTTCCCTTCATTATACCTTATTAAGCAAAGTTCTGCTTTAATAAATGTACATTTGTTTGCATTTATATTGTATTTTGACCAATACATAGTTTGAATATATACATTTGTCTTCTCTCTGGGAAAAGCTTTATCAAGTCTACTTAGAAATGAAAAATGTAGCAAAATAAACTAGAAAACACAAGCATACAAGCTGCTTCTTTTTTTTCTTTAACATTTTTGATAGGTGATCAGGATGAAAATCTTGGAAAGAAAGTATTCCAGAGATATCTGCAAGAAGTATTGCTAATAAAGAGGACATTGAGCTGTATAAAGACATCATTATTAACATATGTATGTATATCACTATGAACCAGTTGGAGACCATGTTGGGCACTGTAATCACAAAATATTTGATTTTGGCATTCTTAGAGAGGTAAGGAGAGGACTCAGCAGAACTGGTACCTTGGACTTCACCAGAGGGCAGGTTTGTCTTGTTTAGGAGCTTGGTTGGCAGGGTACCTTGGGAGGCAGTCCTGAAGGACAAAGGAGTCTAGGAAGGCTGGACATTCTTCAGGAAGGAAATTGTCAGGGGACTGGAGCAGCCAGCCTGATGGCACGGAGAGCTTTGGCTGGAACTTGGGGGGAAAAAGAAGAGTTGGAAATAGGGCCAGGAAGCTCAGGAGGACTACAGGGGTGCCATGAGGTTTTGCAGCAAGAAAATTAGAAGGGCCAAAGCCCAATTACAACTTAATCGGGCTGCTGTGTAAAAGACAGTAAAAGTGTTTCAATAAATACCTTTGTGACAAAAGGAGGGCTAAGGAGACTCTTGGTCCTTTTTTGGATGGGAGTGGAAACACAGTAACAAAGAATAAAGAGAAGGCTGAGGTGCTCAATGCCTTTTTTGCCTCAGTCTTTAGTAGTAAGACCAGTTGTTCTCTGAGAAGCCAGCCCCCTGAGCTGGGAGACAGGGGCAGGGAGCAGAATGAAGCCCTCATAATTCAAGGGGAAATGGTCAGGGACCTGCTACACAACTCAGACACAAGTCGCTGGGCCTTTATAGGATCCAAGCATGGGGACTGAGGGAGCAGGCAGAAGTGCTCACTGAACTATCTTCCATCAATTATCAGCAGTCATGGTCTAATGGGAAGGTCACAGTTGACTGGAGGTTAGCAAATGTGATGTCCTGTTACAAGCAGGATTGAAAGGATCCCGGCAACTAGAGACCTGTCAGCCTGGCCTTTGGGGTGGGGAAGGTCATGGAGCAGATCATCTTGAGTGCCATCACATGGCACATACAGAACAACCAGGGGCTCAGGCCCAGCCCGCATGGTTTATGAAAGACAGGTTCTTCTTGACCAATCTGGTCTCCTTCTGTGACAGGGTGACCAAGTAGATGCAGTCTACACGGCCTTTGGTGTAAAGCCTTTGAAACTGTCTCTCACAACATTCTCCTGGAGGAACGTACTGCTCTTGGCTTGGACAGGTGTGCACCTTGGATAGGTGCAACTAGGTAGGTGGCTGGACCCAGAGAAGGTTGTGAATTGTGCTACATCCAGCTGGCTGTGGGTCATTCGTGATGTTCCCCAAGGTTCAGTATTGGGGCCAGTCCTGTATAATATCTTTATTGATGATCTGGATGAGGCGATCAAGTGCACCCTCTAAGTTTGCAGGTGACACCAAGCTGGGTGTTGAGGTGTTGGAGGGTAGGAAAGCTCTGCAGAGGGATCTGGTCAGGCTGGATCAAGGTCAGTGGTATGAGGTTCACCAAGGTGAAGAGCCAGGTCCTGCCTGTGGGTCACAACAGCCCTGTGCAGCACTACAGGCTGGGGGGAGAGTGTCTGGAAAGGTGCACCTGGGGGTGTTGGTTGACAGTTGTCTGAACATGAGCCAGCGTGTGCCCAGGTGGCCAAGAAGGCCAATGACACGTGGCCTGTATCAGGAATAGTGAGGCCAGCAGGACCAGGGCAATGATCATTGTACTCTACTCAGCACTGGTGAGACCATGTTTTGAATCCTGTGTTCAGTTTTGAGCCCCTCACTTCAAGTGCTGGAGCATGTTTAGAAAACGGAAATAGGGCTCGTGAAGCATCTAGAGCACCAGTCATATAAAAAGCAGTTGAAGAAATTGGGGTTCTTTACCTTGAAGAAATGGGGTCCTGGGGATGACTTTATCTCTCTCTACAACTGCGTGAAAGAAGGTTGTAGCCAGGTGGGGCTTGGTCTCTTTTACCAAATGAAAGTGACAGGACAAGAGAAAACAACCTCAAGTTGTGCCAGGAGAGGTTGAGATTGGATATTAAGAGATACTACTTCATGGAAAAGGTTGTCAAGCATTGGAACAGGCTCCCCAGGGCAATGGCTGAATTGCCGTCTCTGAAAGTATTTATAAGACACATAGGTGTAGGTTTAGTGGTGGACTTGAGATTGTAAGGTTAAGTTGGACTTAATGATCTTTCCAAAGTAAATGATTCTTTGATTCTATGTAATAATGTCTATGAAAGAAAATTGCATATCCAGAAAAAGTCAGTTTAAGCAACAGATATTTTTCCGTTATACCAAGTCAAATTATAATGGCAGAATATATCCACAGCAAGTCACCAGAAAGCAATCAGGACTGTCTGATAGGCTTCTTCTCATTCCCTGAGAAAAGGAGGGACAATAATTACATGGAACTTTGCACACACTGTTTATCAATTCAAGCAATCATTTCATTGCTTCAGGTGCAATTTTAATCTGCATCCTTTTTTCTCATCAAAGCAGATATTAAAAAAAATGAATAAAAACTCCATGCAAATATGAAAAATTTGTGAATCGATTAAGCAGCAGAGGGAGCTGAAGGACTGTGGAACAGCATGCTGCTGTGGAAAATCAGCTGCAGACTATACACAGCTATTCTTCAGTGAGCAGTTCACTCTTGGTTTAAACTTGTTTTAATCAAACTTGCATAACTTTAATATTAAAAGAGGTTAGAAATTAAGCCATATTTCAATCAACTTTTTTTTCTGTTTCTGAAGAATATTTGCTTCCTTTAGAAGACCACTTCAAAACATGTATGGAAATACTTTTGCCATCTGTGCTGTTTTGGAGTGTGATTGTGTTCACACTTAGATAAATGTTGAAATGCATGTGGCAGATCAAAACGTTAAGCTGTAATGACCCATCATTGGTAATCACAATCATGCAAATTACATTAGCTTAATTCCTTATTCCTCGTGCCTGAATTTTCACAAGATTATAATTTTTTTCTTTAAATCTGAAAGATGTTCAAGTTTTGACCAAAAGAAAAGAGCATAATTGTCCAAATAGTAAAGATATATAATTTTACATAGAAGAGTAATTTAATAAAGAGCCTTCAGGTATATTATTTCTGCTAGAGAGGAAGTGCTAGCTGAGACATACCTCACTGAATAGCTCCTTAGCAGAATTCTTTTAAAGTTTGTAGCACCTAGCTCTTAGTTGCATGGATGTATGTCAGTTACCACAGGAGCCTTCATATATTGATTGTAGCTTTTTAAAATGGTTTTAGAGACCGTAGGAATTATAAGTGAAAACAACAAATATCATCAGTAAACAGAAAAATCCAACTCTGAAATATGGAAAAGTTCAGAAATTTTCAGGGCATGGTCAGGGAGTCTTATCTCTTGCTAGATTTGAAGAATTCAGCATCAAGAGGTTATTATCCACTGGATAGCCACCCAAGTCACCTAACAAACATTCATCCTTTAGCCTGCCTCTATGCCTGATTAAAAAGAAAACTAGAAAACAAAGTTAACTTGGTTCACTCTATTTTCTGTTTGTTTGTTGGTTTGGGTTGGGTTTATTTTTTTTTTGTTGTTGTTGTCTTTTGAGGTTTTTTTGCTGTTGTAGCTCTTTAATGGGTCATGACAAAATAATTCAGAACTTAGGAGAGAATTAAATCATTACTCTCACTTCCCTTGAGAGAAACCAGGAAAGTAGGAAAAAGGAGAAGAAGATGAAAGTAGGGAAAAGGAGAAGAATGGCACACACAAAGCACTCTGTGCTGCTGAGTAAGGAACCAATATATGAAGAGAGATCTTGGTTTGACCCCTGTTCTAAGCAAAAAGCTCTGCAGTGCTTGCTGGTTTTACACCCATGTTCTCCACTCACAGACATCCTCTGGGGAAAGGGCTGTAAACAAGGCAGGCTGTGTAACAGCTGGGCAGCATGATGGCTGCAGGGGCAGCAGGAAGCCTCTGGTGTCCAGGCACTTCAGTCAATTCTCCTCACTCCTTCCAAGTGCAAAGTGGAGCCCTTAAGGGCACCTTTTCCACCCACAGTGTTTCACAGTTGAATGATTTTCTTTCATCTCCATTTTTTGTCCTGCTGTTTTCTCCTTGTTTGAGGGAATTACTTCCCCATTAACATATTACAGCTGTTCCTCTTTCCTACTCAAATTCCTCCTGTGCATGTGTATAATGAAAGAGTGTTTTAAGATTGGTTAAAGAATTTCCAGCAAAGGCATCAGTAAGAACAGGTTTAATATAAAAGTGACAGCATGACAAAGTTCGTTGCATAGGTTTACTCTACTACTTACTAGATGGTTAAGACACACCAAGGAAAAGAAACAAAAAAATTCCAGAGTCAATCAATGCGACCCCTAAGGTCCGATAGCACTTAACAGCATTTCAATTTGATAGTACTTAAACTTAACAATGTTTAACTTAATTTACATCATAACTCAAACAATCTGGCAAAGAATTCATACAGGGTTTACTATGTCACAACAGTAATTTACTTTCAGGCCTAACTTACTTACAAATCTAAAGTGCTTAAGAATCAAGGAGAGAAGCATTTCTCCCACATTTGATATGCATACTTGCATGCACACAGACATAAAGAGTCTGTACAAGATACCTGTGAAAAATTACCCTTGAAGGTAGTGACACTTCAGATGCCTTTTTATCTTGTCAATAGATGAAAGGTTGAGCCTCAGGGAGTGGGGGTGCCAGATCTGTTGTCATCTGGGAATCCTTTGGGTACAGCAAACCTGAGAGTTTGCCGGCTCTGAGAGGTGTTCTGCTCAGAGGGAGGTTGCTGATCACAGTCTGCTGTGGTCCAGGACAGCTCAAAGGGTCTCCTTTTAGACCACTGTTTATAGGGCCACAAGTCAGTCAACTTTAGTCATAGCAATGTTTCATCTTGGCTGCATTTCAGATTGGAAACTTTCTTCAAAAGTATGAGAACAAAAATATCATTCCACTTGAGTTGTTATTCAGGAAAAAAAAGGTTTCCAAGGTTGTTCAAAAACAAGGGGAGGAGCTCATTAGGCAGCACCAGTTCCCAGGAACAGATGGTGTTTCTGGTAAGCTCAACAGTTGCTCAGCCCAGGTGCTGTTGGTCAGGACCGAGACCTGACAAGCATTTGTCAGATCATATTGAGGCCTGGAGATGGGGGAATGCACCACCACAGTATGGATGTGCAAGTAAAGGATGACCTTTCTTCTTTTCCTTTCATTAGTAGTTACCTCCTTCTTCTCCCACTGTGCATCTCCAGCACACACAAGGGAGAGAGTAAATGAAATTTTATCTGGGGAATGAATCTGCTGTTAAGTGTGTGAGAACAAGGGGTACTTCTTCGAAGCATCCTCTTTTAATTTCCATTTTCTAATGCCACAGCACTGGATTTTACTCTGATAGCTTCTATCTGCTCTGGTGGGAGCCAGCTGGGAGTTTCCAGGATCAGACTGTGAATGAATAGTTGAATCCCCTTCTCCAGGTTCTATTTTACAGAGCTTCCTTCTCACCTCTGGTCATATGCCCATGAATAAACCTAGATACCTGTAGCATCTTCACTGTGTCTCTCCCACTTCTCCTGTGCCCCAGCTCCTGCTACTGTCCTCCTCTGCTCCTCAGCCGCCCTCACACTCCCTGCATCCATGCCGAACTGTTGTTGGCGCCAGCTGGTGTCTCACCATGTTTTAGTCTCTTGATTTGACACTTTACTGGAATGCACTTGGGAAACCATTGGGGAATATGTTTCTTTGCCATAGGAACCTTGGCAGGGGATGGGGATTACCTGTCAGACCTCATGCTGATACTGAATTGAATTTCTGTCAGGACTGAATATTCATTCAAGGGAACTGGAGCATTCCTTGGTATCACAGAATATATATTACCCTCAGGTTTCACGCCTTCTGCCTTAGACCTTCTGGTAGGAGGAGTAGGAGACTAATTACCTGTAGGACTGGGAATACAAGAAAAGAAGGTCGCAGGTACATATCTACATCTTGATGCATTTTTCTGTTTGCTGAGTAAAAGCAGACTTAAAAGGACAGCTTTAATATAACAATCCTTTCCTGCTCTTTGGATTCCTCCAATAGAGTGAATTTTTCTGCCATCCACCAACTAAGTGGATATTATGTCTTGACTGGATATTATGTCAACTCTTTCTGGTTCCTGTACACTTCTCCTTACTCCATGCAAAGAAAACAAACCAAGGGTGCCCCTTTCCTTCTCTTTACAATACCCATGCTCTGATATAGTATTACCCACAAGGTGAGAAATCTAAGTTCAGACCTTTAGGACTTTTGTTCAGAAAGAAAGCAATGCTCTGTGTTTCAGACACATGGGCTCAGGAAGCCTTCTTGGTTTGAGTCCAAGAACCTTGGATAGCTGAGCCTTTAATGTAATTAGGCTTTTAGAAATCATAATTTACATTTTAAAATGCCTGTTTAACATAGAAAATGCACTTTTCTGAAGATATTTTCTAGAAAGCTGCTCACCCCATTCAGTGAGGCTGAGCATGTAACTTCTACACTGCATATATTGCTTAAGGCATCTACTGCATGTGCAGTTCTACAGTCTTGACATGGGGAAAAAAAAGTAAATTTTAACACTTTCTTTAACATTTCTTTTAGATTTCCCTTTAAGAAGTATTATGTTTAGAAGGTATTAGTATTAGTTTAGGCTGCTTTTGTCTTGGCACATTGGTCTTTGTAGACTTTTTTGAGACACATAACTGTCACCATTCATGACATGCTGAATGTAAGCAATCTAACTCCAATCCAAATGCTCACAATAAAAGGCAACCGATCTGGTCCCAGAGGTTGCAAATAGATGGTCTTATGTTGTCCAAGGGTGACTGAAGCACCCGTGGAAGAACTTTAGGATAACACTAGGATAAGAGATTTTGCTATTCAAAATCACCCTTCCCTGTCGTGACCCTCTTTTTTTGCTTCTTCAAGACTCTTGGACATGCACCTTATCTCCTAAGAGTCTCATCAAACTGCTGTGCACTCTCTCCACTCACTTCAGCAGCAGTGGTTGTGGCAGCTATCTATCTTCAGGCACATTTGCTTCCACCTGAGAAATTCTTGAAGTACTGCTTAGAGTAAACCTCCCTCTTGTACAATCTTTGTTGCAGCACTGGAGAGGTCTATGGAAACCAGCACCTCTATAGTTATGTTAACTACTGTGTAGAAGTCTTTTAGAGATCCAGGTTTTGTCTAAATTTCTCCTGATATGTTTTAAGTGGGGTTTTTTGTTGCTGTTTTTCTTTGTTCTGTTTTGATTTGTGGTGAGGTTTTTTGGTTTTTTTTTTTTTTTTTTTTTTTTTTTGTCAGAACTCTTGTCCTCTTCAGCTGTAGCCTCATAAAGAAAACTCTAAAGGAATGGGTGAGAGAAGGGGTTTGGGGAGAAATTACTTATTTCTGGCCTTGTAAACTGTGCCAGTGAAAAAACCCAAACATTTTCACTGCCTCTATTTCTCTCCTTCAGGAATCCTACTTTCAAGATGTGAATGTCAGACTCTCAGGAGCACAGAGTCTTTTATACAGCTCTGGAAGCTCTGATGAGTAAAGCACTTAAGAACTTACTTACATTTAATCACATCATTTTTACAGACTTATCATTTGTTGCCGTGTGAACCACAGTACTCAACACCTTGGAGAACAGTGCTCTAAGTGCATCAAGTGCACTTGAACTTGCTCAGTGAGTTATTGCATGTATGGTCCTCTCAAAACACAAAAGGAAGGTCATTAAATCGATGTGACACATTTCCTAAGTAGTATGTTAACTCCAGTGGTCTCTTTGCATTTCCATTTAAAGTGTTATTGTCTGCCTGCTGAGATTCTTCCTGCTTTATAGCAGTCACATCTCATACTAAAGCGAACTTTACAGTGTATTGTTAAAAACCTTTCACAACAGAGGCTGCTGGTGTTCAATGGTGAATGGTAAGATTCATGTGTGTAATTAGTCAAGTTTTGAAGCATTTGTGCATTCTTTGGCATGAAAACCACTCTATGAATGTAAGATCATTATGACTGTGAGTTGTCTCCTTGGAGAGAGAAAAACGTGACTTGTCTAAAAAATCCTAGCAACATCCTATTAAGGCCTTAGGTTTTGCTCATTCAAGTCACAAATTTCTCAACAGAAGTGGAAATAACAGGATACTGATAGCAAATTGGTTTTTTCCACATCATGACTATAAATAAGTTACCTAAGACAACTTTTCTAATCCAATTTCTGTATGAAAGTTTGCACCTAAGTTCAATGGAAAAATGATGCAGAGTGACTATCACTCCTTATAACTGTCCTTCAATCAATACTTAGATCCCATAACTTAAAATAACAAACATTTTGCACAGATTGAGAGCTACAAAGAGGGCAGATACATAACTTAAAGTTGTAAAACCTACATCAAGGACAGAGGGGAGATCACTAGTAGGGCGAGAGACATGTTATAATAAGGCAATGTATTTGCAGAAATGCTTTTGTCTTCTAATGAAGGTTTTGCTTCTGATATATTCATACTCCTCATCGTATCCTCCTTTCTTATTTTCTTTTTCCCCATAAATTCAATATTTACAATGCTATATTTGTGAAGATAGAATTTTATAAAGTAAAAGAGATTTTAGATGAGACAGTAGTGTAAAATTAGGTGAGCTACTCAGAGAACGGAAGTTCTTTAGGTGATTAGACACATTGCATCCCAGAAGACAAACTTCATTTGCACAAAGTATTTATTGAAGAATTTCAAACAGAAAAATGCTTCTTGCTTACCAAAGTATGTATTTTGTCACTTGGGACATGCAAATATTGGTGGGGTGCTGTATTCTCTGATCTTGCAATGAAATACTCAGAGTGAGACTCCGCTTACTGCCATAGACCAGTGACAGGGTGGAAACTTCAGGAGGTACTCACCACAATGTTGCCAATGTTGTCCTCTCCCTGTTATTTCACATTCCTTCTGTAAAGGGAAGAATGGGTTACAGAGATTTGATTCTTCACCTGAATATTTTCCTATTTTTAACTGTTTCGTGAGATTGAGGTAAATAGGTTAGCTGGGGATTTGGCCTACAGCATGATAAAGCATATGTAGCTACTGTCAGAATTCCCTTCTGAAAAGCATATTACAGATTTATTGTTATGTACTGGTAGAGTTTTATAACAGACATAAACATTGCCTGGAAATCTATTTTTCTTCCCTTTAAGACAATTGCATGTTTGTAAGGCATAATTCTTCCTTTTTCTTTACTAATACTGCATCTGAATGGTTAAAAACTCACAGCTTTTAAATTTCTCCCAACTCCTACACATTAGGAAGATCAAAGCAATAGCATGATGAAAAACAAACTGAGAAACAAAAAAACTTCATGTACTAATGAAAAAGATACCTTATGTTTCTCTCTTTTCTGAAATCAAAATTATACATCAGTGATGTGTCTAATTGAATGTCACAATATCAGTAATTGTGCTGTCTATGAAAGAAGTTTGTTCCAAAGTCAAAGTGTCACCTTGCTGTCAAATAATCCCATAGATTACCATAAACAGAGCTAGAGAAATTGTACTGTGACTGAAAAGAAATGTGATGTGAATCCCAGTCATTACCGAAGACATGACTTCCATTGTAATTACCTGCCTACCACAACAGCTTCCTTCTGCCAGTTCTTGCTTACCTGCTGCCACACAAACTCATTAACATTTCCGTTGATGCAATACCATTTGTACAGTTAACCTTTGTGCAAAGTGGGGGCATTTCTTCATTATGATGGATTCTGTAATATCACAGCAACTTGCATTGAGGATTATATTTTTCTTTTCTTCATTTATGCTTAAATTAGAAATTAGTCTAACACCTGGGTTCCATTACACTGAGCTGCCTTGTCATCTGTGCAAAATGCAATTTGGGTTACAGGTAGCTTCAGTGTTCTCCATCTAAGAAGGGATTACTGCTGTTGCTCAAAGTGACTTTTAAAGGCAGATAAATTCTTGCACATTTCTACTGGTTTTTGATGGAAAATAAGAAGTATTTTTCAAAGTAAATTAAATAATTATTGTTTCATTTTTACATATCAGACTTCAGAAACTACAAACCTCTTCCTGTATCTAGACTTTTTAAACAAAAATGTTACAATCACTTTTCCAGATGATTTTAGGTTAAAGATTGACTTTATTTCAATATTTCAAATTCATAGTAATAATCTTAAGTTTTTGGCTTCTTTTTCATGGTATGCAAGCATAGCCTCTTTTTGCATTTATTGGACCATTGTAAATAACAAATGTTTTTTGCAACACCTATAGAACACTTTCCATAAGTGATTATTTGATCTGTGTAAATTTAGATAAGGATTTTAATTGCCTGATTGTTTTAAGATTGAAAGTAAATACATTTTTTAATTAAACAGGGCTGAGAAACATAAAGAATATTTTAGTGCTAGACAGAAGAAATGTATCACACTTCAGATCTTGGGTGGACCTGTAGAGCTTTTTGCATTTAGTTTAGGTGATACATCTTCCATTTCATCTAGCTATTTCATGAATATTATTACTTAGCTGGTATTTGAATTATCTCTATACTTCCCACAGTGATCTGGTTTGCGAAGCTGAAGGTGAACATGGTGCTAATTTTACATTTGTGAGTTCTCTGCCTAACAAGTAATAGATGCTGAGCTTTCTTGCTGATCATGTCTCTTTCTCTCCTGAGAGCTCAGACTCTTTGACACCTCCTGTTCTTCCCACTATCCCATTCCTAAAACCTCCCTAATCCCATTTTCTGTCCTATTTTTGCCTCACATCAGTTCCTTTTTAATTCTTTCCCAAGGTCGCCTGGATTATCCGTCTTCCCTTTACTGTGCAAATTTCTAGTCCCAGCTGATGCAGCAGCAGGGAGGCAGGTCTCTCACAGACTGCATATTGGAGACAGAAGAGGACTCCAGGCAGCAACTGGGTGTGTTAGGTCAGGATGTGTTCTGCACACTGATCAGAAGAGCTCTCTAAAAATCCAGACTCGGAAAATTTGCCAGACCATGACTCAGTAGGGGAATTTGGTACAATGAAGAGTGATCTGAAGCAACCACCACCTCACAAAATGAAAACAAGTTCTGGGAGGTTCTCATGAGACATGGTGTAGTTACAAAACATACACTTTGTGACTTTGTAGACCAGCAATACAGTATTGGAATTGTTTCTATCTGGCTGCAGACTTTGAAGTGAGTTTGCAAGGCCCAGAACAGAGGTGCATCAGGCCTGCCCTCTCTGAACTGTTGTTGTTGTTTTACTTGTGTTGACTTCAACACTTTTTAATTTTTCTATCTAGATGGTTGTCACTAATTCATTCTACTTTCCTTTAACCTTGTAAAGTATTAAATCATAGTTTTATTGAGACAGCAGTAACAAGCTGTTGTTCTGTGTAGAATGATACATTTATGGCTAAATATGTTATGGATAAATATGTTGTATACAGAAATACCAGCCTGGTAATATGGCAAAGGTATCAAGAAATGGAAACACAGAATGCAGAACACAGGAGGGCAGATGTGATGATAAATGGGCACAGGCTGACACTCGGGCTGTTTATGACACAGGGCTGTAAACAACTCACCAGTGGTCCAGTAAAGGAAACAACATCTGGAACTGCTTTTAGGAGTATCCCCATTTCTTAGGGATGATGAAGAGAACAGATAAATAGTATATTATTCAAGTAAAAGTATATAGTTAATTTGCTTGTAATGTGGAGTTTCAGGTCATGAGAAAAAAAAGAAAGGGTAAAAACATGTTAGCAAACATATCAAAATGTTATCAGGTATATCAGTTGTTGGAGGAAGAAGACACCACCAATATGAACATAATATTCCTACAGGTGAAATAGTCCAGATATTGAGACTAATCTTGTTACCCATCACTGCTGCCAGGCTGAAACCACCTGTGCAAGATGTGCACAAGTGAGGAGAGGACTGTGTGTAACACTAACAAAAGGGGTAGAAACCAAGTGTAGGAGATTATTATTATTTATTAATATTGTTACTATTATTACAACAGAGACTTTTCCCCATAAAAACAGTAATAATTAGATCTAAACTGATTTTTTTTTCTTGGATTACACTGTTGTAGTTTTGAGCAAATTCCTGACTTTCATACAAGATGTATTTTCCCTTGTTGACAAAATCTGGAACATAGCAACAGTAATTGCTGGAAATGGAAAAAGACCACAGGCAGAATCCAAAGAAGTAAAGAGGTTTTGTCCCCCTTTTCCTGTAGCTTGCTAAACTGTCAGAAGCCACTCCACAGACCAGTTTCAAGTGGAGGGACAGGGTTTTTTTCTGTGGGCTGGTCATCGGAACAGATTGCCTAAAGATGTCATGTGCCATTCCTGGATGTGTTGAATGACGGGTTGGATAGGACTTTGAGCAACCTGGTCTAATGCAAGGTGTCCCTGCTGATGCCAGAGGGCTGAAACTAGGTGATCTCTAAGGTCTCTTCCAACCCAAACTATTCCATGATTCTATGATCTGCTGTGGAACACTACATTATCATTAACCTATACTCTATCAATCAACCATAACTTCACTGGGGCCATATATCTTCCTTCAAAGCCATACTCATGTGAACACCTGAAATCAAAGGAAATTGCCTGACTTTAAGTTTCTTAAAATCAAGCCTATTATATTAGCTCAGGTTCTTCATACTCCTAGGAAAGGAGCATTCTGTCTTTTGTGTAACAGGGTAAATGCCTCAAGTGTGTGGTTGCTCTCAGGTAGAAAATGACTACGGACTAACACAACTGCACGTAATTCTTTGATATGGGCCTTAGGACACCTTTGAAACACTGTAAAAGGGATATATGCACTTTATAATTTTCAAATAAATGAGACAGAAACAGAAAAAGGAATATTTTATATGCTATATTTATATGAAAACAAGAAATGTATCTTATTTCTTGTGTAATAAGACTCCTAATGTGGAAGGCTTTCAAGATCTTCCTGAGCATTTGCAACTTGAGAGTGAATTAGACATTCAGTGCATGAAAAATTCACCTTTAGGAGTACAGTAGTATCATTTGCCAGTGAAAAGAAACAAAAAAGACTCATAGGTGAAAAGGAATCTTAATTGATTCTGATTATGCAAAAAAGTAAAGTAGATTAATCAAGAAAAAGACATAGGAACATTTTATTTCACAGAGAGTCTGAAACACTTTATGATTATGGGTGCAAGGGTTAAACCAGATGGCATACATTTTAAATAGGCACTACAGCAACATGTCAAATATGTCCATATTTGCATATACTTTATGTTAAAAACATGCCAGCACTGTCTTATATATTCAGAGCCTAGCAAGTGGAAGTCAAAGAGGTCACCTGTGCAGCTGGTGCAGGTAATGGAATTCCCATCAGGCAGATTTAGAAACTCTAAAGAAATGTGCTGAACACAACGCTCCATCTGTTTCTAAACTATTGAGACAAGCATGCAATTTGCATGCTTTAAAAAATCGATATTATAATTTTAGTACATTATTTTGTATGTGCTTTAATATGTTTCAATATGTGTAACTTGTTTGGGGAACATACTAATATGCACATAAACACCTAAGCCATGTATACCACTGTTTTGGAGTTTGCCATACCAGTTTTGCTCCTGATAAAAAAAACCTATGAAGCATCATAATCATCTTAATGCTTAACCTAACAAAGCAAATGCTGAGAAATATTTTATGGCAATACTGTGCCAGGTGGTTGCTACTAAGACCTGTATAAGAGTGAACACTAAATAAAATGATAAAATTAATCTGAAAAGGAGAGATATTAAGCATGGGGGTCATAAGACAAATACCTGTGAAAAACATAATAGGCCAGATTCCTCTCTTAGACAGGCATGAAGACCTTTAGCTGGATGCTATGGAGTAATTTTACCACAGAAAAGAATTGATAGCAATGATTCTAGTATCTACTTTTTTCTCTAAAGCAAGAGCCCTGGTAGATTAAGACAATGACTGGACACAGGATTTTGTACTGTACAATAATTACTGCATTGCAATTTTATAGTGTCTTGCCTGTAACCTTACAATAATCCTACTCAGGTTGCCTCAGAAGCAGACGAGGGAATACACACCTGCTAATGTTGCTGCTTTTGGCAGTAGCTGAGGGCTTTTTTGTCTCACCTCCTAGTCTCCTATCAGCATTAGCCTTTTCTTGGGGATTTCTGAGTGCCTTCAAACAGAAACAGGACAAAAGACAGCTGTCTGTATCCAGGTCATCTATATTTTGCATGCTTGATTAGTCCAGTTGACTGCCCTTGGGTAGGCACGTGCCATTTGAACGTGTTGACCACTGTGTAGGTGTTGCAGAGACAGTCTGCTCACACATCGTGGAGCTGCTAAAACTGTCCTTAACTAGATTTGTTAGACATACACTCATTAGCTGCACAGAGCACCCACACAGCTCTTAGAATATCCCTGCTTATTCAAGCTTTAAATTGTGTAACAAATTGGAGAGAAAGCGGAGAAATTCATGCCACAATGATATGATGCAATTTCATCCCTTTTTCTATTTCAGTCTTTTCTCTGGTTAATGTGTTGAATAACAAGGTGTTGCAGTTAACACCAGGTTTTATTGGGACATGCTTATTTGAAAAATATTTGTGGGTCTACGTAGACAAGAAAAGGGTTGCACCATCAGGTCTGTAGGATGCACACACCAAACTTTGAACACTGAGTTTTCAGGAGTGGCTCAACTGGGAGCCTGGGGATGTTAGGGATACTGGTGGAGGAACTGGTTCTGAGTGAACTCTGAGGTACAGCTGTTAACCTCTGTTCTGTGGTAGTGGATGCCTGTAAAATATTGAGAGAGAAGCCCCATCCAAGCTGGTTCACTAAGGGAAAATATGGCTTATAGGTCCATGTTGCCAGTGTGACTGTCCATGGATCCATCCTATCCATCTCCCATGCTCCCCAAATGTGCAGGGGGAGAGAACTGAGGACATCAAAAGTGGCTGAGAATAAATTTGATGGGTGACAGGTATTGCACTGGAGTTCTGAGGGTGCTGTGGTGGTGCTGATGGTAGAAGATGAAGAAGCTGAGCGTTGTGATGAAGAGAGAAGAGAGGCTCACAGAACATGTGGAGAGATCTGATTTTGTATATTCTCAATGACATGACAAAATCTTAGGAAACAAGTCTGCAACCACTGTGTGCATTACATTAATTACCTTCTTTACAGACCTTTAAGCTTCATTGTTTATGCATACAGTGTTTTAATTAAAGAAAAGCTTAATAAACTGGCAAGGACTTAGTCTCTGTCAGTAGTATCTTCTGATCATATTTTGTTGATTTAATAACTGGGTGAGTAAATTTTCTGTCCCCAATGGTTATAGACTCACACCAATTTTTATTTCTTCAAGGCATCAAGAAAGTTATAAATAAAAAAAATACTCTTAGGGCCAAATACGTATTTGTTCATGCATATTAAAATCTCTTCTTTCAAGAGTATCTTTTTAAGATTATCTGAAAGATTTGCCAGTAATTTACTTTTGAGATAACTGGCATAAATGAATAATATTTTTAATAATGTACTATTATCTGCCTTGTACAGGGGTTTAGACATATTAAGGTGGAGTACGAATAATTTAGTTTGAGCTGTGTTACTTGATCCCAAACTCTGTAGTTTAACACACATAAAAACACAGTTTGTGTTGTGTTTACTCTGTGCTTAGCCCACTTCTGGCACAATATTTACATTTGTTTTTATACTGTTAAAAGTGCATTAGAAGTGTTAGTTCATTGAGTTTATAGGATAAATTCAGAGCTGTTTCTGAGATCTTCCTTACCTTGGGGTGCCTGGGCATTCCCTCATTATAATTGTTTCTTCTTTTTTTTTTCTTAAAGCAAAATTATGTAGTAAAAAATCAATAAAAGCAATCTTCTTATATATCAGTATATATTTCATCCTCTAAAATTTGGTTCTTGGGAGGCAGAATGTTTTAGTGGTGAAGGGGTAAGGATGTGAGCTTCAGCTGCACTGCTCTCATGGCCCTGCTGTGCGGATGGGCTGTAGATGAAACCGTAAATGAAACAGGCTGTGGAAGTGTTCATTATTAGTAAAAGGAATTCATACCTCTAAAAGTGTGTCTTCTTTCCCAACTCTGAAGTTTAATTAATGAAATCAGCAAACATTTTTTTACCTTTGTCAATGATTTCTTGAAGAGTGGTTATGGCAATGTTACTTTATTTGGAAAAAAAAATAATGAACTAAGGTTTTATATAATTGGTGTAATATGACAAAATATTCCAAATATTCAGTTAAAGAACCTGTAGATTCCAGTTCATATAAAGAGGATATGAAGATACTACTTGTAGTAGCTCTGTAGATCAGATGTATCTTAGGTAGAAAAGTAAAGGACAAAGAGATTACCTTATTCAAGTTAGAAATAAAAATTCTCAAGGTCTTTAGCAAAATCCAATAATTAACTTTAAATAACAATAACAGTATACCAATTTCACATCAGAAAATGATCACAGCTCTCATATATTAGCATAATACATAAGATAGCAAAAAAAAAAAAGTAATTTAAAACACATATCCAACAGCCATACTTACTGATTTTTATATCCTCTATAAATCCATATCTTATTCTGAGGATAATTAATGTCTTTAATGTCTTTCATCCTCACTGTGCAAAACTCTTCTGAAACAGCATTTGCAAATTGTGTTCCTACTACTACCTTCAAATATTTTCCTTTGTTAAAAAAAAAAAAACAACAAAACAAAACACCAAAAAAAACCACCCCAAAAAACCTCCAAAAAACCTCACCAAAACAAGAAAACAACCCAACAACTTTCTTGGGGGAGATAGGGAATATAATTAATATTGAAATTAAACATCTTGCTACTGGTATTGTCCTGTATTTTTGGTCCAGAATAAAATATTGGCACTCCTCTGTCTCAAAGCGATATTTATAAACCAGACTTCATTTAGAGCTGTCAATTAAGTAGCACAATGTCACCAGTTTTTAAACTGTCCTGTACTATACCATATGTATCTGTTATTATATATGCAGGCTTATGTGCGTGCACATACACATTCTACCATCCACAGACACATAAATATACATGTCCACATAAGATCTTTAAAACATTGAATTGGGAGTTGGGTTGAAGCTACAACTTCTAACACTAATGATGCAAAATTTTGAGCAAGTGCTTTTGAATTTTCAAATTTTGTGCTGAAACAGAAGTTTTGATTATAGTTTTAATAGCATGGAGAAAAGGATACTATTTCTGTGTCTGCTACATAGGACTCTGGGCTGAATAAATTGTTAATATAAGAATCTGACTAAATACTCAGTGAAACTGAGACCATCTCCTGGAAATCTGAATGTATGCAGGCAATATGCCTAGAGCATTTGCCTTGGCTCCATTCCAGTTGTTGTCATATACTATATCTAACTTCTTAATTTTAATTTTGCTTTTTGAGGGGAGTAATACAGGGAAATCTGCCAAATGCTCCTCAAAAATCTGCTACTCCTGTTGGGTGTGACCTCCTTCTTCACGGAGAGAAAAAAGAAACCATCAACCATAAACACCTATCATCCACAACAGTAAAATGAATTGTTATTTACAAAATATTTCCATACTTTTATTGCATTTATTCCTTTATTATCAGAGTAGTTAACATTGTTGACTTAATTCTTAGTCACCTAATTTATTTATGCTGGAATAGATAGCTGAATTCTTGTGTAAGGGAGTTTTGGGGGGTTTTACTTTTTGCTTTCTTTTTTTTGTTTGTTGGGTTTTGGTTTTTTGTGTATGTGTTTTTTGGGTTTATTTTTTGGAAACAAACAAGCCTTATGCTACATACTACTCTGATCTGCCAGTGACACAAGAAAGCAAACATAAAGTTCACATTCCAGATAGTGGTGACTTTTCAATTGCTTTTTGATCTTAAAACCTACATTATATGCAGAGGTGACACATAACTTCACACCTAATTTATAATCTTTTAATCCTCAAATATTTTTCTCATTCTAGGAAATTGAATGTTAGATCAATGTCTAGTTTATATTTGCTCAAATATTGTTTAGTTGACCTTTATTTCACATTTTACTTATCTGAATATTATGCTTGATGTATGTTCTTGACAAGGAGTAGCAACAGATACACTTATAATGGCCAGATATCCCAGACATCTTGTCATTTTCTACAAAAAAAAAAAAAAAAAAAAAAAAAAAAAAAAAAAAAAAAAAGAGCATTGAGGCAGAACTATTCTTTTGTCTCCGGTGTGATATTTCAAGGGCAAACAAGATGTCTTAATGGGGAAATTTAGCATGTAATAAATAATGCATTTTCCGCTGCATGGGTTATATTTCTTCTACTATCTAGGTTTCTGTTTGCTATATTTTCAATCCCATCTTTCTATGAATAGCAATGTTCAAGTCTTTAAAGTGAGGATGACTGTATAACTATATTTTCATTTTGAAACTACCAATCATGTGAAGTATAACATTATACTTCTTATACTGTTTTTCCATTTTTTGCTACAACATCTGGAAACAGAATATATCAAGGTAGCTTTTCACACATTGAAAAAAAACACATATATTTGTAATATTTGCAGACATACAAATTTTGTGAGGCAGCTTTGCAACTGGGTGACCCACAGCATACACTAGTGTTCGGTGTTGTTCTTCCCCAGGCAAAGGACTTTGCACTTCACTGTGTTGACTTACAGGAGGTTCCTGTCAGCCCACTTCTCCAGCCTGCTTAGGTCCCTCTGGATGTCAGGATGATCTGGCATATCAGCTTCTCCTCCTAGTTTGATGTTGTCTGCAAATCTGCTGAAGGCACACTCTGTCCCATCACGTGAAATAGAAGTGAGCCCAGTATAAATTCCTGGAATATATGACTACTGACTGCCCTCCAGCTAGATTTTTTTCTGCTGATCACCACCCTCTGGACCAGCCAGCTCAGCCAGTTTTCAGTCCATCTCACTATTTGCTCATGCAGAATGTACATCCCCTAGCTTCTCTGAGGACCATAAAGTACCTGGAAATGCTTTCCAGGATCAGATGCTTCATCAAGCCCTAGAATTATGTCCTAATAACAAAACCTACTGGATCCAAACCAAAAACCCCATTCATTCTGCCTCTTAAATCTAAACTTCTGAGTAGACAAAGTGAAAAAAATCACAAGCCTTGAAATATGTGAAAGTGCATATTTCTGTGGAAGTTATCCTCAAATTCACTACAGGCAAAACAGAACTGCAGTTCTGTTCCCTCTGTCTGGAACTGGGTTTAATTTTTTTTCTGCAATCTATTGCAAAAATCACTTCTTTTACGTGCTGGATTGCTCCATAGAGGTGATAAGTGCTAGATATTTATCATAAGAAACAACTGGTATGCTCGTTTCCTGAGATGGTTCCTTTAAGTTATATACCTAAGATAAGTGGGATGACTCTGGGTACAGTAATTTTGTTTGCAGTTTTGAAGCGTCAGGTAATTATTAACAACATATTTAAAGTCCTTTTTGATGTATCACATCAACTATTTCAAAGTTGCATTTCTTGGTCTTTGTTCAGTTTTTGGAGCCCAACCTGTTCACACTGACACCAGAAAACATCTGAAAACATCAGGGACAAGCCTTCCAGACCCCAACACTGCTGACCTGAGTCGAGGTAACAGCGGTGGAAGGGTGTGACACACTCTGTGTAGCACAGGCACAGGAGATGGGCAGAGTACAATGTGCTCTTGCAAGCCCAGGTGTCTTGGGCATTCTGAGACTTTAACAGATCTTAGACCACGCTCACCTGCACTGGGCAGCAACAATAATCCCTGCTTCTTCTCAGTTATTCTTCACTCTGTGTTTAGTAGCTCTTGTCTCAGGACAAACTGTCTTTTGTATCAATCTGTGGAGTGCCTCATAATTCCCAGTCAATATAAGGATGCACACCCTTCTTTTTCCTTTAACAAACACAGTGTGAGTAGTTTATAATGTTTGGGCATTTTTATTTCCTGACACAGTTTGCAATTTTATACCTGGTGATCACTCTGTCACACTCCAGAATAATACTGAAGCTTATCTATGTAAGGAAATGTCTAGTCCAAAATTTGAACTGCAAAATGAAAAGTTACTCTTAACCACACTCAGACATTACTGCTTGTCTTGCCTGAGATTTGTTGCATTTACTGCTGCAAAGACTTTTCAAAACACATTAGTTAAATGGAGCTGAAAATCACTCATGCATATTTTATGGAATAAATTACAGATATATCTCCAGTTGTAAGTTATAAAACATGTCTTTGCTTGGGCTATTAAAATATTCTGCCCCATTTAAAATAAGCTATGTAATGAAACTGATGTGCAGTAATAATTTTACAATTCTTATTAACATAAAGTATTTTAGCATAAAATGCATTTTAAAAATTCCTATGCATAAATTCTATCACTTCTGTTCAATTCTTCTCAGGAAATTGAGAAATAAAGTCATATACAGTTATCTAAAACTGGGGAAAAAAAGAGATAATTTTAATTTTTTTAACAACCATAGAGACTTTTGCCATATTTGCAAAAATTAAAGAGGATAAGCTAAACATAGCTGAGCTGCCCAGAGTAGAAAGAAGCAAGACAAAACCATGCAATGAAAAATACCATATTCAAAGTCTATGTAACAGAGATTTTTGAAATTTATGTTATAGAGAGAAGGAAGATTTTGGAGTGTTTAGTGTCTTAAACTGCCAGCTTATGTGATGCAGGAAACAGGTTGCTGACACTGAAGAGGAGCTTTTGATCATCAGGAAGAACTTGTATCAGCTCTGTTCTTTAACTTGCAAAATCACAGGGAGATTTGAGTGCCTTATCATCATCATTTGTAAGGCCCCTGAAAACCTCCTCAATGAGACATTTAAAAGGGCTTACAGTTTTCATGTACTCTGAATCAGATGTACAGGAGAAACACTGACAAGATGTTCTCAAGAGGTCAAAACAACAGAAGAACTTCACTGGCAACTTTAGAAAATCAAAGCACTTTGGCAAAAGGTTTAGAACAGCAATCACTTCCCAAACACTTCCCAAAGCGTTAGCTTCGTCCATTCAACTTAACAAACTCTAAGCCTGATCGATTTTAAGTTACTCAAAAGTCCCAAGGGAATTAAAAGAAGAAAAACAGAAAAGGCATACAAAAGAACAAACATAATTACTATTCCTGGTTCCAGCAGCATCCAGATGATGGAATTTCCAAAAGGAGGATCGAGTCATGTGCTGGCTTTGGGTCTTGCTTTATATACTCCTTGGCCTTCCTGGGTCCTTTCCCCAGGTGTGACTTCTGTTCATGTGGCCACTGAAGAGCTGGGTTGGGTCTCCAGAGGTGGGTGTGGAGTGTTGCCTCCAGTATGCCAGGGATTGGTGCCACTGCAGGGCTGGGACAGAGCCCCAGGGGCTGGGGTGTGCAGGGCAGGGCATTGCCTCACCAGGGCAAGGCCTGCCCTGACCCTTCCCCAACATGTGCACCCCAAATGTTTCATGCTAGCAATCTTCATATTAAATATGTATCATAAAGCATTTTTTTTCCTACACAAGGAATTTAAATTCTTTGAGTACTGAAAACCTCATAGGGTAAGTTGATTTGTTCTGCTCCAGATCTAGAATACTTGTTTCCTTTGGGTTATTTAAAATGAATACTATTGGCTGATGTAAAATTCCCCCTCTCAATACAACAGGTTTCTCTTGTACAGGAGAAATAGCTGCTCTGAATGTTGTCTTTGAATGGGTTGAGGGAAACATTTGTTACCGGTACATTGTGAAGGAACACTTGAGGGACTGCCACCTACAAACAGAAGTTCAATCCTGGTTGTTTAAGATTTCCCTAAAAATAAGTGCTCTTCAGGTAATTAATAATATTGGAAAAAAAAATTGTTGGGTTTTCGGGTTTTGGGTTTCTTTAAATTTAATTGGGGGAAACAAAAGCTGAGGTGCAATAAGAAGATTAACAGTAATAAGCTTGGATAAAATAGGTGCAAGCAATAAATCTAAGGGAGATCTCTTTAGCTGAGAAAGTTCTCTGACACACGTTTCAAGGCCTGCATGAAATGCAACAAGTCTTGGATTTCTGGATATCTGCTGAATCCCATCAACTCAAAGTAGCCTTCCCTAATCCACTGGCTACAGTGCTTTGCTTTGCTGAATCCCTCGTGTTGCTGCATTAAAGACGGAGCCTTTTAAACCTGCTCATACTGCATCCATAGAGCAGCTGGTCTGTGAAAGAGCTGGTCTAGACACTAAATTCCATTTCACTTTAATCTTGTGCTGACTAGACTTCACAGTTTTAATACTGAAATATCTGCATAGCAAATTGTCTACTAAAACAGCAGTTGAACAGAGTTTGGAAAATAAGATTTTTTTTTAAGCCATGGGAAGTTAAACTGTGTCTTTGGATTCTTTCCCAGCCTTGCTGGTCAATATGGCATGGGATTTTATAGCCTGAATTAAAAATAATTACTGGGATCCTGGAAATCATATGACTTCAAGTCATATGTCCTGGAAATCAAAGCCTAATTAATTATGCCATTAAACAATTGTTATTGTCTAGTGACCAGCAAATGTATATTTTGGAAACCAAAACAAAATATGCTGTAAAATGAGCCTAAATGCTATTAGTTGCATTAAATAATTACTTATAAACTGAAAACTGATGTTTTGGCTCGTTGCTGTGAATAGTACTCCAAGACTGGATTTATAAGCCAGCAAGCTTGCTGGCTGGGGATGGTTGCCAGCAATAATTTTGAAACAAGAATTTGAAATAGATGTAAATAAGGTCCAAATACTGCAGACAACCCATTAAGGTGTGATAGAAAAAGCTACAACATGCAGCATAAAGTCCTTATCTACTGTTTTAGTATTTATTTTGTATAAACACACACAAATTGTGCACACACTTGAGGAGCTCTTGTCAACATTACATGTTTCTCAGCGCTCACTATTCTAAAAACAGACTGTAACAGTCTATCCTGACCACATAAAGAGACCATAATGAGGCCTTACCTAAACTTGCATCTCTTTTAGCAGGCAGGAGTTTGCATGACAAGTTTTCTACAAACGATAAAAGATTTCCTAACCCTGTGATTTGTGAACCTGAACCTTCATTTCCAAATGACTCGGCTACACATATACACGTAGACAAAGTTAACATGGCATATTCTGACTAAATGCTTCTGTACAAAAATGTTACACTTGGAAAAACCCCAGCTCAGACTTACCAGTCTGAAGAAACTATTGAGGAAGACAGATCACTAACATGACAATTGAATACGCTCCTTTTTTTTTTTTTTAATAAGATTTTGTCTGACCTTCTGTGTGACTTTCTTCCTCTGCTCAGTTGTCTGGGCAGTAAAGATAACCCTGTGATAACTGGATAAGAAACACTTGTTAACGCCTTTCAATGTTGTCTTCAGAAATTCCATCTTCTATTCTATATTTTTGTTTGTTATTAATTATAGTAGTTGGTAAAAAAGCCAGGACTGTGACTTAAGTTCTGATTGGAAATTCCCTTCCTTCTGCTCCAGGAATTATTAAGAAATTTTTAAATGTTTGCTTTGGATAGAGAAAATGAGGGTGGAGGAACTCTGATGTAGGCTGGAAATGAAACAGTTTTGTGAGCAGTGTCCTGTGTTGGTCTGTAACCAGATGGGAGGAAATTAGTAAGGAGAATGGTCATTAGGAATAGGAGTACTACAGAAATGTTGTGCTACCCCGTAGAAAAGAGACATGTATTCTGTGAGAAGGTATATTGTACCTATGGATGAGCTGCCCTTTACTGACCTCACCTTCAGTTTCTCCTGATTATATAAATTCTCGTGTTTTCCAGAATTCCTTCTGAAACAGACCAGCACAGCAACATTCTTGGTTCTAGCCCCTGCTGTAATAAACACAGTCCCTGAATACAATACAATACAATACAATACAATACAATACAATACAATACAATACAATACAATACAATACAATACAATACAATACAATACAACACACATCTACTGTGTGATGTTGAAGCTCAAGAAGGAGAAAGATCAAAATGTGTTGCTTTCTTGATTGAAATTCCACTGGTATCACCCATAATGCCATGTCCTCAGGAGGTAACCCATCAGTCTGCAGACTAATGCCCTTGTCACATATCAACCAGAAGTGCAGAAATTTAGTGGAATGGGACATAGAAGTAGTTTTTTTGAGGCTGTGACCATCATGTGGGACAGCTTTCTTAGTATTTCAGAGGCAATTTGATTTCCATGAGTTTCCTCAGCGTGACTTGTCAGGTCACATATCTTCCCATTTTTGTATATCATTTACTCATTAGGCCAAAATCTTTTCTTTAAATGCAGAGTAGCCCTCTGCTGTATATGTGCTATGCTGGTGGGATGATGAGGGTATCTCACCTCCTGCCCTAGTTGCTGCAGGAGCCTTTGTCCTAGAATCATTCCCTCCTGTTAATCCAATAGGTGCCAGATTACTTGGAATGAGGAATTAAAAATATCCCAAACTATTTGCTGGTCCTAGCCAGGTGGGACATAGCATCTAGATAATTAATATAGTAAAATATATCCTTCATAATATCTGTCTGCAGCCCCAGTAGATCCAGATTAGCTCCATGCATGGACCAAAAAAGGAAATATAAGAGGTGCAGCTGCAGCCTTTCCGTCCCCATCTGCCAGACGTTTATCTTGAACAGTTAAGCTGAAGTTTCATGCTCCTTTTTCATGTTTTCTAAACCAACATCTTAAAGAACCTCTCTACAGCTGTGTGTTAGATCAGTAGCTTCTTCATTGGGGAATAACCTGGTTGCTGTGTTGAATCATTTACTGGTAGACTCTACAGAGAAGTCGCTGTTCAGGTGTTCCTCTAGCACTGTCCTCTGATTTCCTTCTTTGCCTCTGGCAAGATAATATCTCACAGGCAGAAAAAATTTTATTCTTCACATCAGGATAATATGCACATAAATATGTATAAATATGCCATCTTTGGTGCTCAAACCATCTGTACAAGTGTCATCACCAGAGCTATTGGTAGCTTTTTGCATATCTCTTTACTTATTTACAGTCTGGATAAAGCATTAAATTCCAGTGTGACTTCTAATTAGCAGAGCAGCGGTTATTGCTTTGCTCTGGCCTGTTATCAGCTTAGTCCTGAGACAGCAAAGCCTCTGTGGATGTACCAACTTACCAGGTACTGCAACTTGCCAAGGTGTGGCAAGGTGTTGAAACTCATCTTTAAGGAGTCTGCTCAGACTTAGCCTGTATTTGCTGGTTGTCAATTTACAAGCAATATTGATAGTGTGCAGTTTATACAGGGACACCTTAATGAAAAGCAGGAGGACATCATGCACAGTTCCCAGAGGCATCTATAAGCCTTGATCTGGAATGATTTATGTTAAATATTCATTGTATTAAGTCTGTCTCATTTGGTTTTATGTCATCTACTGAAACTATCCCTCACATATAAAATGTACTTCTGTCACAGACTGGGCTTTTCTTAATCGCATTTTAAAATTTACCCATTTATTGTCTCTTTTTTGTCATCTGATGCATTTACAGACTAATTTTTTTTCCCATTTATTTTTTCCCCCTGAAAAAGCTTATTTGAAGAGCAGAACATCAGCAATGATGGAATAACAGGCTGATTGACAAAGATCTCCACACTGACTCATCAATAAGTGTGTGGCTAAATAAAATCAAGAATCGCAAAAGAAATAAGGACTATATAGCAATTTAATTGACAGGAGAAAGACCACAGCTATTTGAAGTTCTATGATGTGGGATGTCTGTAGGCTTCCAAATGACTTTTGCAATTTGTTATCTTTATAAATTACTTGAATGGGCTATAAAGAAGTCAGATTGACTAGGAAGGCAATAATGAGAAGAGGAATGACTGCACTTCAAGTGTCAAGAAAGTTTCAGTGTCATCTTTGTATTATGGCTGATACCTAGGAAATATGAATTATTCTACATAAACATTCAGCTTTTTTAAAAAGAAAAAAGCAAATAGAAGGAGGAAAAAATAACAGAATAAAACTAACTAAGAAAATAAGGCTTTCAAAAGAGGATCTGAGAGGAAGGAATGGTGATTTTCTTTTAAGTAGCATTTTGATTATCTGGAAAGATAATTCCTTGATATGTCAACATACTGTATCTTCCATTAGATAAGCATCATATTTTTACATCTGTCCTGTTTCACTTAAAATACACATCTAAGCTTTCTTTCCCCACAGCTGCATATTTTAATACATCTGAAAATTAAAATAATGAAAAATTTCATAAAAACCTGTCCTGTTTTGAAACCAGTGCCTCTTTTGTTATTCAGCAGAACCATTCCCCGGAATTCCTGCTGGTAAAACCAATGCTTGCACATTAACATTTTCAGCTATTTCCAACATATACTCCTGGTAGCTCTCTGTCTGGAAAAAACTAGAGCAGCTCAAGCAAATGATGAAAACTTACCTGGCCAAATGCAAAATACCTATAAACTAAAATTTATCTATATAGTATGTTTTTAAATTAAATGTTTAAAATTGTAGACTTTCCTGCAGAAATTTCAAGTAGGATAGAAAAAAATCACCCTGATATATCAAAGGAGACAAGAGCAAAAAAATATATGTGTGGATCAATTGTGATATTCCCCTTTGTCAAAAGAGGTGAATTTTCCTCTATTCTCCTTTGTCAATAGCAGAACTCCTACTAGCACATAAAAGACCAGGACTTCACCCCTGGGCTCTGTATCTTATGGAAGGAAGTAGCAGAAGTATAAGTGAAAAATAAACAAACATATTTTCATGATACAAATAATCTAACTTTCTACTAAGAAAAAGCAATGATTATGTCAATGAACACATAGATATTTCTTCATCCTTCTTTGGCACATTGTATTTTACAAGCTCAGGCATGAAAACCAGCTTAGAGATGTATTTGTTTGAGTTCCCTTATTTCTGATATTTTTCAGGAAAAGTATAATAGTTGTAAGATTTATGAAAAGCAGATATTTCAATTTCATGCTGATGGAGTTAAAAAAACATCTTTTCTATTGGCAAGTTGATGTCAAACTTCTCGTAGGAGAGTTACTGAACATGAGGGCACCTGAAAACCAGAGAAGAGAAATCTGGGAGCAATGTAAAGAGTTTTCCAAAAACTAAGAGTACTTTTTTGAGAAAGCCGAAGCAATCTCTTCAAATGGAAGAGGGATGAGAAATAGGGATCATAAATGGAAATAGAACATTCTGACTTGACATGGTGAGGCAGAAGGCAGAGAGAATTGCCATAAAGGGAGAGCCAGGGGCAGGGACAGGCTGCCCAGAGTGGAGGCTGGGCAACCTCTTTCCCTGTAATCCTTCAAGACCCAGCTGGAAAAGCCCTGAGCAACTTGGTCTGAGCTCAAATGTGACACTGAGCAGGAGTTTGCACTAGAGATCACCTGAGGGAGTGTTAGTTGTAGCAGGTGGACAGTTTAGGATTTACATTGAAAAAAATAAATATTGGAAGATACAGGAGATTCAGCATAATATAACTGCTGAATATCAAGGTGATCTAAGGAACATAAAATTTCCTTAATCTCTTGGTAATTGAAAGCATACTGTAATGCTGAAATCCTCTAAATGCTGTTCCAATGCACTCAGCAACTAGAACTTATATTCACAATTATTCCTGAAACTCTGTTAGATCTCAGCAAAGATTCTGGTGGCTATGTATTTTAAATTTGGATTGGAAATTTTAAAATATATATTTTCATAACAGTGCCTTATCTACCTTGACTACAGAGAGAAAAATATTTTTAAACTCTCACAGGCTGTATAGAAGACAGAATAAGGGTTAATTTATCCCATGAGAAATTTGTTTTGTTAGGAAGGGAGGACTGTCATCATCCTAAACCCTCAAAGAAGGAGCTGAAACTAAGCTTTTGAAATAAATCATGAACAGAGATCATGATCAAAACTGACTTGTCATTGGAGATTTCATTTTCTATCCACTGAAATAAATAAATAAATAAATAAATAAAAATATTTCTCTTTTTTTCACCCCCGAAAACGCTATTCAGTCAGATTGCTGTTCTCAAATCCCTAACTGCTGTGGCCCCTGAAGAAGGACTCCTGGGCTTAACCAATTCTGCAGTAAAGTGTAGAAACCCAGAGTCCACAAAACCTCCTTTTCCTTCTAATTTTAGAAAAACCCCATACTCCTAAACTCCTATTGTTGTAGTCCACTATGGTTTTAAAGTAACTAAAAAAGAAAACTTAAATAAAGTTTGTTTTTCTTTTTTTCATTTCTTTTTTCTTCTAGAGACAAATGAAAATACTCCTACAATGGAGGAAATGGAAACAAAATATTTTTGTTTTTATTTCAGGAAAAATTTAAAACAAAAGTAATCAAAATTTCCAGTCAAGCAGAATTTGTAGTTTCTAGCCAGTTCACAGTAGGAGTTGGTTATTAAATTCCATTAAGCAAGTGTGCCTTCACATCCTTGAAAAGACTTTTTCCTCTGGAACATCTAGCTGTCAGAAAAGTTGTCATTTAGCCCTGGGCCATGATATGTTTTGCTCCACTGTGATAATCTGCTTTGCTTTTGTGAACTTTAAAGAGTTCTGCTACCATTTTGACAAGGATTTGTCACATTTATAATGTTTCTGTGCAATCCCTATGGAATTTTCTGTGTGTTTTCATGCAAAATGGAACATGTTGTTACGACTATCATGTCCAGACTTTACCTTTTGACATAGCTGGTGTGGATTTTGTGTCTTCTCTTCATCAATTCTGTGTTGTTTGTAAAGTTAGATCCTACAAGTTAAACAATTAATGGCTTGTGGATCTTTTTGCATTTACCCATCTACAATTTACTGAAGAAATTAAGTTATAGTCTTGGATTGTGTCATTTGGGTGCATCACAACAAGTGTAAAATGTAGATAAATTTCTACAGGATAAGTGCTCAGACATTGATTTCATTTTCCTTGTTAAGTGCTTTGATGATTAAAAATAGAATTCTCCATCTGCTGAAATTTGTTATGGCTATGGCTCTAATATAAAATCTGTCCATTATTTTAAGGGTATATTCGGCTGTGTAACCACAGGACATTATTGTTAGTAGCACATAAACTATTCAATTAATTTGAAGCTAATTCGCTAAATGAAAGATTTTGCAAATTGGAAGATAAAAAACACAGTTGGGTTTTTATTCCAGTTTCAATTTAGCCGATATTTTTTTTTTATTTTCCCTTCTTATTACAACTAGATAAAGTTTTGGGGTTTTTTCTTTGTTTTAAATTTCTTTAAACTAAAGTTTCCTTTTCGTAAAAATGTATAAGATAAAAGATTTTCTCTATTCACTTTCTGTTTTCCAGTCCCACACAGATTCTCATTATCATGCTTTTACATCTATTCCTTTGTTTTATTGCAATCACTTTTTCCTTTTCCTTACATGAAGCAAATGTCATATCTTAGGAAAATCTGAATATTTATGCTACAGTGGAAATGAACTTAATGTGGTCTTCTCATTAGCAGTTAGTCCATAAAGTCCATAAAGTCCATAAAGGACACAAAGAAACTACAGAATTATTTTTTAAAGTAATTAATATCCCAGCCTAAACATTAGGATATTAAAGTAACATGGTATACAAGAGTCATTATCACAGTAACTTCGCCTGAATAGTATGAGGCTTTCTGAAACCTTTGTGTCTGTTTTGAGGAGCTTTAGATGACCCAGGTTTTTGACTATAGGCATGCATTTTAGTTTTGTGTATGTTTCTGCAGAGTCAGACCCACTGGAGACAAATCATGATTTCAGCCTCAGACTTGTATTAAAATAAACATATGTGATAAAACAAGTGCTGGGAAGATTTGAGGGCTACTGACTCTCAGTAGGAGCTACTGACTCTATTCAGTGACATAACTATTGGAAAAATTTTTGTGTGGTACATTATTTTGAATTTACCACAAACTAGCTTTTCAGCCCGGTTTCCCCATAAATACTGAATGTCAGATGGAGCTGAAAGCTATATTTATTATTTCTAAAGGCACTTGTGCTGGAGTGTGAATGGTTTGCCTGTTGGTAATTTTATAAAGGTAAATTTTAATATTTTACTTTCTTCAATATGAGCCCTCTAAAGGTTCAGGTATTGTAAATTAGAGATTTAATGGAAAAGTTCAGCATCAAGGATGTGACAAGATGACACAGAAATGAAATCATTAAATAAACAAAGCAGCATGCGTTCAGTTTCCAGTTTTTTCCTCATTGTGTGTTACCAGCTTAACATCAGTGAAAAGATATACTTTCAGAGCAGCCATAAAGGTGAGTTGGTTATAATGGGGGAAATTACTGACCAAAAATGTCTACTAAAGTACTGACAGACCAAATCTATGCCAGTGTAGGAACCGCTAGCCTGAGAATCTGGAACAACCTTGACAAGCACAAGTGGCAGCTTGGGTTGGCCTTGATAGGTACAGCTGGGGCTCTGCAGCATGCTTCATAAGCACAAAAAAAGGAACTGCCACAATCTGCAGAACAAAGAAACTGTTATAACCTACAAACTGACCTCCTAAGAAAGCAGAACTCAGCAACAAAACTGGTGCCCTACGCCCACTTATGTGTTCATATTAAAGATATAAAAGTAAGTCACTGTCTTCCCAAAATGAGGTTTTCTCTCCAAGAAGTACCCCTGTATGAACTTAGCTACCCACTTGTTTTGTCCCCATTCCTGGGAGCAGCTAAATGGACTGCACTGGTAATAATTTGAAGGAAAAATATTTGTATAGGCATGCATATAAATAATTAAACAGCTTGTTCTTGACTAGTGGTAATTCATACTAGAATTCATAGTAGCTTGCAAATACGTATATAAAATTGTGTATGTGTTTACATATATATATATGCTTGCTCTACTAATCACAAGTGTATACCTTAAAAGTAGTTTGTTTGTAATAAAACCTCTGTGGGCTTGGTCTTACTGAATCCTATGAACACATTATCATGATCAACTTGTGCGATGGGAAACCCCTGCAGATCGAGACTCTCACAATTACATGCTTACAAAGGAAACAGCCTTAATGGTTTGCTTTTAGTGTTAAGAAATAGAAAATTATTTCTTGCAATTTCTAATCTTCATGGTTTCTAATGTTATTCTTTGCCTTATTGAAACGATTAACATAACAACAGTGTCTTGCTGGGGACATCACTTTACTGGGAATAGAAGTATCTTTTGTTTTATTAAAGCATCTCAGTCCTAATTTGTCATAAATTTGCTTTGTCATGATTTTGGACGAAATTCATAGCCAAATTAATGCTCTTTATTTTGAGATATCACTACAGAGTGGAATTTAATGCTCTGGCTATGACTGGCAATATTTGCATTTCTCTATTGACATCTGTCTATGCACATAGACATGCTTGTAAACAATATTTTATTATCATATATTTGTATTGCATTTCTCTTGGGGACAAGTGCATAGATGTTATAGAATCACAGAATAACTTAGGATGAAAAAGACCTTTAAGATCATGGAGTTCAACCATTAATCCAGCACTGTCAAGTCCATGACTAAACCATGTCCCTAAGCGCCACAACTACACGTAATTTAAATACTTCCAGGGATGGTGATTCAGCCACTTCCCTGGATGGCCTGTTGCACTGCTTGACCACCCTTTCAGTAAAGAAATAATCCCTAATATCCAACCCAAACCTCCCCTGGCACAAGTTGAGGCAATTTCTTCTTGTCCTGGTCCTTTCTATCTGGGAGAAGAGATTGACCTGCACTTTGCTGCAACCTCCTTTCAGGCAGATGTAGTGAGTGATACGGTCCCCCCTGAGCGCCCCCTTCTCCAGGTTCAACAGCCCCAGCTCCCTCAACTGCTCTTCATCAGACCTGTGCTCCAGATGCTTCACCAGCTCCGTTGCCTTTCTCTGGGTGAGCTCCAGCCCCTCAATGCCCTTGTTGTAGTGAGTGGCCCAGAACTGGACACAGCACTCGAGGTGCAGCCTCAGTCAGCAGTGCTGAGTACAGGGAGAAAATCCCTGGCCTAGTCCTGCAGGCTGCACTATTGCTGATACAGTCCAGGATGGCAAAACAAGACTTATTAAAAAAAAAAAATCCAACACCCCAATATAATGTAGTGAACTATCTTGCTTATTTGTGTGATTTTGTAGCACTGTACATGAATTTATTTTGTTGAAAATGTAAATTAAAAACCCAACAAAAGCATCCCTCTCCCAAACCTACAAAAGAAAACCTTCTGAAACGCCTATTTGTTCTAGAACTTTTAACAGCAGAAAATAAGAATTTCCTGTATGTGTGTCACTTCAGCCACAACTGTAATTAAGAGCTAATTATAAGGGTGTTTTGGCAGAAATGAAACAAAATCGCATTTTCTAACACAGTCAAATCTTAGAGAAGTGTATTTAAACCAAAAAGCATAAAAAGAATACTTATTTTATACATATCTAGTCCATTATGACTAGAAATTAAACAAAAAGAGCTTTGCATCAAAAAGCTAATCTGAGAGATCTGTGTTTTCTTTCATATTCTGACCCACAAAAGATACAAAACAAGTATATATATTTTTTTATTCTCTGTTTGTTTTGATGAATACATGTATTTTTTTTTGCTGTCGCACTCACAAATGACAGCCAGAAGACCTGCCATGAAAAGAAATTTTCCACATTGTCCCAGTACACTTCCACCAGCATGTAGGCCACCTTGCACCCACCAGATTCCTCACTTTCACCACTCCCTGTCTTCATCCCTAGAATCATTCACTGTTTCTGTCTCACATCTGCCACAGTATGTCTCAATCCCAGTTCAGGAATTATTCACATTTTCCATTTGAAACTATCCTGAGTCCTGTGTAGTTGTCTGTTTTGACCTCATACATCCTGGTGTGAGTTGCTCCAAACCGAACCTTCCCTAGGATCCAGAAGAAATGAGAAATATGGTGGGAACAGCAGTGGTCTGGAGTGATGTATACAAGGAGTTCAGAGTTTGTGGGAGACAATTCTGCATTATGCACTAATTGAAAAAGAGAAAATTAAGCTAAAAGCATTTTTATACCAAAAGGTCTGAAACACAGACTGTAAAATATAGAATCTATAGACTAGACTAGGCTAGGGTAGACTAAAATAGAACAGAACAAACATGAACAGTTCCAGTTGGAGGAGACCTACAGTGATCATCTTAGCCCAATTTCCTGTCCACTACAGGGCTGATCAAAAATTAAAGCATATTATTAAGGGAATTGTAAAAATGCATCTTGAGCACTCACAGCCTGGGAACATTGACCACCACCGCTCTAGTAAGACTGTTCTGTGTGTCTGACCATCTTCTCAGTAAAGAAATATTTCCTAATATCTAGCCTGAAACTCCTGTGGTAAAGCTTTGGACCATTTCCATACTTATTGTCAGACTATAATGTGCAACACCAATTTGTAAACCTTGACTCCAAAATGAAGTACCTCATTTGTGGATTGGTGGGTTTTTATGTGCTGTTAGACTTGACTTAAATATTCTGAAATCTATCTCTCTTAGGGGTAGATCACCTCTGTCATGTAAGAACTGTTGTCATGGAAGGTGCTCAAATGTACAGGCCCATCAAGATAAATTAAGGAGAGAGTCTGAGGAGTCTGATCTAGTCTACTTCTCCTCACTCTGAGTTCAGAACAGACCAAGTTCATAACCTTCACAGCATTCTACATATGTTGTCCTTCAGTCAGGAGACATTGTCATGCCTGCTTGCCTTGTTCTGCGGACAAGGTAAAGATCTGAGTTTCCAATGCTTCCTGTACCCTTTCAGGGACATCATAGAGAAAAAAGGTCAACTGTAACTGCTGTGCAACAGGGTTTCATTAGTCACATATTCAATCTGATTTTACTTTAGTGAGATTTCTTCATGAATTTGGAAGCAAGATTTGATCTCTGGAGTGATTTGTGTAAGTTGTAGCTCACTAATTCCTTGTTTGACAGAGAGCTAAATACATTTAGGAAACAATAAAATGCAAGAGTATTAAGAAGTTCTCCTGTTACTACCACAGTCACAGCTCCTTAGAAGATGACACACAAATGCCTTGAAAAAGGTTGAGCGAAAAAAAGTCTGAGGCAGGTTAATAAAGTTATAATAAGTCACACTTGTGGGAGCTCTTTGTCAAGCAGGAAGAGTCTTTGTCATGGTGATCCATAATTTGAACAAGAATTCTGCACAGTTGATCTGACACAGATGACATTAAAGTGTGTCTAAATGATGGTGAGGAACATCAGGGAGATTTGTGTTTTCCCCACACGAATCAGGGAAGGTAAATCTAGGTGACATTCTAAGTTAACCTTGTGGAATCTTGTGACCTTTCGGCTAGGAAGGTCAAATTTTATGAATTTTGCAGCAAATTTTATTGCAGCAGTCCCAATGATTTATGGGCCATTTGAGCAAGAAAAGCAGACCAGAGAAGAAAGGAAGTTCACCACAGAACTGGCACAAGTAAGTAAATGATAATGTAAAATGCCACAGGTAACAATGCAGGTGGCAATTCAGAGCACCTAGCAACCTGTCTGCTATGATTTTATATTTTTTTGCTTATTTTATGTGAATCAAGCTTATTTCAACTGAACTAAGTGATTTAATTACTGAGCTCAGTTAGTGCTCTATCAAGTCTTATCACAAGTGAAGGGTGTTTCATACAAAGGAAAGAATCTGGAGGGGAACCCAAAGGGATGAAATTTAGCTACTTGTATCTTAGGTATTTTGTCTGCTCTTGGTCTTTAAGCCTTGTGCTAGCACCAGGAGCAGCAGAGAAACTCCCTTCTGAAAGCCTGTAAATGCTTGTTAACTCTGCTCTTACTGCTCCCAGCCCCTTACCACTGCTCCTTGGAACTCTGTTGATTCCTCACATCTTCCCTAATCTTCCTGATGTCTCTTCCTCTTGAATTGGATTTTCATTGTCACAAAATTGAAACTCATTGATGCTAGCGTTAAAGAAAAATAAAATTCTGGTATATTTCCTACTAGATGCAGGAAAATTCTGTTCTGCCTACGTAGCTGGTGTTGAATGAGCTCTGATATTCTCACACTCTACGCTAGTGGTGTCAAGGCACGGGCCAGTGTCCACCCAATGTGAGACTTTAAAGACATTTTCTACTTCGACACCTAGATATGAAATTATAAGGAAATTTGTTCAGTGTCATCCAGGACAAATAAGAGTCTGCTGATAATCCTTTGAGCCATCTGATCCTTCAAGAATTTCTTTCCTAATACAAGGGCTCAAAATATCATTTTTGCTTTATACATGACAGTAGTTTGCTTTAAATTGAAGTCAAATCTTATACTCCATTGGTACATTTGGCTGTAAATCATGATCAGAATTATATCATTTATATAAAATTTTCAGGCCACAGGTTTGACTGTAAATCCCTGAGATGTATCTTATTACACTTAATCAGATGCAGTATTTTTTAGTTCTGTGTAAGACTAATAACCTTTTTGTGGAATTGTAGTATTGCAACCTTAATCTTTCAAAACAACACTTGCTTCTAATAAAAAAGCCACCACCATTTGGATTTTCAGTTGAGCCATCTTTTAAGCATGGCAGAATTGCTGAGGATGGAAGAGACATCTGGATATCCCTAGTCCAGCCCTGTGCTCAGAGCTGGGGCAGATAGAACAGGTTGCTGAGGGATGTGTCGGGTGAGGCATTGTGTACAGAACAGATGGGGACTTCATGGCCTCTCTGGACAAACTGTTCCAATATTGGACTTATCTCACGGTTTCTAATGATCAGATAAAATTTCATGGCTTTTAATTTGTGTCCATTTTCTCTTGTCCTGTCAGTGGTCACTACTAAGAGGGCTGGACTCCATCTTCCTTGCTTCATTCCATTATGTATTGATATGCGTTGATAAGATCCTTCTGGAAGCTCACTTCTCCAGACTGAATTGTCCCAGCTCTGTCAGCCTTTTTTCTTGTGACAGGTACTCCAATCCTGTTGTCAATCTTTGTGACTCTTCACTGGAGCACAGCACATAGCTCCAATATACCTCTCCTTTCTTGTACTGGGAGCCCAGAACAGGACCCCATGTCCTGGACCTGAACGCACTCCAGGTGTGTCTTACAAGTGCTGAGTAGAGGTGAAGGATCACATCTCTACCTACGGCCAAGGGCCGTGCTAATAGAGCTGAGGTGGCTGTTTGCCTTGAGTGCTGAAGGGTACAATGCTGGCTCATTTACGGCGTGGTGCCTACTAGGATCACCAGGGATTTGTCTATCAAGCAGTTTTCCAGCTGGCTGGAGCTAGTCAGTGCTGGTATCTGGGGTTATTCTTCTCCAGGTGCAGGGGTCAGCATTTCCCTTTGCTGAACTTTATGGGGTTCCTCTGCCCATTTCTCCAGCCTGTCAAGGTACCTCTGAGTAGCAGCATGACCCTCTTGGATATTAGCCTTCTCCCAGTCTGGCATAATTTCAAAAATCATTGAGGATTTTCTTGGTTCCATCTTACAGATTGTTAATGAATAAATTTAAAAATATTGTTTCTACTACCAGGGTCACACCATTAATATTTGGCTTCCAGCTCAAAACTGTGCCACTATTTTCAAACCTCTGAGCCTGCCAAGTCAGAAGGTTTCACTCTTTTTAATTTTCTCCCTGGACAGTTTAGAACAGTGAGGACTACTTGTTTCCTCTTGCTTCTTCTTTTCTTTCAATTACAGAATTAGCTTATGAAATATCAAAACTAAAAATTTGCCTTGTACATATTTTTAATGTTAGGAGTTACAATTCTGTGTGAGAAAAACATTGTTCTTCCAGCCAGAGAACCAAATAAAAAGAAGCCCGATCATTTTTTGGTCCTAGTAGCCAAAATACAGCTCCAGCATTGAAATGGAATGATCATTAAATCAATGAGTAGAAGTCATACTTTCTATTCCTCCAGGAAGGGTCTGATTAGAGGCCAGTACGCATCCACTGCCTGGAAGGAGGTTGTGAGAGGTGAGTTTCAGTCTCTTTCTCCAGGAAACAAATTACCAGACCAGAGGAAATGGCCTCAAGTTATTTTGAAGGAGGTTTAGGTTGGATATTAGGAAAAAGTTCTTCACTGAAAGATTGGCCAGGTGTTGGGTCAAGCTGCCCAGGGAAGTACTGGAGTAGCTATCCTGGGAAGTATTCAAGGCATGTGTAGATGTGGCACTTGGGGATATGGTTAATGGTGTACATGGCAGTGTGGGATTAATGTTTGCATTCCATGGTCTTTGAATTCTTTTTGCCAGCCTAAACAATTCTGTGACTCTGTTTAAACCCCTCCCAACCGATGGCAGTCTACAGTTATACTTTGGGGTTCCTTTTGTCTTTTCTATTGGTGAGAAAAACAAGATGATGCTTTGTGGACAAAGCAGTGTATAAGTAAGTAGGGTCACTGCTGTGCCCATCAGTGTAACTCTTATGATACATGGGGGTAACACAATGGAAACCACAGTTTAGAAATCCAATTTATCTTGCTGTGAATGGAATTGCATCCACTACAGGCAGCAATTAGTTCCGTTCTATAACACTCTTATAGAAACGTGACATTGAAAAACTGTTTGCAATCTACTAAGCTTGAGGTCGGGGAGTTTAGAAAAATGTTAAATTCCTGGTATGCAAAGAAGAGCAAAGAATTTTTTACCAACTGCAGCCAAAAGGTCAGATCACAACTGCCGAGGTAATGAACCAAAAGTTTCCTTCATCTTCAGTTGCTTATACAGTTTATGAAAGCATATTATTCTGTGGATACCTATGTCTCTCAGCACTGAGTTTCTGTCACAACTGAATTATGGATAGATGTATTTTAAGTCTATACCTTCGTACCAGTGTCTACAGCCCTAAGACTGATAAACAAATGACAAACGAACCTGAAGTTGAAGTACTTGAACACTGATTATTCTTTTCCCTGTGTTTTTGCAAGTGTCAAATAGACAGTTCCCTCATAAAGTAAATATATATCACCAGTCCTGTTGAAGCTTTAGCATGTTAATGTTCAGGTAAGTATTTCCTGCCTACATTTAAGACAGTGAATGATGGGATTAGGTATCAGGTCTTATAAAGTGATTACCTACAATAAAAGGATATGGGACTTAATAGTGTAGGAAGTTCCTTGTACTCTCATATTTTTGTCTGCATATGAACCAGCCTTCTAGGAGAGATTAACTTATTTTTAAAGAATGGGTTTATACATTTTTCATTGCTTTCCCTCTTCTTAAATTCATGCTCAGTGTTATTCCTGAAGGCAGTCAGAAACATGTTGTAACAGCCATTGTGTTCAGCAGACCTAGGTGCTGGGGACCGTAGGAGCTTAAGTCTTCCACTCATAACACTTAGAAATTGTGCCATTTGTTTCCCTGGGAAAATTAATTACCAGAATATGGTGCTAGTCAGGACTTCCATACACTTTTACCTTAGAATTACTTGTAATTTGAATTTTTTTTTTTTTTGATTGGAAAGTATTAGATTCAGAACTCATTTGTTTCTTCATGAGAACTTTACACAGAGAAATGATCAGAACCAATATTTAGAGGACTGTATATTGTTATTTTCTACCCCTGAATGAAAAAGCATCTTTATATAAATGACTGAAGGAAGGAATTATATAGAGATGGCCTGTATCCATGTCACAGGACTCAGCAATACGCCCTTATCCATCCAATGCTGATGCAGGAGTACCTTTGCTCCTCATTTCCCTTCAATTTGAACCTGCCAAGGATCCCTGTTGCAGTCACCCTATTCGAGATGAAAAGGCATTGTAACTTGGAGCACAGTGTTTGCCCAAGAAATAAACCAGGTCAATTTCTTTGCATGGAAAAAAATGATTGCATCCTGTTTTAGTGTGGTTTAATGGGTTATTACTGCCTGTAATTAGTAAATACCATGAGTCTGAGAAAGTCTGTATGGATACTAGCTCTTACCTCTGTCCTGGGTTGATGGTGCCTCCTATCCCAATCGTGCAGCTTTATCTCTGTGTACTACACTGTTATGTCTAACAGCTGCGGCCCACCCCCCCCCCCCCCCTCGGCGGGCTGTTTTGCTGCCGTGGGGCTACTTTTTCTTTGGGCTTTGCTGCTGGCTTTGCTTTGCTGCTGGCTTTGCTTTGCTGCTAGCTCGGCTTTGCTGCTAGCTCGGCTTTGCTGCTGGCTTTGTTTTTGCTTTTGCTGGTTTTTGCTGCTTTCGTTTTTTTTTCCCTTTTTCTCTCCCTTTTTTCTTTCCCCCTTTCCCCCCCCGAAGATCATTGGACCGGCTCCAGACCTGACCTGGGAATATCTGGGGGTCCCCAATGCCTGAGACAGAAGCTCTGCGCCCTCCCTTCACAGCAACTGCTTGAGTATTTTTCTTTTCCCTTGCGTTGGGGAGTGTTTTTGTTTATTTGTCAATAAATAGGTTTTTTCCACTTCTCCTCCGAGGACTTCCTTCTCAAACCCAGAGCTGGGGGGGGAAGGGGTGGTGGAGGTTTGTTTTCTGGGGGGCTCCTTCTGGAGACCTTCCTCTAATTTGTCCTAAACCAGGACAACCTCCTACGTAGATTTTCTAGTCATAAGTCCTAAAGGGGGGGTTGTTGGTTCCTCATTTTGAAGTAGAGAAACTGTTCTTAGAGAAACTGAGAAAGGGTGAGGAAGATGGATTGCATCAAGAGCATCATAATTTATGATCTTTCCCCCCAAGTTCCAAGAGCATAATCTAAATATTTAGAAAAAAAATCAAATTTTCACAAGCCTCATCCTGGAAACATTGAGAGGAATCACATCATCTTTATTTGCCATCTGAGTGTCACCTAGAAAAAGCAAAGCACCTGCAGACAATATCAAGAAGTAGTCATTGTGATTCACTTATCCTATTATAGATAGACAAAGAAATTGCATTAATTCCATAGTGGAAAGGTCTAATCTATTCATTCAAAAATAAGCATTTAATAACTTTTGAGGTAGATACCTTGTTGTATCTGAGAGATATCCATATAAATCTGACAGACAATTCCAAACCCAAAAGTTATTCATACTTCTGGCTTTCCAATTGAGGCAGCCTGAGACATCTAGAGTGATATTAATGGCCTGTGCATGGGCAACCAAGTAAAGCTGGAAATATTTACTATTCTTCCTAAGTAAAGACTTGTAGATGCCTTAAAAATAATTTCTATGTGATTAAAGATAGATCCAACCCACTCAGAGCTCTCACACATCCCACAGGTTTGTAATGTGACTCTGTTCTGCAGTTCATAGTTATCATGGAGAAGGCAGTTGCAGATCTGGCTTAGCCATTTTGGTACCTGTCTTGCATCCACAATCCCACAAAGTAGGATGAGCCTGTTGAAAAGTCTAATCCTGTACCTTTCCTAAATGCGTGCCCATAATTCAGCACACAACAACTGCAATGGCTGAGGCACTGCAGAGAGATTCAAACAGGTGTGGCACAGGAGCTTGAGTGATGTTGTTTTACTTCAATTGGCCTCTTCACCTGGCAAGCAGGTGAGAAATCTGAGAGAGCTGAGCCTCTCTCAGGACTAAGGATTTAATTGAGTAATGAGATGAGTTAATGGTCTGGTATGTGGTAGTTCGGCTTTAGCTCATATGAGCTCAACAGTAACCATTGTAACCATTTTTCACTGGCTGCCAAAGTAAAAAAACCCAGAAAGCCAAGACCAGCAGGCAGCATTTCAAGAATATGTTTAAAGAAAAAGTGCTTCCCATTCACACCTCACAGATTGTCTACCAAGAAATCAATGGACTTAAATAACTCATGTCAATTTTGGACATCGTTTACATTTTATAGGCTTGGATTTTGATTCTTATATTGATTTTATGTCAATATAAATCCTTCACTTCAAAGGAGCTAGTGGATTTAAATCTGCAACAGAACATAACAGGACCTATTTGCTTTTATCAAAGATCTTTTGAATTCACTGCTAGCAGCCTTACACAGGAATGGTCAAAGGACTCCACCATAAATTGTAGGAGTACTTAATTTCATTTTAAGTACACACCACGTAATTACATTGCTAAGACAAATTCATTCTGCAGGCAATGTTGGTGCTAATTGCAAATAAAAAGAGGGCAAAAGAAGAAAGCTCAAAAAAGACATAAATCTTGAAGGTGGGTAAAATCTAATTTGGGAACCTCAGTATGTATATAGAAGAGAAAAAAAAAACTGGTTCAGATATTCAAACCATTCCTTTTATGTCCCTTAGCATACTGGCAGGCATATGTGCATGTCTGTGTGCATATAGAAACAGACATACATATGCTTATGTATGTCTGTAGACACATCATATATTTATGCATTAAAGTTAAGAAAGAGCATTAGTGGATCTAAGCAGAAAAAAAAGTCTCAACTCCTTAAGGTTTTGCTACATCTGAACACAAAGCTACAAATGAAGCTCAGTCAGTTTACCTTTTGGTAATGACATTGGTGTTCCTGTTGCGGGAAAGGCCATTTTGCCTTGAGGGATTGAGAATGAAAAGTAGCAGCTCAAATTACTGAAAAGTGGCAATGAAGAATTTTTCAGTCTAAGTCTTTTGAAAGTCAATTCTAGTTTTAAGACTTCATAAGTATTTGAGATCCTCTGGATTTTTTTTATTTTATTTTTTTTTTAAGGTTCACAGCCTATTTCCCACTTCATAATCAGGTTTTGCACAGGAACCTGCTGGTCATCAGGGATGTGCAGCTGTTTGACAGCTTTGGCAGGAGCTGTTCTCTTCCTTGTGCCTTCTCCCTCTGCCCAGTTCCGGAGTGAAGAGTCTCTTGTCACCAGCACATGCCTGTTCTTCAAGGGTTTCACAATTTATTCCTTTATTCCTTTCTTCCATACTCCCAGTGCTTGGGAAATTTTGGACAATGTCCTTTGTATATAGTTGACATAAATCAATATGTAAAATTATAGAAGAAGACTGTAAAACGGTATTTTTAATGTTTTTCTGTCAAGTCAAATATTGTCTCTCCTGTTGTTCCCTCTCTTTTCACCAAGCTCTATCCTTTTTTCATATTGAATGGTGAAAATGCTTTTGTTTTTTCCAGTCCTGCTCTTTAAAAATCTGGGGTTTTTTGTTGTTGTTTTTGTTGTTGTTGTTGTTGTTTGTTTTTTGGGTTTTTTTGTTTGTTTGTTTGTTTGGTTTTGGTTTTCGTTTTGGTTTTTTTGCCTGTCACACAACACAGATTTATATTTACTACATGCTCTGAAAGATGGGCCTTGGGTAAAGACATAAATTCCTCATGAGTGCAATCTATATTACTCGCCATCAAAATTATCTTCACAGGTCATCCAATCTGGCTGTGTTTGCTTTTGGTTAGGTGGCTTGTGGCAAAACTCTGAACAGGTTTGTCTAGCAGAAAAAAATCATGATTTATAGCTTTTTCCATAAGGAGGAAACCAAGAGAAAAAGGAGAAAGTATAAGAGACTTCAATGATTATTTTAGACGTCTTGTGTGCTGCCAATATAATTCTGTGTAACTTTCATTTTACCATTCATTACCACAAGTTCAGGATTTCACGGTGTTTGCAACACTAAAAATGAGCTAGCACCAGCTTTGGTGTGTACTGACAGAGCTTTAGAGCTATGGAGAGGGAATATCTTTTCGCTCTATAAATTTGTTTCTGTAGGAACTTGGCCAATGCTGAAAGGACTGATGGCCCCACATTAACTGCTTGTAAGTGCTGCTACTCTGATGTGTTACACTGTCGACTAACATTTATTTTTCACTATATTTGTTGTTCCTTGCATGAAAAAATGACTTGTTGAATAATTAACCTACTATATATCCTGCTGTTGTGTTCTCACTGTGGAAATAATGACTATTGCTTTTTGTAAGGAATATAGAAATTAAAAAAAGTTTCAGACCCATCTATAAGAATAGGAATGACACAGCTGAAGCCTTGTCACAGAGGACCTCCTACTTTTCACAGTGTGAGTGTTTGCTGGAGGGCATAATGTCATTGTTGATGGCAGTACTCTCAGTGACTGGCACACAAAAACTAATTGTAGCTTTCTAACACCTATAAATATTAATTAGGGTCTTGAAAAATAAAGATGGTCAGAATCTTGAAACCACATCTCTAATGGGAGATAATGATCAAATGAGACCTTGGGTGAGAGAGGTGGTCAGTTTTTCTAGAATGAAAGATATTGTATGAAGACAGATAAAGCTTTTGCTGGTGCAAAATACCTGGCACACAACTGGCATGATAATGACTCAGGTCAATTAGCACTTTTTGAGAGACGTCTGGACAAGGGTTGTGAGATTTTATGCAACAGGGACTACTTCGAAAATCAATATGTGTGAGGCTGAATGAGGTTTTGCTTCTCACCTCTCAGGACAGGCCTCCAAAACTGTTCTAGGAGTTTCTCAAATGATAACCTCTCAATCACTAACTTAGTGGAGTAAAACACAACACACCTCAAAAGCAAGGACCATCAGTTTCACATGGCTAACATACTACTATGAAGGACTATAAATTAACCCTTAAAATATTTCAGACCTTTAAGCTTAAGAAAAGAGCAGGAATGAGAGCCATGATTCTGAAGTGCAAGGTTCTCTTTGCATGGACTTGGAGGACACCCAGGATTCAGCATTGTGCAGAATGACTGTAGGTTTCTGGGGTCTTTTATTTAGCTGTGGGTGAGTTGTCTTGGAGACTCTCTCTATGTCTATGCCAAAATGTTTATTGAAATGCCCAGCTCTTTGGTAGATTTCTTTCTTATCTTCTCCTGCTCTCTGGCATCAGGGTAATTACACTATTTTATTACTATTCGTTTAATTTCACTTGTTATATACTTATTTATGCAGCCCTAGGTAATCTTTAGGATCAAGCATCCCTGAAAATTTCATTTCACTAGCAAGATATATAAGAACAGATTTTTATATTCCTTCTTTTTCCACCTACATATTCCTTACTCTATTCCCAGTGAACATAATGCTGACATTTTAACTATAGTATCCTCTTTATCACTTTCCTCTTTGTATGTTGGCAGTACTTTGCATACCAGCATCACATTTTCTAGAAGTTCCTTCTCTGTTTCTGGAGAAAAGACATTATTATACCTCAAAACTTGGCACTCTACACCCTTAATTATCTTTAGCCTTTTGCTAAACAACATTAAACATTTCTCCTCAGCAGCACTTTTCTTCCTAGAATGAGAGATATAACTAACACTGATTGGACTGGTAGCTTCTCCTAGACTTGGCCTTGCAGCTCAGAAAATGTCATTACCAGTGCTTTAAGACACAAATAAAAAAGTCTTTTCATGTGGAAGAATATTTCCTGACTACTATACCCTCATTTGCCAATATGTGATACTTGGGAACAGAGCTGTATTACCATACCTATAAAAAGAGCAATCATAGCAGTGGAGGCAGCCTTTACTGCCAATATGTCTTAGTAACCTTTTATATTATAGCTGTGTTGTTACTGCCACAATAGGTTAGGGTATGTCACCATTTCTATTATGTTTGAAACTACATTTTTCAGAGCTTTATAACTTTCATACTGTGATAAACACTGAACTGAATCTTTATATGTGGCTTGTCAGATTAAATAGATGAAGACATAGTGGCTGGCTGGATCTTGGGTGGTATATTACAACAAAATGGTGAAAAAAGACAAGAGCAAGTAGATTTCTCAAATTTTTGATAGGACAAAATTTAGACATTAGTAAAAACATAAAAATTACTTTGAAATTAGGCTCTGTATTTTTAATCTTGAAAAGAAGATAACTCCATTATCTGAATGAAGTAGAACTAAAATCCAAGAGCTCCTAAGACCTAGGAGGGTATTGCATTTTTACCACTTCTGTAGATTAAACAAGGAAGTTATTCTCTACTGAGGAATACTCCTTGCAAGGGCTGGCAGAACAATACGTTCAGAGGTTCTAAGGGATGCCTGGCAATACCAACTGGAATTCTAACAGGCAGAATGTCAAAGAAATGGAAAAATTGCCTATCCAATGAAATAATGTTAATAAGCTCTTTTAAGAAGGTCATGGCATTCCTCCTTCCCACGGGTACCTCTCTGCAGTTTTTTGTGCAGTGCATGAACTGATATAATAAGCCAAGATTACAAATATGTAGTCCTCCTCATCAAAGATGACAAAGCAAGTGCTTCCAGCTAAAATATTTATTTTAATTCACAAACCCAGGCAATATTTGGAGGAATGAAAAAAATGACAAACAGGACTATTGACTTGTGGCAGCATATTTGGATATCGTATCACCAGGGTGGTTATCCGTATCCAGTCATTAAGAAGGCAAATCCTGCAATCAACAGACTGACAAACAGATGCTTTTTCCTGCAGAAATTCCTGCCACCTTTCCATCATGTCTTTGTGTTTTGGTCCCTATGCCAATTCCCAGCTGAGAGAAGCAGCACTCAGCTTGGCCTCTTTGTGTTTGGATGTGTTCGTACCCACATCTTGAATATGTGTCAGTATCCCTCAGTATGTTCAGGGAAGCAAATGAATTCCAGCATAAAATCAAAGTGAAACAAAAATAAATCTGTCCACTCACAACACCTGCATGATGCAAATCTTAAAATGATACTTCCTCATTTTTCCAAGATTTGGTTTTTTCTTTTAAGTTGAATAGACAACAGCAAGACACAGCTGATTATGAGGACCATTCTCAAAACTGCAACAGTGTCCCAAACACACCGACAATATTATAAGGGAACAAATTTTTCAAGGATAGGTGGGGAGATGTCCTTCCCAGTGGAGATAAAAATACTCATGTAATATTAGAGGATTTCCTGAGATTCACAGGCACTACTATGTAACAATAAAAAGCAAACATTAGCAATCAACTTTAAAAAATTATTTGGCTTATTTATACTTATCTTTCACCTTATTTGATGGCCCTGAATATTTTACTATTTGACTATTTGATAGTTAAGTATTGAACTTTCCTGCAAGTCCTTGTGTAAATTTAACTTTACATTTATGAAATACGCAGCATTTTTAAAAGATGAGTATTTACACCCAGAAATATTTTATGCTTAGGCGAGAAAAGAAAAAACACAGTGTTACCTTGAGCCATGACAGCCAAGCAGTAGAGATCATATCTAGCCCAGCAGTGTCTTCTTACTCTTGAATTCCCAGCCTAGTCTTGAGTCCACACTGGGGTGTACACTGTGCTTTCTCTTCTGCAGTTTGGCTTCAGCATAAAAGGCTCTTCTGTGGATAAAACAGGGCAAAATTAAAATAGGACTACATGGTGGGCTGGAAAGCACATCTACTTTGCTGGTCATAGACACATTTTTCTACTTACTATTTATATAATCACAGAGAAATCTTTACAAGAAACCTGTAGATTTAAAAGTTGTCAAAAGTAATTTTTCTCTTCAATAATTAATGAGATTTAGGAAATATAGCCTGCTCATTGATATTCCACTGCACAATCATGCTAAATGCATCGTTATCTGTTTATATATACACTGTTTGATTAAACTTGATTTCTATATTAGTGGAAATTATTTGTACAAAATAATTTTTTACTGAAATGTGCATTTGCATTGGAAAACCAAATGCAGAAGTGAAATCAATCAAATAACAGAAATTTACCCTGTGGGTGGAACAAAACAATATTTCCTAGTTTATATTTTTAATAAACTGTTTACAAATGAATCAGAAGCAAAAATAATTTGGAGAAACTGGTTATAGACCTAAAAATAAATGTATGTTTTACATACATTTACATATGTTTTGCAGCCTGCTACAGGCAGTGTATAAACTAAGACACAAACTTTAATTAATATAGATATTGAACATTATTCACTCATTCCAGCAATCATCTGAATTTTCAGCTGTCTTTGTATAAAAAAAATAATCTATTTATGCAGGAATGAATTAGTGTGAAAAAAGCACTCATATACTCATAATATAATTTTGCATAACGTATTAATGAGAAACGATCATCAATACAAATCTAATCATTAAGGAAGCAACTCAACAGAGAAATAAACAGAAAATAGAGCAGCTGAGAAAATCAGTAATGTGGGTTTATAAGATTTGTACAATTATGTTTGTCTCTTTGGTTTAATTACAAGGTAAGATATTAGTATACATAATTTTTATTGAGCTGGAATGAAAGCTTTGCTCAATATATTGTACAAAATAATAAGTTGTCCTTGAATTTCTATGTGTTTGTCATTAAGAAAATGTATTCCTGAGGTTATGGCTGTGATTTACAGCAAACAAATCAAATCAGATTATTTCTTAAAATGTTATATTGTGTCCGTTAATATTTTTGAAACAAATAAACCATGCTCCGAAATTTAGCAGTGGAGGATTGCTGTGGTGCAGAGTCACTGTGAAAGCTGGATTGATCACAATAAAGAAGGTACAAAATGTTTATCTATACTTACTAAATGAGATAACAGCATATGAAAATATTAAAGCTACCCTACTGTTCCTCATCTCCCCAACCCTTTCCAGTACTAGTCTAGCATCAAAGGTGTTCCATTTATGTACTCTTAGTGATTAATTTTTTATTTCCAGACCAACGGTATATTTGTTTTCAACCAATTAAAAAGTCTTTAATTCCAACCCCATATATTTTATTGCAATATTATTGATAAACGTTATCTGAATAGTGCAGCCCTGAATTCTTAGATTTCTTTTTTTCTTGAACAACAAGCACTAGAAAAACCAGGATATCAATATTTATCCAGACAAAGATTTATCAATTATATATTCTCTTTTATTATAACAGTGTTTCTTGATGTATATGGGTCCTGAATTCAAAATAAAAAGGTGTAAAATTACATTTTATCATATTTCCATTCAGCATCAGCTATAGTTCACTTGCATATTCTAGGCACAAAAGTAACGTGAGAATTCAAATGCTACACAAAATGTATGAATACATTTCATTAAATATCGGCCTCAATTTAATGAGATATTTTGCCTACACTTTTATTTATCAAAAAAATTGGAGACCCAATGTTTTTTTCGCATTGCATTTTCTAAACGTCACTTTTGCCTTGAAGTTTCATCAATGCCTAAACATTTAAAATTAATTTCCAATAATCCTTTGGGTTTGTTTTAGTGTGAAATATTCCTGGGATCAAAGGGTGATTTGGCATACTAATAGACAGGAGGTGGGTAATGCTGTGTTGGGAACATCTGTGAGCACTCATTTTGGCCGATCTCAAACATTCAGTTTTTATGCAGCTCTTGGGGGTAGGTAGAGTCTGGGTGGAAGTTCCTTGGAAATTAGTGGGAGTACCATGCCAATCTCCTTATCTGAGAGCTGAGAGACTTGTCACTGTGCTTAATTTCTGCACAACAGAACAGAACCATCAGTGGATAAGGAACTCTCTAATTCTAGGAAATACTATGGCTTGAGGAAAATTTTCTTCTTTTATGTCACAAGAAATTTTGAAGGAAAGTTTAAGGAAAAGTATCTTGGGAAAACTAGAAACTTATTGAAAATAAAAAATTACCCTACCCCAGGATATTAACACTTTGTTGAGGCAGGGGCTGTTCCTGTGCTTCTATCTGATGGGAAATTCCGTACAAAGTTATTTTTGATGATTCATTTCAGAAAGGCCAAATTATTTTTCAGCATGTATAGTCCAAGCAAGACTGCAAATGTTTAATAAGTAATTAAAACCTACATAAAAGATGAGAACTTGGAGATACAACTGATTCCTCATAAAATGTTTTATTAATTGAAAGGCTAACCAAATTGTCAGACTGTGTAAATATCTACATGAAGACCATAACAGCTGTTTAAGATGCTGCACGGGTGATTAAGCACTTGCTTTTCCTGTTCCACCACGCCAAGGTCAAAGCCCTTGTCCTCACCCTCAAATTCTGTTGCAAATGTTTTAAGATTTTGCTCCTTTTACCTTTTGCCTGTCTTATGCCTTCCAGTTTAGTTATTTGTCTCTCTGAGGTATCATCTGCTGCCTCCTTTTTCTGTGGTCAGCAGTAACTCTGGTGAGACATCCATTGCCCTATAAAGCTGCCCTGACAGCTGCCAGCTGGCCAGTCCTCCAAAGTGGTGACAAAAGCATATCAGCATCTGCTTGAGTTCTGTGATACAGTGCATGACTACATCCTTGTACCAGCACTTGTCCTTTTATGTTGTAAACACTTTGGGGTTTCTGGGGTAAAACATACATTTAACTTCAGACAAGAAACTTTGCACTAAGAGAATAAATTATTGAGGTTGCAAAGTGAAGGGTTCAAAAGATACAAATATCCTAATTTAGATTCATTTTCTCAGCTAATTATATACTTCTGGATGTAGCCTACATAATCCCTTTTTTTTTTTTTTTCGCACAGTTGCTCCTTTAACAAATGCACAGGATGGCTAGAGCTCTGAGGATTATGCAGTAATCCTCTAAAACATTCTCATTTCATCTTTAGCAATAACTTAAATGCATGTATGGAATAAAGCAAGAGCTTTGAGAAGACCAGCCAGAGGAGGGCAGATATACACTACCCTGAAGACCTGAGTGTTTTAACTGGCTGCTACAGGGCTCCTACATCACATACAGCAATTGACTTAACAAGCAGATTAAATGCTCTTATTTTTCTTTATTTTTTGCATTGCTGGCTTGAGATCTTCACTTGCATGCAAGTTAATGTTCATAGTTTTCTGCCAAGTCAGAGCTTTAGCCACCCAGCGAGACTGTCATTCCCCGTTTCCCCAGTGCTTCTTGCTCCATTTTTTGTCCCACTTTCTGTTCCCAGTTCCTGTCTTAAAAAAATCCCCATTCCAGACTCCTATTCTTCCAGCCTGATCAATTCCCCTTCAATGCCCAGGTCCCATTTCCTTCCCTCCTCTACTCTTCTCTCCAGTACCTCCAGTCTCTCTACTTCTTTGACTTCTCTTGTTTTCCTTCTCTTCTGTCAGATCAGCAGCTTCCTCAGCCACAATGCCTGAATATCCAGCTGGGACTTGCAATTACATCAGCAGAGCTGCAGGCTTGGGATTTTGTCCAGACCTGGCCTTCCCCAGCAAGCATTCTTCTAAAAGCTGTGAACAAATGAAATGATTTCATGCTGAATGGGAATAGTGAAAATGACAGGTAAAACTTGATTAATATATTAATTGGTTTAAAAATGTCATTCAGGACAGATATCCCCCAAAAGAATGAAAAATGGTCCTCCTGGCTAGAGCCTCATTTGGTTTTGTTAAGGTCAGGATGGTCTGGATAGAGGATCAGAGAGGAAAAAGTTCCTGGGTACCTGAGGAATCACCCTATTGGAAATATCATATCAAAGGCCTGTGCTTGTTAAGTGCTTATGAAGTACTTTTAATCTGACAGTAAACACTATTATTCATGACATTCAGCAAACTATAATATAGCCCAGAATTATATTTATATGAATTCTATTAATGAAAACACTTACTCATGGAGCAATAACCAACCACACTGTAAAGGGAAGAAAACTTTCTGTCTGAACTAACATAGAAATGTTACCTTGAAGTTAAATACACATGTATGTTTCACACAATATATCAGGAAATGACTTGATTTGACTTCATTACTTTCCAGTAAGTGTAGTCCCCTATTTGAAAGCATGTAATGACTCCAAAAATTAATTTTGTTCGCTTCTTAGGCTGCACTTGGGTTTAACTCAATTCTCCTCAGCATACAGAAGGGTAAAAATGTATTCACATTGATAACTAACAAGTCAGCAGTACTGAAAACTCTTGCTGTTATGCAGAGTTGAAGAAAGAACTGAGCAGACAACTCTGTTGGGTGTAGGGGGAGTCTAGCTCCTGTCCTAGTTAGGAACCATTTGCTTCTTTAAAATAAGGAGCAGGATGCAGTTGACCTCCTACACAAGATGGCAAAAGGCAAAAACTTCCCAATCCACATAGTTTAACCAAATCAGAACCAAAGTGATTAATTGATTTATTAACAACACGTAATTAACCAGCAATCAGTGAACCATGAGAGAAAGATCAATACTTGCAGTGCAACAGATAAAACACAATACAAGAGGTAAAACACAATTTTATGCTTATAAAGGTTAATATGCACCTGTGAATTTCTACCCAAATGTAATGCTTCCCAAAATGTTCTGTTTGCTCTGTGGAGAAGGACCTGGTGGGGGTCCTGGTGGACAACAAGCTGTCCGTGAGCCAGCCATGCCCTTGTGGCCAGGAATGGAATCCTGGGCTGCATTAGGAAGATCATTGCCAGCAGGGCCAGGGAGATGATCCTGCCCCTCCACTCAGCCCTGCTGAGGCACATCTGGAGTGCTGTGTCCAGTTCTGGGCTCCTCAGTGCAAGAGAGACATGGAGCTCCTGGAGTGGGTCCCAAAGATGATCAGAGGGATGGACCATCTCTCTTATGGAGAAAGGCTCAGAGAGCTGTGCCTGTTCAGCCTCGAGAAGAGATGACTGAGGGGTGACCTCACCAGTGTCTATCACCAATGTCTATCTGAGGGGATGGTGTCAAAAGGATGGATCCAGGCTCTGCTTGGTGGTTCCAAGCAACAAGACAAGAGGCAATGGCAGAAACTGATGCACAGGGGGTTCCACCTGAGTACGAGGAAGGACTTCTTTACTGTGCAGGTGATCATACACTGGAATAGATTGTCCAGAGAAGTTGTGGAGTCTCCCTTGCTATAGATATTCGAGAACCGTCTGGACAAAACCTTATGCAATATGCTCTGGGATGAACCAGCTTGAGCAGGGAGGTTGGACCAGACGACCCACTGTGCTCTCTTTCAGCCTTGCCCATTCTGTGATTCTGTGATTGATTCTGTGATTGTGTTCTAATAGCAATAGTCATCTTTGTCCTCCCAGCAATGTGGTTTGCACATCCTGTCCCAGAAATGTGGGTTATACCCTTGCACAGCTCTTCTGGGGGAGACCTGGATGTTCCAGGGCTGAGTGTGCCCCATTGCTCTCACCAATTTGTAAGTAGTGCAAATGCTCCTGCCAAGTCACCTACACATCCCTGAGGTGTCAGTCCCGTGTCCTGCCCACTGTCCTGTCACCACTAGCTGGATGCAGATTCCTCACAGTGTCCATATAGCCTGGGTAGAGGTTGTGGTGCTGGCAAGGCACCTTCTGACAGGATCAGACCAGGGAATTTAATCGTTCATCCTTATGGGAAGAGAGGAACACTGTTTACAGGCCAAAACCCCCAAAATAAAATAAACAGAAAAACTCCAGTTTGTTTGCTGTGAGATGAAATAATGAAAATGTGCACTGACATTTTTCACATCCTGAATTCAAATGATTTTGCCTTCTATGCATATTTTAACATTTGTCATTTAACAAAAGCATTCAGTTTTCAGTCACAGTCTCAAATATGTAGCTAGGGATACCAAAAAGTTGCAGTAAATGCATCTGTTTAGAGCCCATCTAGATAGGGAAGTTAGGATGCAGTGAGTTTGAGAGTGAATTTACAACGAAATAATGACTTTCATCAGCAGATGCAAGGAAAGGTGCTGTGTAGCTCCATAAGGTACAATAGCAAGCACACTTCATATCTCAGCATTGTAAAGGATTCTGTAGTTTCTTAAATCCCACTGACAACATGTGATTCCTTCATGTCTTATTTACTGTGAAGGGGAAGAAAGCAACAACTGTGATGAGATTTTAATTTGGAAGTACTGAGAAAAATGTGTGACTGCAGACTCTAGTCTGAACATTACAAGCAAAAATAAATCTTTAATAGCTCAGGAAAGGAAAGAAATTTCCATGACTGAGGCATATCACAGTATGTAATTATTATTAATTTAACTATTGAGCAAAAATATGCAATTTAGTGACATCCAGTAGGATATAAAACTCACACTCAGTTTGATGATTTCATAGTTCTTATTAGCTAGCTAGAAAAAGGAATAACTGATGTGGAGGAATCCTGCAGAATAGCTTTCTCCCAAAGGGACTGGTGACCACAAATTTTTAAATGAAAACATGAAACTGTGTCTGAGGATGTATCTAAAATACTTAATTCAAAGCACTATTAGTTTACAGAACATGTAAACAATGTATTAAGAGACTGAGTGTGCTTTATTTGCAAAACAAAGTCATGTAAAGACTGCTGCTGGCAGACTGACTAGACTCTTTAATGATGATGACTGCTGTTGCTAATAGCAAGTGGAACCATCATCACCATGAACTATGTATATAAACCACGTACAGATGATATATGTCAGAACCTAGACAACAGATTAGCTTCAGTCTGGCACAGCAGTCAACAATGCCTGCGTGCTTTCATCATGAGAAACAATCTTCCATGCATGGCTTCAAGATCAATCTTTTAAGAAGCTGCAGCAAACTGGTGGAAAAAAAGAAGTGAAAATCACTGCAGAAACTACAGACAACAAATGATGCTCTTGGTTCTATCTGTGGATTACAGCATAGAGTTTGCAAAGAATCTGTGAATGTTTAATTTATCAGGCAACAAATTGAGTGGTAAAACTGAATTTTCTAGTAAGTGGGGGGGAAAAACTTTAAGCAACCACATGATAGGGATTTTGCTGTTCCTGACACAGCTACTAGAAATGTAGAGAGAGATTTCAGAAAGCTTCACTGATACAAGAAATGTAATTCTCAACTTTGAGATTTAATGGGAAGCTGTATGAGTACAAATGGCTTCTGCTAAAACTGCATGACAAAAAAAGGATCCTGTATTATATGAGAAAGAGAGTGATTCAGAAAGAATAACAAAATAGAAAGTGCTGATTGGTTAAAATGATAATATAAATACTATTTAATGTAGCAATGCGAATTTTAGGTTTTGAATTTGAACTGTATTTGTTATTTATCTGTATTTGGTATGTTCCTTCCACCCCCACCATTCCTACCCCTGTGGGTCCTCTGGATGTAACCCCTCCCCCTTCCATTCCCCATTGGGTCAGTGTTTCCCCATCCAGGGCTGCTCTGGGAAAAAGGGGACACACCACGCCCACTTGCTCTCTCTCTCTCCACTTTCTCACCATGCGATCACCATACTGAGAAGGGGTTCTGGCAGAGCCCCTTTCCACATGACTGCACTGAATAAACATCCTTATTAACCCAAGAGAGAGCACGTGTCCTTCATCCAAGCCTGACCCACGCAGCAGCTGCTGAGCTGACGGACCCAGCACGAGAGGTTTCTGTGGTCTGGAGGGATTCACTGCTAGCCGGTAGCAGCCCCCACTATGAGAGAAACCACAGCAATTTAAGATATAATTATGGTGAATATAAACTTAAAGGTACCCAGAACAGCACAGAGCACTCCCAATACCATATCTCAAGTAACAAAAAGACTCACATTCCTCATCCTGACCATTACACTCTTGCAAATTCAAGGGTATTAGGTAATTCAAGTATCCTTAAAGGTCAAAGAAGATACAGGAATGGCAGCAGTGAAGAAATCATCCTGTACAATTAATCAGAATGACAGGCTATATATCCCCTTTGCTGAGGAGAAAATCTGTATTTGCTTTATGACCGTGAGGGAAAAGGATTTTAGAAGAGAAACTTGACCCACTTTTGAGGCTGTACCATAACTTGTACTCACACATAGGAAAAGTCCATCACTGATTGAAACCTTGGATTACAGATCTTGAGTTCTCCTTGAGTTCTCTGGGAGTACTTAACATCCAGGAATAAGTGTGTGAAGAGGAAAGAAGGGAGCCAGAACCCAAATCCTGAGTAAGTGTCCTCAAGTCATCTGTCCTGGCATAATAGTAAGGCACAGAAGACAAATTTGTGTACATAATCTATTTCATAGTTTTTGCTCCTTGCTGATCATACTCAGTCATCCATCAAATAAGCTCCAAATTTTACTTTATTTTCAAGAGGTCTGTTGATTTCTTTTCCTCAACTCATCCTTAGCCTTACATCTGTAGGTAGTTATTTTCATTTCATTCACCTATAGAAGATAGAAATTGAGTTTATTGATGTTCAGAATGTCTCTTTGCTTGTATCTGGCAGCTCATTTTTCACTTTCTTTGCACTGACATGAAAAACACAAGGGAAATGGAAGTTTTATACCTTCATAAACTGTGCAAAATACATGGTGGAGACATAGCATGTTGTCTGATGTGTTGCCAGGTGCCTTCAGGAATGCAATAAAGTGAGTTTACATTCACTGTAACTGTGGTGGCCCCTGTATGCCCGCCAAGCTGCTCCATCACTCACCCTTCCTCAGGAAGACGGAAAGAAAATAAGACAAAAACCTAATGGATCAAAAAAAGGCAGTTCAGTAAAGAAAAGCAAAGGGCCATACATAGAAGCAAAGGAAAAATATTATTTATTCTCTACTTCCAATTAGCAGGTGATGTCCAGCATCTCCCTAGGATGGAAGGCTTCTCTATGTGTAGTGGTTGCATTGCAAGACGAAAGTCTGCCTCCTCCCTTCCTCTTCCTCTCTTAGCTTTTGTTTCTAAGCATGGCATCACATGGCATGGATTATCCCTTGGGTCACTTGGGGTCAGCTGTCTTGCATCCCCTCCCAGTACTTCGACCACCCCCAGCCTACTGGCCTTTGGGGCCGTGGGTGGGAAAAAACAGCCTTGGTGCTTTGTAGCACTGCTCAGCTGTAGCCAATCCCTGTGTTACCAACACTGTCCTAGATACACATACAAAGCACAACACTGTAAGGATGGATGAACATGCAGACAGTACATGTCTGAAAATAAAACTCAGTTGGAGTCCTGGAAACCTAGAATTTGAGGATTTAGTGTATAGTAATATATATGATTCAAGGTGGAGGATTTTGGGTGTTGTCTTTGTCCTTCTTTTTCACCTTCTTCATGGGTTTAGGTGGTTTTCTGTAATTGGGCAAAAAAGGTCTGCATTGCAGGCCTTGGGTGGTCATTATTGGGTCAAAACCATAAATCATGTGGGTGTCACCTTGGTATTGGGTACTTATTGCTTAAATAACCTTGGAAAGAGTTAGAAGCGCTCCATTTTACCTTCGTTTTCTAAGAGCTCATGGTGCAAGAGTTTGTAAATACTGTAAATAGATAAGAGATAATAAACATTCCAAGTCCAAACTTGCACTTGGAATTTCCTGTGTATTCATCTTGACCTTGGAAGAGAGGAAAAGAAGCCAAAACTGTCACAAAACCCAAGCTTGAGACTTACTTGGTGTGTTCGTGTAGAAACCATGTCATACACAGTGACATTGCTGTGAAGTAGGTTAATGGAGACAATAGTGCCCACTCCTGTTCTTTGGTATAGAGCTCTAGGTGAGATATTACTGAAAGTCGTTCCTGTTCCTTGGATAAAACACTGCCCTCAGGAGCCAATGGCTAGTGCATTTGAAGGTTTCCTAAGGTATTCGTGGAAGTGGTTTTCGAATATCAGTTCCACAAAGCATCTGCAGACAACTGCAAGGATGGATTATCTGGGGGGATGGAGACATTTTGGGCAAAACTAGATCCCAAGGGATTCTGCAAGTTCTACCAATATCCAGTCTGTGTAAACTTTAAAGGAATCCTAGGCAGTCACCTGATATCCTCCCTTGGGCTGTGGTGAAGCTTGCATAACCAATTTTGTTTTGAGGGAAACATTTCAGAAAGCCTGGATAACTAACACTTTTCAATGCAGCTTTGTTTTACTGAAAATATTTTGTCATCCAAAAAAAGACAAGGCCCGAAGTTGCTTACTGAAAAGTTCTTAATGTAAAATTTTGTGCATTATTTCAGCTAGAATTTCGGATAACCAGGGCATATAGGGCACAATGGGCTATTGCTCTTTTGAGATCAGCTATCCAGCTGTGTGTTACGTCTCATCTATTTTGAAGTTACAGATGCTCAGACAGATGAAACACCACCAGTCACACCAGTCAGTTGAAAAAAACAACAGCTTTTCTATTTTGCATGCTCATCTGAAATTCATATCTCTGCTGAGTTTGTAAACACTACCTGGAAATCAAACCAAAGACTTCCCACCAGGAAAAAAATCCATTATCAATTAAAAGCTTTTTGTCTACTGCAGTAGTTGATCTTTCAAACTACTATAAATACACTAAAAATAAGTCTTGAGGGAATTAAGTAGTTTTAGAGTGTCTGCAAATTCATCTAATTTAACAGTATGTAAGACGCTTAACAACCACCACGTGAGAAAGGAAGTTGAAAGAGTATATAGTAATCTGATATGCAAAAAAGAAACTAATTTTGCTTTCACACCTTTTCTTTAGCTCAGAAATTATGATCTGTGCCCTAGGCTAGCAGACATCAATGCACAAAATTATTCACAAAAGGTTTATGGTTCAAGTGGTAAATCCAGTCATTTGCAAAATGTTGACCCAAGTGAGTCAGCACAGAAAGCTTGATCTTTCAGTGTGATGAAAATGTAATTTTATGGATGTCAAGTCAAAGTTCAAAAGTGACATACCATGTCATACAGATAAATAGTTTTGCCGACAGCAATGCCATACTTCATAAGTACTTGTCTGGCCAATAGTAACTACCATCATGATTAGGAAGGCTGATAGAAAATGCACATTTTATCTTGTTTTATGTATAATGACTGTAGAATTAAAAATCAAGACAGGCCTTTTTAAGAATTGCATTTAGCTCTCCAAATCAGTATTTCATTTATATGTAATGAAGATCTATGGAGATTTTTTTTTAACCTAAAGATATTATTTTCATTATTATTATTATTATTATTTTAATGTACCATTTCCATGAGATTAAAGATAATTTACAGTCACTCCAGTTTTTAAGCAATGACAAATTGAAACTAAAATGCAGTGCAGAATTATGGCATTAGTTAGATTGTAGTTGCTAACAAAAGTTAAATGAGGAATCGTTTTTTAAAAAACCCATCCATTTTTCTTGTGATAACATTATTACTTCTAATAATTTGTTTTTTCCTCCCTCAAATAATTTCATATATAATGAGAAAGAATATGAAAAGTAGTATGTAGAGCTTTCTGTATAGTGAAGAAGAATGTAACTGCCCTGCCATTATTTTATTTATGACAAATTACTAGAAATTACTAGAAATTACTTTCTAGTAATTTCTTGTAATTACTTTCAAATTATTAGAAATTACTTTCTTTAATTCTCTGTTTCCATTTGAAGCAAATAGGTAAAGCCAGTCATCCAGTTAAAATGTAAGCTCTCTTGGTCATTTCTGATGCTTCTTGAATCCACACAGAGAAAACGATGAATGTAGGGGTCCAACTAATATATAGGACTGAGTTTTATATTTATTGAAACATGTTGAATACATAATACAGAAGTCTTACCCTTCTGAGTAAGTGAAGCTAGTGAAGAGGTTTGCATCCAGAGGCCTCTGTCTCATTCTGAGTTTGGACATATGCTAAACACAGATATACAGACATGTTTCCTAATCTTGTCTCTTCTGTGCACTTTATATAAATGCCTTGAAAAAGGAATACAAATAATATTGTGTTAATTACTCTTGCTATATTTATTATAAATCACACTTGTGCTGAACTCCAGTAGTTGTGGATCCTGCTGCACAGGATACAGAATCCAACCTGAAAATTAATATTCAATGTCAGGCACTCCAATGTATGTTATACCGAAAATGTTTTGAACATTAGAAAAAATGCATAAACCTTATTTTATGTTATTTTGATCAATTCCCTTATTTGAAGGGTAGGGAAGGAGACTTTACACTGTTTCTGTTTGGAGACTAGATAAGTTGAAATCTCTTGGGCATTATGCTCAAGAAGAACCAGTGTAAGAAAATCCAGTGTGAATTCTGACCCAGGTATGACTTTGGGATATGTTGGAGTGTGTATAGTCTGGTCCTGCCTTTTCCAAGGAGCTTCTCCATTTGATTATAAATCCAGGTGTGGGACTTCAGGCCACACTTTGCACAACAACTTTGGTTGTTGTGCAAACTCTACCCACAACTCTACCCACCATCACAATTTGCAAGTTATCCATACCTAGCAAAGAAAGCTTTTCTGTCTCCTCTGTGCCTTTCCCCGAAATATAGATCTTGTTCTCTTTTTGGCCCTTGATCTCTGACATAGAAACAAAAAGATAAAGTAAAATAGGAAAACAAAGGGGGAAAAAAGGGAAAAAAATTGTAAGCCTTTTTGCAGCAAGGAAAAACTGAGTTTAGTCCTGATGTGTGTGCTAAAATAAACCTAAATTTAATTGTTATAGTTATAGAAGGAGATAACTAAATATTGTCAACAGCATCCATCAGTTTCCTTATTCTCATGCCCTTGGCAAAACGTGCATTACCAACAGACCTCAGTGGCAAATCCTGTCTAGGGCTATGTTATCCCTGTGCAAAATTAATGACTTTTAAGAACCATGAAATGTGAACTCCTGCCTATCTCCTCTTCACTCCTAAACCTCTGCCTTCCATACTGACTTCGTCTCAATTTCTCCGGAAAAGTTTTCAGTTTCCTATGCTTGCCTGAACCTACAAAAACTTTTTGAGTTACTCCTTCCCAATTTTTGGAGAAAGTAATTTTAATATCTTGAAGAGTTGCTATGTAGGCAAAGTAAGATGAGCAGAATGCAAATGCTGCTTGAGATTTTTCCCCAGGCCAGCATTCACACTTGGCATAAAGATGTTCTTTCACAAACATCCTCTTCTGCAATAAAAATTTTCTGAAATTTTGTTTCTTAATTTGCCATAAATATTTCCACTAATATTTCAGCAATATCTTTATTTCATTCATCATTTTATTTTGATATCTTTCAGACATAACCCCAAAACCATAGAAAATTTGAAGACATCTGTGAGCATGTCAGGTATTTAATTTTGTCATAACTTCCTTTCCTCCTCTCACCTCCTCCATATTAAACTGAGTCCGTATGACTTCCTTCCCACATGTTTGCTTTTTTCATGCCTGGGCAATGTGAATCTGTAAAATAAAAATATGTGAAGCAATCCTACAAAATGCTCAGCTAAATGTAAGATGAAATTAAAGAGCAGGAATTGCAGTTGGATGCAAACACTGCAACTTACATAACTCTGCAAAGTTTACAGACTCAGGTATGCCCTTTGGGTAGCTCTCAGTCTGTAAAACACATCAGTCCTGCATCAAACATCCTCTGAAATATTTTCAGAGTACTCCAAAACCACTGATTTAATATTTCTGAGTTTCAATTTAATTTTTGTAATGCACTAGGCTAAAGTATTCTTCAAATGTTCCATCTTTTAGTGAAGTTTTCTTACTAAAGTATATTTTTAATAGAGAAGCAAAAGTGCTCTGGAAAATTCTGCTACACTGAGCTAGACAGTTATTCCACATGACCCCAAAACATCTGAGTCAGTTAGGAATTGTCACAGTATCAGTAGATTTCCAGACCATGTTTCTTGTTCTTTCACAGCTAAAAATTGTTTCTTTTTCTGTAAGTTATAATATGTCCAGTTTTCTTCTTTGAAAATTTCAGGAGGAAGCAAATATAAAACAACACTCATAAGAAGTCTGAAGAAATCCAGTTTTTGTTCAGTGTTTTCAGCTTGGAAAAAAATTGTAGGTATAAATTAGAACGTGGTACAGGTTCCTTGCATTGAAGAGCATTAGTTTTGTCACCTTTTAAAGACATTTTAGCAGCAAAATATATTCTTAACTCTTTTTCCATCACTGAGGTTGCTAATAGCAATCTTCTGTTTTTAGCTTATGAAAAGCATCAGTTTCAAGGGAATTCATTAGCTGGATGCTCTGATGGGTCTGTCTCCCAGGTTATCTGCCTGTAGCAGGAAGCATCACCAGCAGATGCAGTAGAATTGACCTTGCCTTTCTTATTAATATCTATAGTACCATTAAAGGCTAAGGCTCAGAGCATATATATCATGAGCTGACTTGTGTATCACTAAAACTGATTCACCACTATAACATCAAATATTTACCTACCTACAGCTAGAAATAATCAATGTTATTTTTTGGAGCTCAAGCAAGTGGACTAAGAATTTCTGTTAATTGTTAGGCTGTGATAAATAATACTGTTTGCTCCCTCCCAGGGATATCATATGCACGTGATCTCTCAGTCCCAGGGAAAACTTCAATTGTTGTGAATATATTCAATTGCTGCAAGGAATCACTTCAAATTGATCAACTAGAAATAATTACCAGTCCAGGAAAGTGATTAAAATTACTTAAAATTAAGATTTCTGCTTGTCATGGTTATTTCTATGCAAATACACTTTATTTTTTCAACCAACATGCAAGTCTTAAGTAAAAGCAGATTGAAGTCTTGAGTAGCAAGAAAATTTTAAAATTCATGCTGTAAACATAATTACTTGAGCCTCAATTGCAAATAAAAGTCATATTTTTTGCTTGCTGCACTTGTTTTCCCTTCCCCTTTCTAATGAAGGAAGTCATCATACAATGAACTACTAAATTGTATGCTGAGTGACAGCTTGAAATTATCAGTCAATCTCCTACATAGTGCCTGGCTATAACAACTGAGTGGTATGCTATATTGCAAATTTATTCTTACATGAAATACATGTCTTGCAATATATGAGTTGATATATGAGTGGAGTGATTCAATCCTCAGAATATGACATTAAAATTTGGCCAAATTTTGCAATAGGAAATAAAATTCATGAGGAACACTTGTTGACTGAACCTACTCAGACATATTAGTTTGACAGTTTCAGCTCTTCTGAAAGGAGGGCTGATTACCATAGAACTCCCTAGGATGTCAATCTCCTCAGTGTGTATTGTGCCCTCTCCTAAAATGATGCATTTCACATATGTCAGATATGGTACTCCAAGCTCAAAATAGGGTGTGATACCTGCAAAATTGTCTTTGATGTAGGTTGTCTTTGGACCGTAAGAGTAGAGCAATCAAAAGTCTAAGGCTCTCTGTGAGCTGTTTCTTTTTTGAGCCTTGTGTAAGGCAGAATTAAATAAGGATAAGGAAATTATTCAGAATTCAATAGATTTTATTGCTTACTGTTCATGTTTTTAATTATCTGAAACAATATGTTCGTACATTTGACTTGATTTTGGGAACAATTTCAGATGTTCCAAACCCTCAATTTTCAGTGAACTTGCCATTTGTTCAAGAATATCTTTCCCTATTTTCCCATTCCTGAGTTACATTAACTTCAAGACAGTGTGTTACTATTTAATTGTTGGACTGTAAGAAAGCTGCAAAAACTTTTGGAAAATTCAGGCATGGACAGTATTTTGAAACAACTGTGTGAAGCTCTGACATGTAACTATTTTACTCAAATCCTAAAGAAGCACTTAGTAAACTAAAGAACTCCAGCACAGACAATCTAAAAGTTGTTGGGTTTTTTTGTTTGTTGTTTGGGGGTATTTTTTGTTTGTTTGGGTTTTTTTTTTTTTTTTTTTGGTACATTTCTCCTCATGCTTGAAATAATATAGTTTGATAGTTAGCATTTTCTGAATTAAGTGAATGAAGTTATAAAAGGCTAACTATCCAGTGCTAAAGAACTAGCTACTGCCAGAAAGTGAGCTGTTTTCTGCTTTGTTTCCTTTTTACTGTCTCTTGTGGCTTGGAGATATGGAATGAAGCTTTGTTTGAACCTACTTCAGTGGTTTTCAAAGAGTTCTGATTCTGGTGGAGCTTCTGAAGTCTCCATTTCTCTTCTTGAGATATTTTTTAATGCATTCAGAAATTATGAAGTGTAAAGCAATCACAGAGCCCTCTGACTCATTCAGAATTAAACTATATAATAAATTTAAAGTGTTAGTAAGTATTATCTGGCTTTGAGGCCAGCTGGTGCAGAGTGGATTGCATGGAGAAGTTTAAAAATATTTACTGTACCTTTAGATATAAGTATGTTTAATTAAACAAAAATAACATGGAAATGCTAAAATGCTATAAATGGTAAACAGATGGATATAAAAATAAAATTGGTAAACTGACAGGCTGATATTTCGTTTAGGGAATTTTACTGTTTAGTATTTTGGAATGTTCCCTTACTACATGGGATTTCTCACCTTTTCTGTGTGCCTGTGCAGTATACTGATGACAAGAATTTGTCAATGCTCTTAGTTCCTCTGTATTGCTGTCACCGGACCAGACTGGGAAGTGTGGCAAGGATGAGAGACTAAATTGTGCTGACTGAAAATATCTAGCTGGTCAGTGCTATGGGTGTTCAGCAAATGCATTCTTTCACTCATCCACATAGACACTGTTGCTGCTGCTTAACATTTCTCCTGGGACTACAGTTCACAAAAGAGAGACCAAACAGGAAAACATTTCTTTAGCTGCTCTTTACATAGATACCTGCATTCAGTGATACAGAGCCCAGATCTTCTTAGTATGCTTAATCCTTTATACAAATTCTTGAGATAGGAATGCAAAAATAAATTGAAACTTTTGCTTAATCAATTTCCCCCATATTCATGAAAAATAACTTGAGCAGGCAACGTTGAAACATGTCAAAAATACCTCTTCTTGCCCAGTAGAAGCGACATATTTCAGTATAAGTATTGGAAGCACTGAAGAACTGAGTGAGGGAATGGAGAAGAAAAAGGCATTCAATACTAACTTTTACACTGTCACTGCAGAGTGCTTGCAAGGTTGTTTGTAGTATGAGAAGCAGAAGCTCAGAAAAATGATGAGAAGTAAAATATTATGTAATTTATGGTGAATGCAGGGAGTGCTTTTTGTTGTTACATACAACAAAGTGCATGTGGACTTTTATAGGAAGTTATATAAATAAAAAAAATATTCCTAGTCAACCAACTGGCATCGGCCATGTGGTTCATGAAATCTGTGAACAAATGAAATTCATGAAGATTGAAAAAGCTATTTCATAATATGTTAAACATTATTATAAATTTCTTACAAGTATATTGTTCTTTAAGTTGTTCCAACTCATTCAGTTTTGTTGTCTCACTAGTGTATAAGACAATTGCAGGATTTTTCCAGATTTAAAATTAAGAATTTATCTTGTCACCAAGTCACTTACACTATGCAACATTTATCTTTGTAATAATACAGAAGGCATAAAATGCTCCTTAACACATGCCTCTAGATTAGATCATCTGATCGAGGATAAAAATAGAGATAAATGCCTGTGAGGAAAAAAGGGTACTGTGAGGAAAAACTACTAATTTAATATTCATTTCTGCAAAACTGCAATATGGAAGAGCTTGTGAAGTTCTGACAGTGCACTCTCACACATGTGCATATACAGTTTCTATTTAGTTTTATGATCCCAAAATTACTAGGATTGAAGTACAGTTTCATCTTTGCCATTCTTTTCCATACACTGGATTGTGTAAAAGTTCCCCTAATGAATCAGTCTCCAGAGTTGAAATAGTTTAAAATAGAAATAGACTGAAACAGTTTAAAAATAGAAATTAATAAAGTTCCTGGTTAAGATTCGTTCTGGTATCTGAGTTCATTCATCTGCCAATTAAATGTACAAATAATGCAACTGAAGTTTATTGCATAGAATTTATTTTTGCCTTTCCTAAGAAGACGTTCCAATCACAAGGTTTCAAAGCTGCCTTCCACGTTCAACACCTCAGAGTGACATATTAATTAAGTTTATTTTTTCATTATAAAAGTGCTAGTGTTACCTACTCTATCAAATAGAATATTGTAATTTTGGCATTAACAAACTGTGTGCTGTGGCAGAGAATAAAAAAGTTTTTGGATCATGTAGGAGAAGAAAAGAGAGATATATCTACAATTTAAAGAAGGCACATTTCCTCAGCTACTGACAGCTTTTACTGCGGCAGTTGTAGATGGTGTGTGGATCTGACAAATTTATTGAGACATGCAGTAAAAGAGCATCAGTGGAATTATGGAAGTGATGAGCACTAGGAAACATGTCAGGTATCATAAAGAAAGGTGAAAAACAGACTTATGGATTCTGTGCATTCAAAAGCTTGCCTTGATAGACACATGAAAGTTATATATCTATATATTCCCAAAAGGAGAATATGCCCTCCAAGTATTACAACCAGATGATTAGTATCTCCTATTCTGTATTTTTCCTTTATATGACAATATCTTCTAATGTGCTACTCCTCACATGTAGAACTGATGATGTTTACATAGAATTTCATAACACCTGGAATCTCATTTAATTTAGGTATTTATCTAGAGACGTCTGGTTTATTGCCACAAATGCATTATCAGAGTATCAACTATATTTCTTGTGAAGTCAGGCAAGGTGATGAATGGTAAAAAACTGATCAAGTTTGTTGATCAGAAGATCAAACAATTTATTCTGAATATATGCTATAACAATTATTTAGGTACAGCTGTTTGTTTTTCTTGCCATACTCTTTAGTTTATTTGGATTACTTTTTTCTTGCACATGATTTTAGATCCCAACACTCTCTATTTTTGTATGCAGATTAGGACTGAAGCTGAAAGACAAATGTCATAAACACATTGCAAACACTGAAATGGACCAGATTGTCTGTGCATGTCTTTGTTTGCTGGTTCAGTACTTAGATATTACTGGTTACTTCAACTTATATATATATTTTTTTTAATTATGTGTCATAATACAGCAAACAGATATACACAGCATCAGATTTTTATGACATACAGTCAAATAAATTTGCAACACCACTTAAAACTGTGATAAAAGCATCAAGCAGGCTTAAGGGACACATAAGGCCCATTGTAAGAACATCCTTTTTTACATTATATTTTTATAGCCAATCTCAGGACAGCTTATAAAACCAAAGAATTTTGAATTTTTGAATTAGGTAAAAGGAGTTTTTGATTAGGAGAAACATTATGATGATGGCAGAGGATATTCAGTTTCATGAATTAGCAAGCTAAAAGCATGTGCCCATCAAAGGCATCAAATAAACACTTCTAAGAATCATCTCTGCAAAAAGAAGATTATCTAAGATTATCTATCTGGGATTATCTAAAATACTCCCAGAAATGTTTTTTCTCCTAGAGGATCTAAATATTAAAGAAGGGCTGTGCTTTATAAATACAGATTATTTAGATATTAAGACAGTTGATAACCTGCTAGGAAATAGAATTGTGACATTAAGGGAATGGAAGACACCTTTTGGGGAAAGTGGCAAATATTGTATCAGAAAATCCCTCCTATAAATTTGCTAAGCTTTAAGGTAAAAGCAAGCTCTTAGAAGAATACTCTAGATTCTGCTTCTCTCAGAAGTTTTTAATCACAAGACTATATTTATTCCTGACTGGTTTTTTTATGTCTGATGATCTTATATCAGTTCAAATCTACTCCTATAATTTCTCTGTTCCCTAACAGACAACTCATGTACACCATCTGTAGGGTTCACTCAGAACCCTCCTTTTCTTTTTTTATGAAACTAACCAGGCTTACCTCTCTGGTCTGGTCTTAACAAAATAAGCACTTCTTACCACCCTAGCAGTCTTTTTGTCTACCTGTGGCAGTTAAAGGAATTAATTTTTTTTTTTTAAATTTGTACATTTAGGGGTGTTCATGCTATATACTAGGCTAATTTTTACCAATGCTTGCCTCCACAGTCTTCTATACTTCAATTTTGCTAGAAATACAGCCTTGTTAGGATGCTTCTTGCTACAAATTGCATGCTTATCACAAAAAGAAAAGCTAAGAAAAGCAAACCCATAAAGAATCACAGAATGGCATCTTGCTCTAAGACATATTGGATGATAAAATAAGAAACTTGTTTCACCACAGTTGTAACACTACATTTTTGAATAATTTGTTAAAATTTTGAATTTTAATACAATCTATCTAGTCACTGAAGAATATTTGTGAAGAGATTAAACAACCAGTATATAATCTAAACAGTATATTATGGGTAGTTTTAAAAGGCAGAACTCCAGTTGAGCTGGATTACATTTCATTGACTCATGATTTAAGCTTCTGAGTTTCATCCTAGAAGACAAATAAGACTGCTGAATCATACCCAGACAATATTTAATACAAACATCAGAGAATGAAAAATATACACTATGAATTTGCATAGTGTCTTGTTTGTCTTAAAATTGTGCTAAATTGTATTTTCAGTTAAAGAAAAAATATTCTAGATATCATTAATTCCTACTTCAAATAAAAATAATCACTTCAGATTCAAAACCATATTTAGCTCTAAGAAAATTTGCTACAATGGCTAGAATATTGTGGGCATCACACTGGACATAAAAAGATTTTAGCTCATCAAAAAGATAAATTTCATTAATGATTGAAAAGATCTCTGAAAAGCTTGGAAGACATTAAGATAATAAATTGCTTTCAAGCAAAGCATTAAGGTCTTTGAGAACACAGCTGAGATCAACATTTAGTGCTAATAGAGCAGTAACGGAGAGCATGAACTGAATACTGCAAGTATGCATGGGCTCAGTTGCTTGGAAAAAAGGAAATATTTTCACCCATTATATGGTCAATATATGATTTTTATATACATACACCAAATAATTCAGAGGGATCTGGAGACGTTTTTTAGCTGATGCCTGTACAAATCAGGCATTCCAAAAGTATGCAATGCAGATTAAGTAAAAATTATTCTGTCTCATGAAGAAAAGATTAGAGACAAAGATTGCTTCTTGCAACAGCAAGCTGTAAAACTCCAATGGAAGAGACACAATAGTCCTACATGTAGCTATGGGTAGAACATGAGATGTAACTATGAGAAAGTAAATAGATGATTTATCTTGTATGGGCACAGTCAACACTTACATTCAACAGTCTTGTAAGAATGGAAACACAAGAAAAAGATCGTGACAGTATTTAGAGAATAAAACTGAGGATTACAGTTTGAAAGGCATTAGAGGTATTACTTGAAATTATATTGTCTTTAGCTAAACATCAGGTTTCCAGAAAGGTACAAGCTGAGGAAAAAGCAATCTCCTAAGGTTTTGGTATATATATATAGACCAAGAGGTCTATATAGGGATCATATGAAAAAAGTTCATTTAACAGAAAAATTGGAGTGAATTATTGGCATCGGTCAGGTGAGTAGCAAGATTCCCAAACTGGAACCTGCCTTTATGAGTTGAATCTGAGAAACTAGTGGAAACAGCAGTGGAAGAGTCCTGATACAGTGCACAATAATCAGTCACTGGGATCTGGTTACAGATCCTTGAGAGCTGTAGGGAAATTGCTGATGGTGAAGTTACCCATCTGCTACATTCCATGACAACTTGTTGCTTAGTCACTTGGGACACTTAGATGGATAAGAAATTGTTTGGACAGTCTCATACAGGGGGTAGTGGTCAAAAGTTCAGAGCACTGATGGTCATCCATGATATGTGGTGTCCCTCAGGGGTCTGTACCAGGACCAGTGTTATTTACCACCTTCATTAATGACAAGGATGAAGGGATCAAGTGCACCCTCAGCACATTTGCAGAGGACACTGAGCTGAGTGGTGCAGTTGACACTTCTGAAGCACAGGATACCATCCAGAGGGACCTGGGCAGATTTGAGCAGTGGGCCCATGGGAATCTCATGAGGTTGAACAAGGCCAAGTGCAAGGTGCTGCACCTGGATCAGGACAAACCCTGGTACCAACACAGGCTGGGGATGAAGAGATGGAGAGCAGTCCTGCTGAGAGGGACTCAGGGCTGCTGGTGGGGGAGAGGCTGGACATGAGCCAATTTTTCTGAACTGCATCAAATCAGACGTGATCAAATGGTCAAGGGACAAAAGAGCTGGACAGGAACTTTCTACAAGGACATGTGACAGAAGAACAGAGAATGACTTTAAACAGAAATGATTATGTTTAGATTAGACTAGAAAGAAATTCTTTACTGTGAGGGTGGTGAGACACAAGAACAGGTTGTCCAGAGGTGCTGTGGATGTCCCATCCCTGGAAGTTCTCAAGGCCAGCTTGGACAGGGCTTAGAGAAACCTGGTCTTGTGGAAGATATGCCCTCCCATGGTAGAGGTTGGAACTTCAGTAGATGAATTTTAAGGATCCTTCCAACCCAAGTCATTCTATGATTTCATGATTCATATGAGGCATGGAGGCTGGAAGAACATAGAAAAAAATCCAACAGTTTTAAAGCAGATATTGGATAAATAAGAAAATTGCAGGACAAGTCCTGGGCACTATAAGTAAGTGAGATGTGAGAGGAATTTGTTCTATCTGCCCACCCAGTTCACACAGTGTGCAGGTCTATTTTTACAAAGATTAATTTATATTTTTTAAAAGTTCTGTATAGAGCTTCCCAACATCAGAGAGATTAGTCAGACTTCACTTGTTTAGAACATGGTGTAAATTCTCCAGAAAACAGACACGCTTGAAGACAAAAAACTAAGAATCAAAATATATTCTTTAAAATAAGGAAAGCAATATTTCAAAAGATGCTCATAACTCTGTCTTCTGGAAGTGTACTAATAAACATTTTCTACTAGATTTGCTTCTTGGAATGAAAAGGTGGAGTGACTTTTTCCTTAACTTGTCAGACTTATGTATACAAAGCATCTGCCATTATTTTTCATTATTATGTCTTCTATTGTGGATGTGGTTCATTTGTGGATGCAATTTTTATGTACCTGGTGTCTCCTTATAGACACAGAAATTCTGCACATTTAAATGCTCAGACTGCTAAGCACTGAGCGTAATTGTTCATGTATACTGGCTTTACAAACTGATAATGTGAAAAATCTGATGTTTTTGTATAAAGCAGACTTACACTTCATGTTCAGGTAGCTTTTCACTCGATTTGGATTCTACCGAATTTAATTTTACTTGGAAGTCAGGGGAAGCCTTTTTCCTGGTTTAACTGTAGCTTTTTCATTCCAGAGGTTTATCTGAATATTAACAGCTATGCTTAATACTTTCTGAAGCTTCAAAGTTGATTTCACAGTAGAATAATACAAAACAATCTGTTTTCAACAAAAATCGTATTTTTGTTCATATTTGGATTTATATGGAAAACTCACATATTTTCAATGTATGCCCTCATTTTTAGAGTTTGAGTTGTTTGTTTTGGAGTCAAGAGCTAAAAAACTAAAGCACTATCAAAACATTAATAATTATATGTCTCTCTGACACTGTTTTTTTTTTCTTTTTTTTGTGAGGTTACACCCTAAGGATGTCAGAGATAGTATTCATATGTGCATGTGGGTTTTTTAATTTGGTTTGTTTTTAAATTTTAATTAAGAACCACTAAAAGAGACTAAGTTAGGTTTGGGGTTTTTTGTAGTTGTGCCATGATAAAAAAAATCAGAAAAATCACACCAAGAAAGGTTTATTATTTCTATTAAGTCAGGAATCTTCTGGGAACTTTGGCTTTTGATTGGAAAGGTTTTCATATAATTTTCCATATATGAATACCTACTTATTGTGTTAAAACTGGAATCCTGCATAGGTCAGTTTGATCTCTTTGCCTAAGCAGAAGGCAACTTTGAATTGAAAGATGTTCTTCTAACTTGACTTTTCATTTGGCATGTGTGGTAATCCCAATATATAGGAGTTTAAAAGTCACCTTTATTCCCGTAAAACACAGCATCCTAAAAATATTTGGATTCTGAAAATAAAGGCTACCAAAGAGTAGTAAAGTTACTAAAGATCAGTTTAAAAATAATATGTTACAAAAACATATATCTTTTCTAGGAAGCCTGAAAAATCACTTCAAAATGGGAAAATCATAACAAATTTAGATGCAAAATTTTTTTGCAAGGCTCTTCTGCCTTGTGCTCCTTGACAGTACAGGACTAAATATTTATATACCTAGAGGTAATGGAAAACTAGGCCCAGACAGGTACATCGGCAGCAATTTATGAAGGGTATAAATTTAAAGGGAAGATTCTAGGTGTTTTTCTCTTGTTTAGCTGTGAGGATGAACGAACCATTCAAGCTCGTCTTCTGAGGGAGCCTGGTGTGAGCTCGAAGCTGACCCTGGCTTTGAGCAGGGGGCTGCACAGGAGCCCTCCGAGGCCCCTTCCCAAGGCCTGAACCATGAGTATGCCATCCTTTGATCCCAGGCCAGCAGGCACACCAGCTGACTCTGGTTTAGGCTTGCAATTCCTTCCTCTCCAGCTGCATATATTGCTACTTTCTGAGAGGATTGCTGAATCATTCCCTGGGCAGGCTGAGCTGTGACAGATTTCCCAGCTCCTCCCTTCCCCCGGCCTCTGCATGGGTGAGGTGAGGCCACAGCAATGGGCTGTGAGGCTTCCACAGGTGCACACATTTTGCAGGACAGGGTGCTGGCACACATTAGGCAGAATAGGGTGCTGGCAGCTCAGCACTCCCTCCAGGCAGAGGGCAAAGCCGGACAGGAGGAATAAGGGTGCTAAGTAATAAGAAGAGGGGACAAATCACAGAATCACGAGGTTGGAAGAGACCTTCAAGATCATCGAGTCCAACCAAACCCTAACACCTTAATTAAGACATGGCACTGGGTGCCACATCCAGTCTTTTTTTAAACACATCCAGGGATGGTGACTCCACCACCTCCTCGGGCAGACTATTCCAATACTTTATCACCCTTTCTGTAAAAAAAAATTCCTAATATCCAACCTATATTTCCCTTGGTGCAGCTTAAGACTCTGTCCTCTCGTTCTGTCAGTTGCTGCCTAGAGAAAGAGACCAGCCCCCACCTGGCTACAACCACCGTGTGCTAAAATGTAATATTTGTACTGAGAAACCACAGCGAAGCTGCCAGTCAGCCTCCAGACAAGAATCAGCTGGAGAGAAGAAGGAAGCTGGAGGCAGCATGCTCCTGTGGCAGGGAAATCTGTAAGTAGGAAGTGTTTTCAAAATGGGACTCCTGCACGCCAAACCATTGTGGAGCAACCCCTGCGGATGCCTAGGTGCCAAGTGTGAGCTACTGCGCTAACCAGAGACATGCTCTGTATTTCAAAAACATCTTATTTGATTACCTTCAAAATTCAACCAGCTTCTGGGAAAACAAAGTCATGGTTATGGAGTCATTCGGTTACTCTTATAAGAGAAAGATTTTTGTGAACATACAGAGTGATGCTAATGAGAAATACAGAAAAAGAAGTACAAAAAAAAATCAAGCTCAGAACATGAATCAACTTTCAACCCCAACAGTATAATAATTACTATAATTAAATCCTCATAATTTAAGTTATGCTTCACTCAACAGAAAATTGATGACTTATGTTTTAATGGGAATTTTACTGCATTCTGGTAATCTGTTTTGTATAAATTAAGTCTCTAGGGTGAAATAATCATTTTGAAGCATACATTTGTTTGGATTTTCTTTCACACTACAACAGCTCTTATTCTAAAAGTGGCTAAAGCTGTCACAAATTGAAAACAAGGAAATGATTTACTGTCTGTGGTATTAATTAAATAAGAAACACACTGACAAAAGAAGACTTATCAAAAAGGAAAAAAAATAAACGGAACACTAATCCCCAGTACTTACCGCTTATGCTTGAAGAAGGGTAAATTATTTTAGTCTAAATCCCCTTACTATCCATGCTCAAAAATATTTTCTTTTCCCCAACATATACTTGAGTCTCAGCGTGTTTATCTGGTGTGCAGAAGAAAGCAGTAGTCCCTGGCTTGTGACTGAGAATACCAAGCTGCCCTAGGTGGCTCTGGGGCTGTCCATAACTATGAGAGAAAAGAAAGGTAAATAGTAAAGTTGCCATTGCAGTCCAGCCAGAGCAGGACAGCAAAGAATATAGCCTGCAAGAGACAGTAGAGACAACAGGTTTTCAGTACACTAGAGTAAATGCAATTTATTTCACCCATTTTCACCCACTCACAGAAATATATTTACGGGCTGTACACTTGTCTTCCAAGCCGCTTATCCTCAGTGTGAACTGAGACCTGGAGCTTTCAGTATACAGACAAATACTACATTTGCTTTACTTCAAATTCAGTTATGATACCTATTCATCCTTTCTCAAAAAATTTGGGAAGTCCCACTCTTTTGCCCAGCTATCTCTTACAATAGAAAGCTGCTACCTCCTTAAATAAATACCTCTTTGTGCATTTATGTTTACATTTTGCGTATAAACATTTTCTGTCATCTCTTCTTTCTTTCCTCTAAATCCTTTATAGCAGATGTTGTCTGAGCATATTATTGTCTGATCAGAAACTGACCCCAGAGTTTCAGATGCTTCTTGCAAATGTGTCTGATCCTTGTGCATTTAGAAAACATGCCATCTCATAACTGAAAATTTATCCAAGAGATTGGAAAATAAAAAAAGAGAGAAAAATAAGACGTCACCAAAAAAACGAGAGAGAATAAAAAAATCAATGAAGGAAAATATTTCAACAGCAAGGTTGCTCTAATTCAGAGCAGGATTTGGTTGTTTGTATGTAGGTGTTCAAGTCATAGAATCATAGAATGTTAGGATCATTTATGTTGCAAAAGACCATCGAGATCATCAAGTCCAACTTTAAACCTAACACTGACAAGTTGACCACAAAGCCATGTTCCTTGGAGCCTTGTCTACTTGTCTTCTTACAGTGTGATAACACTGCCTGTGGTGTACAAGATATGCACAAGGTAGGGATGACATGACTATCTAGGGAGACGGCTAGAGGAGAGGTGGAATATCCCAGTCACTGGAATGGCACTGGAGTGCTATATTTGAGAAAAATGAGTTGAGTCACTTTACTCTGAGTCTGAATAGGTCCTTGCTTTTACCCAAGCTCCAAGGCTCCTGCCAAGAGTACTACTCGTGATGAACTGTACCATAGTGGTTCCCTATTAGATCAGGTTGTTCATGGGCTGTAATCTCTGCCAGGCTTCATTTATGCAACTCTGAAGCTAAGGCACCTAGCAGCTTGCCTAAGGTAACAGTGGGCAACTACAGTAAGAATGTAGGGAAGTTTCAGATAAAAAAATCATGTTTGTGTTCACTGAAGAGATTACAGAATGGCAAATAAGAAGACCTTTGGACTCAGAAGTCCTTTGCACTTCAAAAGCATTTAGGCAGTTCAGTCTTCTTTTATAATTGCTTTCTGAGCAATATTTATCTGTCATTTAACAGAATGGACCTTGGTCCCACATTTAAGAGTCATGACTTAAAATCTTGGTTGAAGATTCAGTTTCAGTGTGAACACCTGCACCTGCAAACAGCACTTAGTTAATGATCAAGGTCTTCTAACTGGTAATTTATGTACTCTTGCTGGAATTATCTTCTAAGAAGTCATAAAAATATTATGGAAATGCATATATCTTTCCAGAAGTTGCCAATTCCCAACAAATGTGTGCTTAGGTCTCGCTGTGACCCATTCATAACTGCTGCTGCCCTTGCAGAAGACAAAGACAGCACTTCCAGGCCTAAGGAACTGTCTGAATAGGAGGAATAAATGACTTATGGTTTTTAAAGAGAAGATTTTCATTTTTAGCCTCAAAAATCTACAGCTGTAACAAGTCAAAAATCCATCAGTTTGTAGGGGGAAAACCACAAAACCAAAACAACAAACAAACTCAGTTACTACCCCTAGACACTGCAGAAAGGCATAGAGAAATTTGGAGCATAAAGAAAGAAAGCAGAGAAGCAGGTGAATAGATACAGGACAGCAAGGGAAATAGATATGCTCAAAAATTTAGTTGGTTCCTCTAATTCTAATTTCCTTTCTTGTGAGTTTCATCCTTCTACATTTTTTGAAACAAAGAAATGCCTGACATTCTGAAGTATAGCAAGATTATAAAAACCTATCTAGTAGAGCCACCTGAGAGTAACTATCTAGTTCTTCATCTTTATGATGGAAGCTTTTATACTCAGCACCAGTAATACTGAAGACGTAACACCGATCTCTAACAGGAAAAGGAGACATATATCTCTTCTAAGAGTTACTGCCAAATGGAGCATATTGTAGGATTCAGCTGTCACTAAGCCTGGAGGACTTGAGCTTTTTCATAATAAAATCTGCCTACAAATTCTCTGTAGGCAAGCAAACCAACTGCTTCTTTACTTTCTAATCGTGAGTTTAGTCATTTAGTTTCCTTAACTGGATTCTCAAGCCTTCTCACAGTTTGTAAGTATGTTAAGTTTGAAATATGACTTCAGTTAGCATGCTACACATCAGGTCATAATTGGTGGCCAAAGGACAGATTTTGACTTCCTTGTTAGTCATGTTAATAGCTTAGGGACATAATTTGAGAAAAATATTGTAAAACAGATCTTCAGTTTAGATAAACTGCCTTTGGCTGTCACAGAATTACATCTTTTTCTATCAGTTAAGACTCTAATTTCAGACTGTTTAATGTGTCTAAGGTAGGATCTATTTTGATTTCAAGAGCTCAAGAAAGCAGTTAAAAATAAATTTTTCTACCCTTTTGTGCTACTTATTTTGCCTTTTCTAATTTTATTTCACTAGGACAGAAAAACATAGTTTTATTATGTTTTTATTATGTTTTATTATAGTTTATTGAAATATAGCTCAATAACATAGTTTTATTCTCACATACTGGGAGAAGACAACAGTACTTTTAAGTGTAACTGTATTAGTAAGCCTTTCCCATGCACAACTAACTACATGACTAGAAGAAGGAATGACCCCCAAATACTTGAGGAGCTGCTCAAGCAGGCATGCCATTTTTCTACAAAGATGACAACCATACAAAAAGGTCCCCAAAATGAAGAATAATCCCGAGCATTTGTCTGGTGTTCCATCTCAGTAATGAATGGTATGACATGAAAAATTATTTTTACTTCGTAAAAATAGTCTCAGAACCACTTTGTAGGGTTTGCTATGTTGCCTTTTATTTATTTATTTATTTATTTATTTATGTGATAGGGAAATAGACCTTTGAAAAAGACATAGTTCTGCTTACACAAGTTCTGCTTACACAGCTGTATAATGAATGATTTTTATGCAAAAAAGGTCTAAATGCCTTTTTTTCTCACTAGTCAAGGTATGTCTAAAGCTAATCCATGTGACTTTTTTTCCTTCAAGATTTTTTACCAGTGAATTACTTTGTGCAGGTTAACACCTAACTGACACACTTTCAAATAATCAGTTCTTCATGGCAAACATGATCAAGAGATAATTCTTTATTTCAACTAGTAAGAAGAATACACAAGTAAATTTGAAAGCCAAGGCCCTTCAAAACATTAGAAGTTAATTCCTACTTATGTCACTCTTGTAAATGCATTAAAAAAATATGTACCCAAGTTTTTGATGTAAAAATTTCTCAAGCACAAGTTGCCCCTGTTTAAATGTTCTTGTCCAGACTAAACACTTATTTTATTCTTTATAAAACTTGGGGTAAAACAATGGGAAACCTGCTCATCAGTATTTGTCAGCTACTGTCTTCCTTTTCAGAAGGGCTTACTCTGCCTGAGTGTTGACCATATTTCAGCTCATCCAAAAATGTTGTAACCCAAAGGCAGACAAATAACAGCACTAAGTGCCTATTTTATCCATTAGTTATAATAGACTCTGGTGTGATTACCTCATATATGGATGTCCTGTTGAAATTTTCCAACATTAAGGAAGTGTTCTGTGGAACATGACAGATTAAATGTAGAATCCAAAAGTTTAGAAATTCTCCTGCTGGGGAGTCCCAAGGGAAATACAGCATTGGTGAAGATTGTCTCAGTGGAAGTAGGAGATTGGGAATGGCTGACAGTGATGAAACACATCCTTTGGACTTCTTCAGGTGCAATCATTCCCAGAACACTGTGGTGTGCAACACTCTTACTGCAGGTGCAAATTCCTTTCTTTCTTTCTTGCCCATTGGTAAAAAGAATAAGAAAGTCAGAGAATGTGTCTTTTCACATAGCCTGTGCAAGGCTATTAGAAGGAGAGAGCTTGGCAGTGACCTTGAAGGTTGAGGGAAAACTTCCAGCTTCTAAAAGAATGGACCATTCACAGCAGCTGACCCGAGGACTGTAGAGTTAGGGTCAGACACTTGGATTTACTAACTTTTAAAACACACATAGCGATTGAGGGGCTGACAGGGATCAACATTTTCTACATGAGCATACACCAAAGTTTTGAGTTCACACCAGTGCAAGCAGGGCAGGAAAAAGAGGAGCTGCCCACTAAGTGGTTTTTGAGCCCTGGCTGTAGATGGGTCAACCATGTCCTTGCAACCCAGCTTTACCCCATGGCAAGTCTCTTTCCTGATGAAGGTTCCACAAAAGCATGACAATATACACTAAGAAAGAAGGGGTTTTATTGCAGATGATATAAAGTTCATATCATAGAATAAAGGCTTGATGTGGCATTAAAAAGGAGAGAAAGAGAAATGACATGGAAAAAAGGGACAGAAACATAGTCACAGAGAAGAAGGCCTATTTCCCTATGAAAGAAAGAAAGAAAGAAAGAAAGAAAGAAAGAGAGAGAGAGAGAGAGAGAGAGAAAGAGAGAAAGAGAGAAAGAGAGA
>JANPWX010000064.1:5115195-5328026 GCA_024734555.1 Trochalopteron elliotii
TCCTCTCGTGGTGGGGGCTGCTACCGGCTAGCAGTGAATCCCTCCAGACCACAGAAACCTCTCGTGCTGGGTCCGTCAGCTCAGCAGCTGCTGTGTGGGTCAGGCTTGGATGAAGGACACGTGCTCTCTCTTGGGTTAATAAGGATGTTTATTCAGTGCAGTCATGTGGAAAGGGGCTCTGCCAGAACCCCTTCTCAGTATGGTGATCGCATGGTGAGAGAGTGGCGAGAGAGAGCAAGTGGGCGTGGTGTGTCCCATTTTTCCCAGAGCAGCCCTGGGTGGGGAAACACTGACCCAATGGGGAATGGAAGGGGGAGGGGTTACATCCAGAGGACCCACAGGGGTAGGAATGGTGGGGGTGGAAGGAACATACCAAATACAGATAAATAACAAATACAGTTCAAATTCAAAACCTAAAATCTGTGCCGCTACATAAGAACACAAATGGCTCAGTGAAAATTTGCAAGCAATTTTGAAGTTTGAGCACTCTGTGGCACTACACCTTTTTACATTGCTGCCAGTATGTGAGTGGACACTCTGCCAAAACTCTATGAGCTAAGGTTAAAGTTTCTTCCCCTTTCTTGCTGCCCTACCTTTTGTATCTTTTCTGGAAGCTTAGATTAATCTGGCATAGGAACAATAGTGGATTATTGCCTGTGTACTCACACACTCCACAGGCAAATTGTGAGCAATTCAGGGTATGACTCTGTAGGCTCAGTCTATACTGAGAACTCCTTGGCTTTTATATCATTACCATGTAGAGACTGCAAATGCAATTGTGCTGGGAGATGAATAAGGGAAAAAGCACTGCTACTTAGTGAATTCAAAATCAGTAATATGAAGCACATTGCTAATAACATCCTGTAACTAACGAAGCCAGCTCCTTGGCTTTTATTAAGAGTCTTTTGTGATGAGAGCATACAGAGTCGAGTGGACTGTAAGAGTTGGTGCTCCCTTGTCATAAAGATCATCAAAAGGCTGAAGGCCATCAATTTTAATTATTTCCAAGAGTGGTTTCAGGGCAGCTGTGACTGTCTAGACAACTGGTAGCATCCTAATTATCCACAGTTTCACAACAAAATAATTTTGGCCTTTATTGAGGATGAGTTTGCATCGCAGTGCAGAACTGAGTCTCAAATCCAGATGATAATTTATTGTTCTGGCCAATGTTTAGGTTCCTAACTGTTTAAATGGGCAATTGAAGAACTAAGTAGATGCTAGGAGTTTAAATACCTCATTGGATCTGCACCTGATCCTATAATGCCTAGTAATTTACATAGGATTTTTTTTTGCTGGACTTGAGCAATCTGTGTAAAATGATGTAAATGGCTCAAAAAACATTTTACAAGCTAGCATGGTAAGAAGAACTGTCCTGCTACCAATGGTATTATGTTCTAATTTCAATCTAAACAGCTTGATGTCTTAATTTTAACAGGACCTCCACAGCTGTTTAACTCAAGAGTGACAAGAACAGAAATAAGTTTTTTAATGTGACAACAGAAGAAACATTCATCTAAGTCTGTATTCTATCTTTGATGTCTGCTGGCATCAATTGCTTAGAGAAAAAGCAAAATATCAGTATAAGCAAAAAAAAATTACACTTCCATGAGTAGAATTTTTTTTTCAATATCTGCAAATCAGAATTCTGCAAAGGTTTATCTTTTGTTATTTGGGATTTAATTCGATTTTTTTTTCTCCTCTCAAAGAAATGTGTTTTTTAAGAAAAAAGATCTCTACTCAGATTTTAAGAAGTTACAGGGTTGGGGGGTTTAGTAGCTTAATATACTAAATTATCAAATTCATTTTTTCTTTTTAATTTTTATCATTTTCTAAGTTTTGACAGATGGTAACTATTGCCACTTTCAGAGAGGGTTTTTTGTTGGAAAAAGGTCAAATCCTTGCTTTGCTTCGCTTTCTTTTTGCATTCTTCATTTTTCTGTCAGATGGTATGATAAAAGGCTGGCATTCATCAAGGTCTCCAAACTCTAAAGTGAAAAATAAATCCCTCAAAATCAAAAAACTGTCAGTTTCATTTGTATCAGGCTTTCTAATTCCATTTGTAGCAATAAAAGTAATTTATGTTTTTTAAAGGCCAGATACGATAAACTTGAGGGAAATGTACAAGGCAGAGCTGACAACAGCTGATGAAAATGCTGAGTGTTGAGGATGTGAAGGGAGCAGTCTCCATGAAATGGAAGGTATTTCCTCCTGGTCACTGCAGTCCAGGCAGGATGTCTCAGCGCCTGAGGGTCTCTCCAGCCCAGCAGATGAGGCTGCTGCTGCTGCTGCTGTGCCCAGGTACAGGTCCAGTTGCAGCACTCAGTGATCATTTCAGAGAGGTTGGAGCACACACATGCACACTAATGCAGCTGACCATGCAGACTGTTATCTTTAGCAACACAAATATGTACCACTGTGAAAACTCCCAGAAAACAGATAAAGAGGGCCATATCCAGTTTCTCTCCTCTGGCCAATCAAGATTAAAGTTTGCTGATGAAAACCAGCCCCACACACATAGTATCCAAATTCAGGAGAGAATTCACAGGAAAATTCCCCAATTCACTCTTCAGATTCATACCCTGGTGATATGGAATAGCAGCACAGCCTCTAATTCTGTGTAACACACATGCCCAAACCCTGGGCCCCCTCTCCTTGTGTGCAGACCTTCCTCCGCTCAACAGCTTGTCCAGTTTCATCTTCTCCTGCAGCCTAATGTAGGTGGTCATACTCTTCTCACAGGCAGTCCCTCTGTTATAGTTCCCTTAGGTTTTGTATGGACTCTCTCTTTTATGCCTACTGTCCATGCCCAGACCTCAAGCTTCCTTGCCTATCACTAACTCAGACCTTGAGTCCTTCCAGATGCAGGTCTCCTCCTGCTTTTGAGTCCAGCTCAAAGTTAGTGAATTATATATGTGGTGGTGTGTTTTTAAGTTCTGCATGAGTTTAGTGTATTGTTCAGTTACATGTACCCCATTTTGTTCCCTGAAATCCATTTGTTTCTGTACCCCATCTTGTTGTATGTAACCCTCCCCCATACCTCTCCCCAGCAACTGCCCTGTGATTGGTTCCCCCCTTTGAGTTGTCAATCTTGTATTATGTATCCCCCTGGTCCTCTCCATCATCCTGGGGCCTCTCCCTGAGTCTGGAAAGTTCGGGGAGAGGCGTCGAGTGATTGGGCAGGATCCAGTCATCCCCCTCCCACTCCCCTTTGGTTTGTTACTGTTTATGTCAGTTATGTGATCAGCCACTCCCCAGTTTATTCCTATTCGTGCTTTCTGTAACCCATCCCTGGAACCCACCCCCTTTTAAAAGGTGCTGTCCCTCCCTGCTGGTTGTCTCTCCTGTGGCACTGGCAGTGAGGTGAGGGCTCCCCGCCCAATAAACTCCTGTTCTGTTTCCACCCCCAAGAGAGTCCCTCCTTTCATTTGCTCTTCTCCATCGCCATACACCTGCTCTTGACGCAGGCACGGACCACCTGTTTGCGGCAGCGTCCCGGGGCTAGCCGAGTGAGGCGGACGCTGAACCACCGCATATATATACATCCCTGAATGAATAGCTTTGAACATTAAGCTCTTGAATATAGGTGTTCTTGTGTAAATCACTGGGACATGACAAACACCCACAGGTCTCTGATTGCTGCCAACCTACCCTGTTCTAGATGCTGGCCCCTCTGGCTGCTGGAACCTAGACATACTGGCATTGTCACCTTTTCTCCTGTTTCTGGCACTTAGACTGCAGCAATCACACATAGAGGAGACTGAATTGCACTGAAAAAAAATAAGAATGGGATTTAGTAGCAAAATATAGCAGGCTGTGGCAGGGCTCCGGACTCAGAGAGAATAGCACACTGGCCAACTTAAATCTTAAATTTATTCCCACTTCTTCATTCTCCCATGTTTGCTACTCCATGATCTGCTCTCATCTTTTTCTTTCCAAACCCTTGGTCCTTCCCCTAAACACCTCTTAACGAGGTTTACATAGCCTCACAAGTTCCTCCTGATATCCCAAAATACTCACAATTATATCCTTCACCCCTTATTTCCAGAGACAAATTTTGGGCTGACCTTCTTAAAGGCTGTGCCTGAGAAAATCCTTCAGTGACCGTTCAGGCAGAAACCAAAGAAGTCCACTGCTGGACTTCAGTCTTCACTGCTGTCTCCAACACCTTCTTCATATTACTGCAAAAGTGTTTGTGTGCTTAATCTTTCATTTTCCTTGTTATCTGTTATTTCTTTTATACAAATACACTAATAGTTTGCAACTGGGTAACAATAAATCCTATGCTCTTTCAATCCATTTAGCCTTACATTAAGGAACTAAAGATTTTGAATTCTAATGTCACATGTCCATGATTAAACATGTTGAAACAATAGACTATTTTAAAATTAGTGGAAAATACATTAATTGACTGGCAATGAAAACATTGCTTGTCTTGGAATTGTCTGTGGGAGATTAAACACATTTAAATTATTGCTGATAATTCTGTGGGGTAATGGTCTAACAGAGCATTATGCTAAGTTTTTCGGTAATGTGCTGTTATCTTCTACATATTTGGCATTCTGAAAAACCTGAATTCAAACCAACTGTTTTGGATAAACAATAAAATATTGTAAAATTATCATGGTGCTCATCAAAGCAGTGATAAGGGAAAGTCAAGCAGCCTACAATTCAGAACAGATAGTCTCTTCTCTGCATAAGGCCAACGGGAAAATGTGGACATGTAGATTTTGTGAACCTTGTCTGTGTATATTCAGTCCAAAGGAAAGTGATTCTCTTTGTTGGAAATTCTAATCCTCTTTTTTTCCTACCCACTGGTTAATGATAAAGACAGTGAGAAGGTTCTTGATGCAAAAATCAAGGTTTGTAAAAGACACATTTTAAAATGCTCATCTTCATGAGTAATGCATTCTCAATATTTCATTTTCTTTTCTACTAGATGCACAAATCCTATAAAAAATTAAAGCTCTCAGATACTGCCAACTAATCCTCTCTCCCTTACTTGATATAATGGAATGAGAATTTAAAATTCAGAGGATTATGAACAAATCCAGATCCTGAAGGTATGAATGCTGTTCCAGTTGACTTCAGTGCAAGATTCACACGTACATCACAGGGAAAGATACAGCCTTTATCATTTGAAGATTTCTGCTAAAACTCCCTCATTGGTAGTGACTTCTTTCTCTATTTCAAGCACTTTCAATTTGCCAAGAAACTTGAGCATAAACAGGATTAAAATCACTCAGTTGCAACTCTACTTCTCTCCTTCTATCAGAACATAATAGGATTCAAAATAATTATGAGATTTCTCACTAAACTAATGAATTCAATGAAAGTGCTCCTACAGGAGTACACCTGTCTACTCCAGTGCCTTATATCAATGAACAGTAGCTCAGTGTTAGCTGAATTAAAGCAGAGACTACTTCCAAACATGCAGGAGTCATTTTAAGTCAGATCACTCAAGCAGAACATCCCATGAATGCTTGACAACACTGACAAGTTTTGAAAGTCATCCATAGGCAAGTGAAAGCCCATACCACTTTGTCTCCTCCACAACTCTATTGAGTTGTTGATGTGTGTAGCCACACACATAGACAAGTTTTCACTAGATTGAAGTTTGGTAGAGAGACTGGAGTGAGGAAGAACAAGCCCATGATTTAAAAACACCCCAAAGAAGATTTTCGTCTCTAACATCTGTAATTTGGTTTATTTTTCTCTCGACACCACTTTCTGTATTGTCAGTGGTGTATGTTCACTCACTCATTTAGGATGCCCTGGGATATGACATCTGGACTCCAAATGCCATTTCACAGGTGCATGTGCCTCTACTAAGTCCATGCACAAGGTTGTATCAAATATTCTTAGAGGTCTTACAGGGCAGTAAGTTTCTACATCCAGGCAAAACATTATGCCTTGCATCACCTCTGAGCATGCTGGAGTTGAAATATCTAATTCTAATGAAGACAATATGGACATCAATATTAAGGTGCCTGAATCTAATCCTGAATGCCGTTTTAAAGTTCAACTGTGCAATCACAGATGCTTGGTAGAATTTAGAAGTCTCTGTAGGATATGCTGGTGCACCTGCTCATTCTCAATGGCATGCTTTTTCCTAGGCCATGTCTGTGGAATCCGGGGCATCTCCAGTCATAGTGTGTGCCTGACATGTCTAAGTGGAAGCTGGTTATCCACATCTTACTACAGTAAAACATAGCTGATGGTCATCCATCTTAGGCTTCCACTTTAAGGAAAGAAAAATTGTACTCTGGAAATGCTCCTGGCTTTCACCTAATCACACAGGAAATCTGGACAACTAACTTATTAGCCTTTTGATGCCTAGAAAGAAGGTTGTGAACATAAGCATAGACATTTGCACCATTCCAAACATCCTGAATAGCCTGAGATGTGCAGAGAGACCTGTGAAACATGGGCTCCTTTCTTGCAGCGGCATCTGTAGTCTAGGTGGAGTATCTCTGGGGTGTCCAGAATTACATTCACTATCTATGTTTATTCATTTGAATAGATCCACTGATACCAAGTCAAGTATCACACTAAAAAGATTTAGAAAACATTGTTTGGGTTTGATTTTTGATTACAAGCAAAGAAAGTAAGCTGCTCTGACAGCCAAACCAGAACACCTGTGAGACAGCTGGTTCCAAATTTTTAAGTAGCTCAAAAAATTGTGTTAAAAATTGGGTAAAGCACATACAATTAATGAAAGCTTCCCATTAATTAATTTTTCAGAATTTCTTCTACATTCTAGAAGAAATTGACTGAATTTTATACCTTCTTTCTTATTATGTTGAATAACAAGTCATAAATGCTATAAAGCAACTGCAAATATACTGCATATGGTGGGTTTTTTAGTATAATACATGATTTCTACATTACACATATGAGAGTGTTATTTACATATCAAAAGTTGCTATAACAAGTATGGAAGGGCAATACTTCCACACGCAGTGTAGTATTTGTTAACTAAAGACAACATGACTATAACTGGTGTTCTAAGTGGAATTAATGAGTGAAACCTACTGCTTCACAGAATTTCATGCATAACTTTACTTTGAATGGGTCATTAGTATTCATGGCTAAACTGTGTCCTTCGATGTGTATTAATAATGTTCTCTGGGACAACACAGAAAAAATAACTCATAAATATGCCTGCAAGGCCTAAGACACCATAATTAAGTCATAATAATTAACATGGATATCGGATTATTTATTTTTAATAACTTACATGTATAACTCGCATTCTGAGAGATACAGATGAACATGTTTAAGTCCGTTCTGGCTGCACAGGTAGGTCACCTTTATTTTGCTTAATACCTAGTTACCTTATTCATGAAGCTAATAGAATTAATTAAAAACCTACATGAAATTTTAAAGTGGCATCATACAGCCTTCGATTTCTGTCATGTTGTGTTGCATAGGACAGGAACAGACAAACCCCAGAGGTGGAGCTAGCAGCCATAGGCAGAACACTTTCTGAGCTGTGCAGTCTAGGAAATTAATTGGTACTACAGTTGGGTTTTCTGCTCCTCTAAGCTCATGTTTGTGTAGGGGAGAGCTAAAAAGGGGGAAGGGAAGAAGAGGTGTGATTCTGTGTTGCTGATAAACATCTGAGGTGTCAAAACTTCATGACAAATTTCCTTCTTTTTGTATATCAAATATTTTTTTTTACATGCGGCTAGTTAGAGTACATTTGCGAAATAATGGTTCAATCAATATATATTCTAATAAGTGTGTCACCCTGATTCTTTAGTTTTCTGATGATTGCTTACATATTTCTACTGGAGATTGTCACGCACGTAACATAAACAAGTAGATTGTTTTCTCATCCCTCTCTGTGATGGACTGCTGGTTTGACCACTGGGGTCAGAGAGGTGTTCTTCTCATCCCCCAATCCTCATTCACATTCCAAATCCTATTTAAACCCCAAATCATAATAAACTGCCCTTCTTTCACTTCTTCAACCTGATAGTAAGTGTAGCTCTTTCGTATCGTGAACAGCGACTTAAGTGCTTTTTTAAAAAATAATTTATATATATATATGTATATGGTGCATATATACGCATACACAAACTCATATATATATACACTTATATAAAAACAAGAACCCTATCATTCAGGTAAAGAAGAAAACCTAAAGGTTTTAAAGAACGAGGGGACCATAGAAGACAGTGCAACTAATGACTAATTTTAAATTTCAGAGAGCTTAAAATCTGATTAAAGTAGCTCCTTATGATTTCAACAGTAAATATTCCGCACTGCATAAGCACTAGAATTTTCTTGCTAACACAAGTAGGTATTTGCCCAGAAGTGATCATCAGCACAAAGTTTTGATGAATAACGTTCAGCCTAAACATAGGCTGGATTGGGTTGGGAGGAACCTTAAAGACAATCTGATTAAAATCCCCCTGACATGAGAGGGAACACCTTCCAGTAGACCAGGCTGCACAAAGCCCCATCCAGCCTGGCCTTGACCTGGAATGGGGCATCCACAATTTCTCTGCGCAACCTGTTCCTGTACCTCACCACCCTCATAGTAAGGAATTTTTTCCTAATATCTAATCTAAACTTATACTCTTTCAGGAGGTCAACTAGAGGGAAATTCCGAGTACTTAAATAATCCTTTTTTCTTATTACTTTTCCATTTAAAACCCAAACAGGACCCTGAGGATTCTGCCATTGAGTATTGGTGGATGCAAATACCATATTTGTCTCCTTATTACTCATATATATCAGGTTATATTTCTCCTATATTCTTTATTTTCAGTTTATAACAATGGGCAATCATTGCTGGGAAAAGAAAAAAAGGAAAGAAGTGCATCTTTTATTTGGAATTTCTCATTAAAAATCTCTCCGAAACTAGTGACTGTGTCTTTTGTGTTAGGTCCAAGACTTAATCCTCTTTTGAAGTTTCTTGGAGAAATTGATGGGAGCAAAAACTGCAGCACATTTTATTTCCCTTTCAGAGGCACATTCGGAAACCTTGAAGGAGGAAAAAAATTATCATTTAACTGGAGTCAGTCTGATCTCTGCCAGCTGAATCCCTGCCACAGACCTATCCTCTTGTATTCAAATTTTTTAAGTAGAATTGAGGCTTAACTCATCTTTGCAAGTAAAATATCTCACAATACTAGTTTTAACTCTCTCTTTCCCAGGGGAGATCAAGAATGGAGTAAATTTTGCCTAACCAATACCTGTTCCAACTCATCTTAATTTTCTTTCATAGAGGTGTTTTAAAAAAGCTATTTGGAAGAAGCTAACTAGGCTTTATTTGCTTTATATGGTATTTCAATAAATTTTTCAGGAAAAGAAAATCAGAGAACAAAGTTTAACTTTTTTTTTATTTGTGCAAGGTATACCATAAACCATGTCAGATAATTTAAATATATTTTTACCTGTGTTATTACAAACCCAACATCTTCAGTAATTTGCTCACATAAATGTATATGCTAGGAAATACACACTTGGGGACAGAAAAGATTTAAGGATGAATTATTTTTGTATGATGCAAATGTGCAAATTGCCAAATGACTTAAAGGGAATGGCAACACCATACTCATGTTATCAAGACAAATGTTCCTGCTATAAAAAGCAAGTTAAGTATCTAACCAGCCACTGTTTAAAATGCCACTGAAATTAACCAAGTTATACACCTGTGAACTGGATCAGGGACAGGTTTCAGTAATGATTTTCTAATAGCACATCTCCAGATGGCTTATCATATATAGGGTTTTCTGCTTGGGGGCCTCAAAAGACAAAATAGGCATATGTGTTAGTTTTATAACTAAATGGATCTGTTCCAAATGTAATTCATCTTTAATATGTCTAGCAGAAGAAATACCTCTTTATTGGCACCTTTTGGAAAACTATATTTAGATGTTTGTCTCACAGAGTATGTCCTTGAGACACCCAAAGAATTGCATTTGCACAGTTTGTGCTGCAGTAATGTAAATACATCTTATTACCACTTGTTGAATATTAGCTGTATATCCTTGCAAGCGTTTCCTATCTCAATTACCATGTGAATTACCATGAAATAAGAGTTTTTCAGTGACAACAGCATAACACTGCATGCATATATTATTTTCACTCTTCTCCCTTCCTCTGTAGCACTTCTGAATATACTTGGAGCTTATTTAGACCCTGAAATGAAACCTGCTAATTTATGACAACCTTTGCAGCAACTTTACATAATTACAGTGATGACCTGCTATGTCAAGAAACTGAAATAGTTAATGATGTACTGTGAAACCTCCTTCAAAAGCACAATTCAGGTTTGTTACCAAAGAGAATGTTTGGTTGCAATGGAAGGCAGGTCAGAAGTTGTCTGTGGTGTAGCAGGAGGTAAAGAAAATGAAAGATGGGTCTGAGGAATCAGCATTTTAAAGAGACAGCATGAATCCGATTCTTACAGATCTCTTCACTGAGTGCTTTTGTGCTTTTTGACACTGTGCACAGCTGCAACTGTGCTTTGCTGTGTGTGAATTATACATTGCACTGCAGGGAGGTGCAAAGGGGAGGGGCAGCTTTCACAGCCCTCCAATGATTAAGCTCTTATTTTTTGCCCTTTAGAGCTCTGAAGGAAGTTCTGCGATGTTGCCCCATTTTACACTATAAATTAGTTCCCAATAGTAACACGTCTTCTGCACAATCGCAGGAAAGTCGACAGCTGCCAACTGCCCATTGCACAATGGCTTGGAAGTGCTGGGGTGCCAGCCCAGTCCTAACAGAAGGATTTTCACCTTGCCAGGAATGTGTAATTCTCACTGTCACACAAAGCATCAAATCTGTCTGTTAGTGGAAACTTACATTTATTCGACAGCTGTCCTAAGAATATCAGAAAATGCTTCTTGTTATACATTAAAACTGTTATTCAGAAGATCTATATGGTAATGATTTATTTTCTTTTCCTTCATTAGCAAAAATTGTAAAAACCCTCATGTTACTCTAGTGTAAATGCAGCAGAAGGCTTGTCAGGTCTGAATTCTGTTTCCATGATGTGGCTGTTCAAACACTCTTTTTTTGCCATAAGATCTCCTTGCTGCTATCGAGAGAAGTGGACTGCTGTGCACAGAAGAAAAATTAAAGCTAGAAATATTTGAACATATCAGTTTCTGAAAGAGACTCAGTACTTTTGAAATGGAGGTCGCAGGCTCTTGAGATTTTAAGGACTGATTCTGAAAAGTTACCAACTAAGATGAGCCTGTTGAAAGCATACTTTATTTGGTGTATAAGGCTCTGAGCTGCTGCCAGGAAAGCAGTGAGTGTCTGAGAAGAACTGGGCACTGATTTCCAATTTCAGATATTAGATCACCTCTTGCCCCATCACTGAACTCAGTATAATCCTCTCCAGACCCTTAAATTTAATTTTCCAGGACTTTATAATTTCTTGAATACTCAGTAAGATTTTGACAAAATACTTTTTTTTTTTTTCATTTTGTCATACTGGTATGCAATCAGCTCCTGTACAAACTACTCCAAGAGATCAATCAGAGGTGAGTTCTGGCAGCCACAAAGGGTGTTCTGGCACCCATAGCACCTTCCTTTTAAAATTCTTCCCCAGTTTTCTTCAAGCATCACTGTGTGCATTTACACACTTGCTCCTGAATTTAGGAAAGCTTAAGTATGTTTTTTAGTTCTCTCTTCTTGTTCTGTCTTCATAGCATGATGTATTGAGTCAACAGGTACATTTATAAGAAGTTTTCAGAGGAAATATTTTTCCTCTCAATATGAGGAAATTAGAATATTCCAGATCTTGCCAGATTTTCACTTATGAGTGAGGATGCCAGGTCAAAATTTTTAACTCAAATTCTTTTTCTTCCAAAAATATATTTTTTTTAACCCTTGACATCTGATAAAAACGGCATGTTTTTCACCTGTCCATTCTGAAGCAGGATGAAAATAGTGTCACAATTTCAAAATTTCCAGCAAAATGTGTATTCTCTTTTCAAGACAGCTCCACTTCAAACCTGATCTTCCCACTGCTGATAATAGAATTTCAAATGTGTCATCTCAAGTCCTAATTCAGTCACACTTTGTCATTTGCAGTCTTCGTTTGAAGAGTAAAGTGATGGGAAATACTGCAAATATATTGAAGGGGCATGTGCTCTAAAGTCAGGGGGTTGCACTTGGTGAGATCTGCACAAAATGTTGGCCTGTCTCACACTAGGAGGCCAGCAGTTGCTTACTGCTAACAGTAACACATTGTTAAATCTAAACTTTTTACAAACTGCTTAGGAATTAAACATTTAGATAAACCACGATTTAAACTGTTGCCAAACACATCATTTTATCACACAGAAAACAATAATACTGCTGACAGAAACTTTATGACTTCCTGTAAGAAGGCAGCAGCTAAGAACAAAAAATTTAAATAAAAGATCATATTGAGTATTTTTAGAAATAAAAAATAAAAATAAAAAAAAAGCAAAATATATATGATGGACTGCATATGCTATAAATGCTATACGTCTTCTTCCTGTTGAAGTCAGTGGTGAAAATTTCCACAAATTTTTATGGTGTATGTGCTCAGGTTCCCAGGAAGAGAATGTGTAACTACAGGCTTTAATGTAATTTCAAAATTTCAAGCATTGCTGTATTTTTTAGCCTTTTAGACTGTAAACAAGATCTAGAAACACCATTTTCTACTAACAAAATTCTGGATTTACTGAAGGAACTTCTTTTCTGAACATAATGTTCTTCTGCACACAAGACATATTAAACAAAACTTATTGAGAGCAACATTTAAAGAAATCATATTATTTTTTCTGTGCTAGAATACCAGTACAATACTTCAGTGTTTTCTTTAAACTTTTCAGGAAAAAATTTCCCCTAAAATTTTAAAAACCAAGTGATTGGGTTTTCAAAAACCACCAATGTATAACACTTGCTATTTCCAAGAAATCATCACAATGTTGATACTGATTGTATGATGATAATCACTGATGTTCCAATGTGAAAGAAGATCCAGTCCCAAGTATACAGAACAGAATGTCTCAATAGGCTCTTACAGTCATAGTTACAAATTCTGTTTTAAAATCTGAGTATCCTCAGACTTCTAACATTTATTTTAATTAATTTTTTTCATCTTTGCATTCTTCTACAGAGATGTATTCCTTTACAGAGTTCAGACATAAACCTTTAGAGATGCTGAATTCCTTTCATTGCATTTGTTGAGAGCTGTGGAGATCTAAGTCACTCTTGAACTGTTACAGAAGGAAAACTGACTTGAATTTAGAAAAAAACTGTCTTTGAGATTTCTCATGGATCCTGAAGAAGTCTGTGATGGAACATTGCACTATTCTAGGAAGACACATATAAACCTTTAAGGAGGGGAAGATGCTTACTCCTTCAGGTGGAGTCATGAATACATTTCAGAAGGCAGACTGTGCTTTTTCTGCATGGATATCCTTGACAAAATATCTATGTACCCTTGTACAATGTACCCAAATGCATTACAAGATGTGAGAACAAAAAAATGAATTAGATTAATTTCATATGCAGAGAAGCAGCCACAGCTAAAAAGCCCATTAATCCAAAATTAAATGCAACTGAATAAATAACATTCCTATTCTGTCTTCTTCCAAGGAAAAAATGGCTCCTATAATAACCTGTGTCTTTGAGATAAATGAATGCATTGAAGTTCCTAACTGCCCTTTGATGGACTACAAATGGACACTGTGCAGGACAGTATTTGAACAGTAATGATTTGTCGTTTCTTCTTCAAGTGTAAGCTGATTGCAAAGGCTTTAGGACCACAGATGAAATAGCTAAAGAGGTCATGAATCTTAATAGCTTCTAAATCAGAGAGATCTGCAACTTACATGCTCTGACTGAAATGTGTATGGAATGTATAAATATTAACAGCTCTGGCAAGGGCTCAGCAGATGAGCTGTCTAAAATTTCACAGTGGGAAGACTGGAGATTGAGGCTGCTGGGTACAGATCAGCTGAGAAGCTCCTACTTGAAAATGAACTGTCGGCACGTGTGTAAATAGAGTTTTTCTGAAGTGATATTTAACATTCCAAGCTTCCCTGGTACATAGACACTGTATGGACCCGTGTCGAATGTGTGTTTTAGTTTATTTAAAATTATGAACATGCACACAAGGCCAAGTTCCAGCACTGAGGAAAGGAAAGATAATTTGTGCCATGTGTCTGAAGCTTGCTTTGATGAGTATTCTGCTAAGAGAACTTACTAGTAAGAACCTTGAGGAAGTTCACTGCTGTGACTTCATTAGAACAGAAATACTAACATATTTAAAGGTTAAGATTTCAAAACTAACTGGCAGAAGTAAAATTCTTCACCCTCTTCATCTAGCTTTTAGTGGGTCTTATATCTGACCTTATGGATGGTAATTTCAAGGTTATATTCATGTCTTTAGTCTCATGACACAGATGGAGCCTTTCTTGGCATAAAGCAAAATATGTAAGTTCATGTGTTATCAGACATTGCTGCATGTTGAGAAAACTTTTCATAAAATGTGATCATTTCTTTAAGTTTGCAGATGATCCGGAGAGGTATCTTTGAAACAGCTGTATGGTCGAAAGAGAGAATTGGAGTAACCAATGTTTGTGCTATGTGTTGACATGGCTGCGCTACAGTGGATAGTTCTGGAGGGAATGGAGTTACTGTATCACCCTCTTGCTATTGCTCCTTGGCACTTCAGCCTTCACGTTTGTCATTAGCTTTTCTCATTCATTGTTCATTACCTCCAGCTCTCCAAGCCTCCTCCTTACTCCTTTTTGTTTCCTGGATGCTTTTCAATTCATACTGTGTTCTGATAGGTTCTATTTTATCCTGCCATCAATTTCTCAGCAGTATTCACAAGCAGGGAACAAAAAAGGCCCCTACTTTCCCTGCTGCTAACCTGACTCTGTCCCACTAGGAATAATGACATTTCCATTGTGGCCATTCTCTCTGAGGTTACCAATAGGTAAAAGATAAAAGGGCAGCTGGTGGCTTCAATCTAAATAGTCAGAAATTCAGACAAAATAGTCAGAAACTATGGTGAGTTACTGAATGAGGGTAGAAGTCATTTAGACATGAAGAAGTCCAGGGTAAGTTGCATCAGAAAATCACCAAATTCAAAAGCTTCCAAAAGAAATGGATCATTTTTCAAGCCACAGGAGGAATCTAACAAAGACAGCTAACAGTGATGCTCCACTAATTAAAAAAAAAAAGAAAAGAAAAAAAAGAACCACTCAGGAAATCTCAGGAAAGTAGGTGCTGTGAAAGACTTTTTATTATGAATGTGAAAAAATATGAGACGAAGTACAGGGAGGTCATAGAAGAGGGGAACTACTGTCACCACTTCAGCCTGGATAGCTGAAGCTGATAGCTGATAGTTGATTATGTTCCAAAAAAGCACAAAGGAAAATGTGCATTCCCAGGAAGTCACAGATAGTGGACACCAGTAAACAGCTTAGATGTTCTTACTGTTAGCTCTGACCCTAACTTTTCTGATTGGAAATGTAATGATTATATTCCTTTCATTACGCTGTCACTTTCACTGCTAAAATTTTTTAATAACCCAAATCTTGTTTTTCAAATCCTTTTGTTTTCCTTGTCTCTTTTTTTTTTTGAGGTCCTTCATTACAGTCCCGAAAAATACTAGCATTGCATGCTATTTTTCCCAGCTGTTGGGAAAGAAGATCTGTCAAGAGACAACTAATAGCATTTTAAACTAACTCAGAAAGCTATACACAAGTGTCAGTATGCCTAAGGTTGGTTGTTGTTGTGATTTTCTTGTAGCTTTGATGTTTATTTTAATGTGTATAACTTCTTACTTAAATAGAACTGAAAAAAATGCGTTTCTTGAAACCTAAACCTGGTGTTTATTTGGTAGATAATAAATTTGTTCTGTATGTATTCATATAGGTTACTCTTAAGCATCATCTTACATTAATGTGTCAAGCATTTTCCCCTCAAAAAATTTTAATCTTCAAATTGAATAAATTTAATGAAGCAAGGATGTAGAGATCACCTAGTAAAATAAAATTCAAAGAATGGTCAAGTCCATCAAGAGGGAAAAAAAAGTGTGTATATTTAAAATATATATATATTTTTAAGTATATTTATATTTTTAAAATATGCCAGTTTTCATTATTGAAAGATTTGAAATGCTATTTTTGTATTTTGAGAATTCTCTTTTAGCATTTTGTGAGGCATTCACTTAACCATTTTTTCTTAGCTTTTAGTAATTTCTTAATGGTAATTGTGGGTAGTGTGTTAGTACTTGTCCAACGATTTCCTTTATTCTTCAGTGGCATCATAATAATGCCAATTATAATATATAATCCAAATCAGAGCAGAGAGATAGGATTTTCTCTTGTTCAAGTGAATAGGTTACAAGAAACTTATTGTGTGTTGTAATAAAGCTTTTGTGTTGTAAGAAGGAAGAGAGATTCAGAATTAAAGATCCAGTTTTCCATTTGACTACACAGGTCCTCTGCACAAATATACTTTGCTAATCCCCTGTAATCTGAATGAACCTTTTCCCTAACTACCAGAAATAATTAGCCAGATAAAAATCTTTGCTACCTTGTGGGAGTGCATTTTTTAATTTTAAGTTTAATTCATAAGTTAATGTTCTTTGTAAATTGGTTTGTTCTCTGTACTTCTTTTTGTTACCCATGTTTGATTTATCTGTTTTTTCCCCAGTAACAGTTCCGTAATTGCTTCTATATCCTCCCTAAGTTTTCCCCCCAAAGACAGTTAACTGTCCATCACTTCATAGACAGCCACCTGTTGCTGTCTATCATTTTTGGGGTCGCTCCCCACTTCTGGAAGATTCTGAGAGAAGCATCGAGTGATTGGACAGAATCCTGATTGTCACCTTCTAATGTTCATTGTATGGTTGTTTTGTATGTTTGTTTATGATATGAGCCACCTCCCTGTTAAACCTTATTGGTTTCCTTTCTGTGTAACATCTCCAGTTATAAGGTTTCACCCGAGAGTTAACTGGGGTCTTTGACACGCTGACACTCGAGGTGGGGACCCCACACCAGGGTTCCAATAAACTCGTGTGACCCAGCTGTCCCGGAGTCCCCCCTTTTCATCCTCCAGCCATCGCCACTCAGGAGCAGCTCGAGCGAAAAAGAACTCACTGAAAGAAAGCCCTGTTGCCTGTGCCGAGGCTAGCCGGCTTGAAAAACAGGCACGGTGACACTACCTTAATTTTATTACCTGCATTGATATTTGTTCAAATGTAAAGCTACAGAATGCAATAACCGAATGTAAAGTTAGGCTTGAACCACTCCAAAGAAAACAGTTGAATTTGACTAGAAATCCTTCTGTAGGTAATGTGGATCTGGATAGTGGATAGACTTTCTTTAGAAAATAAAATGTTATATCAGTACTGAGAAAGAGCATGAAATATAGAAGGTTATATCTTATTTAGTAACTCAGGATGCATCTGAAGGAAAAGCAACAGGAGAATTCAATCCTCTTCACACTAACAATAGTCTGAGTCAACATAATACAGCTGCTGGATATTTCTCACACAGAATTTAGAAAGGAAAAAGATTATCAATTACCCCATTTACCTTGTTTAGAACAACAACATTACTGTTCTTAAGAAAGAATACAAAGCCCCTACATGTATACCTTGCCTTCACAGTTGTCCTCACTACTGGATGTACATGAGTTGCAGGTGAATGTTAGTAACTAAAAGAGGGTGCACAATGCTGGCAATCAGAAACAGAAATTGTACACCAGAAAGAGGCCTATTCTGCTCACCACAGTCCCAAAAAGTCATTGCACATTTCCACTCTACATTTACTTAGATTGAAATTCAATACATGAAAATTAAGTGGCTATTTTTTAACTTTTTTTTTAATAGGATATAAACTTAGGCACCAAAGAATGGATTACTTTTGAAATAAACATAAAAAAGTGGGAAGATTACTTGGCAGTAGTTGCTGACAGTACACAGAATGTCCTAGGTGCTGTATGTACTGAGTTAGACTAAGCAATGTAACCTTTCCTGAAAAGAAATTATGATGGCAAGAAAAGCTGAATAAACATTAAAAATCACAACTGTTTTCAGAAATATTTTTTTCAAGTCTGTACCAGACTTGCATTCATCAATATTTAGCAGCTTCTGAATAATTAGGAGTTTATTAAAGAGAACACTTACAAAACTTGTTAAGTGAAAAGCATCTGCACGAATTAACAACCTATGGGGAGATTCAAACAGACTTTGTTTTATTTTCCTTTCTCTCTTTTGCAGAGCTAATTGTGGATGGGATGAGGCTTTTTTTATCTAAATGAAGGAAATTTTAAAAAAATCTTTCACCAAAAGTGCTAGGTTTTGGCCAATTTCCTTTTTTCCTCAGAGCTACCAGATACAGAAATACAGTAGCCTAGGTCACCATGTTGGCCATCAAAGTGAGGAACTTGTATACTAGCTGTACACTAAAATTTTCGCTGCTAAGTAACACCAGAAATCATGATAATTTAGTGTTCTTGACTTTTGTATCTGAAAGAGTAATTACCTAAATTGATCTCCAGTGGCAGAACTGAATTTGATGAGTGGGAAGAAGCACTGAAGACATGCTAAAGTTCACTCTGAATTTACAATTACTTTTGTCATGACACTTGGGGTAAGAGGTGAGCTCCTGAATGTAGGCAAGTACCCTGCAAATGAGAACATGGTGTGTGTAATGGAGTATGGTATTGAGATCCCTTGATTAAATCAAACAAGGTGGGGTAGGGACCAGAAATTGTACCCTGATGCTATTATGAGACCAAGTAATCTCCATTGGGATTTTGTGGTCAAATAATATAGCACTGTTCTGTCCATCAAAGTGTCTGCAGGTGTTGTACTTTATGTAGCCTTTTTCTGTGTCTGTTCCCTTCAGGATCTTTGAGTTTTGCTTTGTGACTACATATTTCGACCAACAGCAAGCTAAGGAGAGTCTTTGGGAAAAGAAGCCTTGTTTTCATGAAGATGTGGACCAGGAATGTGAGACTTTCTTGTTGTTTGTCAAGTAACTGACAGCCACAAGAACAGCAAATCCATCAGATCCACCATGCCTCTGGCTTGAGTATTTCCAGTCCTTGTAAACATAGATATATGAAGAAGTGAGGTAATTGTGACTTGTAGCTAGGTTGTTTGGTTTCTTTTTTTCAATAGCAGAGATTATTCACATAGTGTTCAGAGATTAGCCCTCGGTCTCTGATCTAAATTTCCTGGTAGTTTGGCTTCCGTCTCTTAACTGTTGGACATTCTTCTGAATGTGTACCTCTTTCTTTTGCTTCCTGGCTGGGAGAGAGAGTTAATTACTTGCATGGTCTCTAAATCCTTGTATTTATCAGATCACCTTTCCCCCACAACTTTTGTCCTCACAATTTCAGCAAACAATATTGTGTTTAGAATTGTCCATAAAATCTATAATGTCATTAATATTTGAAAAAGCTTCTGGACCATGTTGAGTCTGGGTCATTTTTAACCAAGCTCCACTTGGAACTGAACAATCACAGAAAGTAAAAAAAAAAAAAAATATTGTTCAATCAAAGACTAACAGTTCTCTGGCTCATGTAAAGGCAATGAATTTAACCTTCAGAAGACTTTTGAGATCTAAAACCAGCTAGATACTGGTAAACATTAAATGGATTTTTCTTTAGAAGATATTTTAACAAAAGTCTCAATGAGTAGAAGATCTTCCTTCTTTTGAGATTCCTAGGGAGTGCTCACCTACACTTCATATGCCTGAAAGGTTTTGAGAGGAGGAGGGGGAAAGAAGAATCAGGTGTTTTGTTGCCCCAAAGTTAAAATGTGGATATTTCAATGAAGAAGTTGCCTCATCTTGTTTAATACAAATTGTAAAGACAAAAGGTAACAATGAAGAATTAAATTAATTTTTTATAGCATGGAAACTCAGCAAGGGAGTCTAAGTATTTTTATTATTTTTATTTTACAGTTTCATATTTGTGTAGGTCAAGAAATTTTGAGCAAGAAAAGTGCCCTCAGAAGAAAGAAAACCTTAAAGAAATAAACTAAAGCACGTTAAAATAGTTGCTCCCCCAATAAAATAATCCCATGTATAAATAATTCTGGAAAAAAAATAGGAAAAATAGGGATTGGTTTGAAAAATAGCAATCGGTTAGTCCAGTATGATGCAGCATAACTGGTTTATTCAAGATTGTGGAGAGGCACAGGTCTTGCAGCTGAGAGCTGCAAGAAGTAAACTGGAGGTTTAGAATTGCTTTAGCATGATCTCTTTCCATCTCCAGAAGAATGAACTCTGCATCCGCAGGAGACACAGGCCATAGCTTCTGTGCACAAGCGTTTGTAGCTTGCCATCTCTCTGGGGCAGGGGGATCCCAGTTCCTGAGAAAGTCTATTAAACATGATGAGATTAACTATTTTGAGCCACCTTCTTAGAGGTAAAGATGAACTTTTCCTCTCTACCCACAATGGTGTTGCAGGTGCCCAGCTCCAGGAGAAGCTACATTTGCCTGTAGCTCCCAGTTCCCCAGGATGTCTAAGTTCAGCCCTCAGTGACACTGGTATGGAAACCATTGAATTGCAGATGCAATTTGTCCTTCCATTTTCCTTACAGTCTTGCTTAGATGTCATTCAGTAAAGTCCTGAGTGAATCTCTCATCATCACTATTGAAAACTTGTCCTCAGTATGTCTGAAACACTGTCTTCAAAATTCTCACTTTAATTTCTGGGTTGGATATTCACCCAAAGCTTATGTGCTGCTGAGCATCACAGTGTGTAAATGTCACAATCTGGAAAACTGTATTTATGACAGGGCATGTCATTTCCAAAATTAGTTTTGATATGGAATTTCAAGGACACTGAAGAAGTGTCTTCCAGAATTCAGGCAAAACTGCCAATTGTCTCTGCAAGAACTGCTGCCCTGTATCTTACCTAAGACATCTCTCCTTCTTGCTCTCTCCACCTTCAAAAACCAGAGAAATCACACAATATTAAATTCTTGTGTAAAATTTACACTCTCAAATATGTAAATTCTTTTTCTGCCATTGAATAACATGTCCCTAACCCAAACCACTTTAGCACTGCTCAGCCCTGCCTAAGCTAAGCTAAACTAAGCTAAACTAAGATAAGATAAGCTAAGCTAAGCTAAGCTAAGCTAACCTAACCTAACCTAACCTAACCTAACCTAACCTAACCTAACTTAACTTAACATCGATTTTTTGCAGCCTGAGGTTTGGGCTTAAATAAGAAACCTTTTGAAAGATTCAATGATGCTGGAATGAAAACATTTCTGATAAAGCTAAAGCTGATTCCAGAGTATGTGCTTAATTCTGCTCGCAGTGTTGTGGATGAGGGACAAAACCAGTGTAAGAAAAAATTTCTTAAATGACTGAAACTTGTGTGACTTGAACTCCTTTGTCATCACTTTTAGAGAAAGATTAAAGATTTATTGACAGTTGCCCTAAAAGTTTTCTGGAGGGCCCAAACCTGTCAAGGAAGACAGGATTGAGTCTCAGACTGTGGGCAGATGTGGTGTTCTGTAGGATTGTTCTTCAAGTATTATTCCCTTCACTTCAAGACAGTCAAAAAATAAATCTCAGAGCACATAATAGTCTATAAACAATTACTAGAGTCCAAACCACAGACAAACCTCAGAATGCAAAGTAAAGGATTATGGATAATTTGGAAAGCTGAGAAAATGTTTAGAGGGAAAGAACCAATGCAATTGCTGGTTAGATTTCAAATTAGGTCTATGATGAGTACAAAATTAGGTTCAAGTAATATGCTTAATATTATTTAAATCAATAAAGGCTAGGACATTTTAGTTAGGTTCATAATAAAAAAGCTAATGGCCCTTTAACTTCAGTCAGAACTTGTCAAGATAAAATATTTAAGTGTAAACATAAGATGCATTGCTATGCCTCAGGAATAAGTGGAACAACTAGGAATTTTCAATCCCTTTCAGGAACCACTAACACTACTGCAATTAAGAGGAAAAAGCATCAGCTTTTTTCCCTAAATTTCTGTTAAGCTGGCAGAAATAGTAAAGCTATCAGAGAGGTTTCTTTATTTCTGTAGCACACTAGCAATATTTTCAGAGAGTATTGTAATGATTAGAGGATTCTCTCTAAAATGTAGTTATGCAGAATTCAAATATTAATCTGACATCTGCCTGGGAATAATAATATGGCAGTCGTGTAATGGCAAGTACAAGGATAAGACTAAAAGGACTTGCATGAGCTACAAGTAGGCAGAGGTCTATAAGCACACGTGTGCACATATTCTCTGTGAAAGATTACCACACTATTTCAGTGAAAACGATGGTAAAAAGGTACAAGAAAAAAATAAATTCTACTATTTTTAAAGAGCTTTTTTGCCTTTTTTAAAAATGAAATGGTTATGTTTTCCTTAGTGGATATGTTCTGCACTTAGATGACACTCTTAATTGTATCTCAATAGTCCTATCAACAAGTAATTCTACATTAGACAGAACAAAGAAGAACTTGAAGTATCTGCTTATAGACTCTTACTTTCAGTAGCAGGTAATACTAAGACTCTTTTTGTGCTATTTGAAATATTACTTTGTCTAGTTAGTTTTCTGATCTCAACTTTGCATAAATTTAGATTTTTTAACTACCTTTTTTTATGCAAAGTATTAATTACTTCTTTCTGTCATAATCTATTATTCTTTATGTCTTTTCCATTTTGGTGTGAATTCCATATAGTATTACTCTATTTTGCCCAGAAAAGTCATGGAAACCTGTCTTTGAAGTTATTTAGCACATCACCAGATATAACCCAAAGGAACCTGCTCTGACTATGTTGTTGGATTTAATTTTGAAATTGCCCTGTGATGATCAGGGGGTTGGACTAAGTGGCCTCTCGGCTTTCGCTGCTGAACGTTTCCTCAGGTTTGTGATGGTCAAGATTGAAGAGGCATCAGGAGTGACAGCTTCTTTCCAGAGGGTCTGTTGGTGTGGTCCCTTCACTGACATAGAGGACACTAATCATTATTCACAGCCATGACACAATGATCACATTTGGACTGCTAGTTTATATGAAAATTAATCCACATTTACTGGTACATTTACATTCCTGTAATATTGCTGGCTGTTTACAATCAACACTTTTTATTGGAAAATGAGAAAAGGATTTTTTTCAGTATAGTGTGCTTCAGTGTTCTTTTGTGTAGGTTAGAAGAGTTGGCAATGTAACACTGTTTACAGGATGTATTTAAAACTACATAAATTGAGTTTCATTTTATGATGTAGCATAAATATGAATTATGCAACTGTTGGCTCTTCTTAAAAATTCTAATTTAGCATTAGGAAGTTAGCTGTAAATTCTAATTTCCCATCTGCTCACCATGTACCTACCACTTCTGGAGAAGATAAATGGAATTGTTTGCCTTACCTAATGTAGAAATAAACTATCATTCAAAGACTCAGACTTATTAGGAAAGATTTGCTAACTCTTTAGAAAAGACTCATAAGTAACTTTTAAGTATCAGTACAATGTATACAGAAACATATTAAAAACTGTTCTGACATTTTAACTTATGATATGAAATGAAATGTCTTGTTGTTTCCATAGCAAAAACCAAACAACTTACAAATGTTGAACTTTAATTCTAGTTAGTGAAAGAATGAAAATAGAAAAATTATAAGAAATTTGGAAAGAAACAAAAAGCATAAATTTCACAGAAAAAAGACTAGTAAGTCAGAAGTATATTGAGTAATAAACATGAGTAAGTCAGAAGAAAGAATCTAGATTAAGTAATGAAACTACTGTTTTTAAAAAATTGTGTCAGACAGCAAAAGATGTAGAAAAGAACTAAAAAGGTTTTAACGCACAATATCCTTACTTTATAGCACAATAGAGAGCTACAGAGAGCTCCTCACACAAATTCTTTAAAATATCAACACAAACTTTGGCAAAAGCCAGAGTTTGACAATATTCTGTTGAGTAAATCTCAGGGACCTCCAGTCCTGTACACTTTACTTACAGGTGACAAGATGCAAACTAGACCTGAAAACTAAGGGGTAGGAAAACAGTACAGCCCAGTACCACAGGAATGAAGCTGGAAGTCTGCAGCCTCCACTGAGCTGCTACAACCTCTTGCAGACTCTCCCCATTCAGTTTTGATGTCCCACAAGCCTCCATGAGTGCTTTAAAGCCTTGACTTGAGGCTCTCATCAACTCTCATTTGCCCCCAGAAATTCACACAAAATTTGATTTAGCATGATATGGATATCTTCCCTGGGGAAAACCCCAAATACACACGAGAATGCACACAGAAGCACACAACAATATCCAAAGAGCTTTCACTCTGACCAACCCAGCCTGTTCCATCTGCCTTTGAAAGAATTGCATGACCAGTGTAAAACAAACACAGCAGCCAGCTTTTTTTTTTTTTCCTAGGGGTCCTGATTTTGCTAGAACACAGTGTCATCATGAAACTCTCTGCATGACTATTTAAAAACATCTAGGTCTGAGAAATCAGAGCATTCCAGCATTACCCCAGGCAATGTAAAACATGGACTTGGGGTTCTGTGCCTGGTTTCACTGCAAAGAGTGAGCCTTTCAGCACACACATACTATCAAAGTCTGATGGGACTCAGGAAAAGGACTTTGTCTATCTAACTCTCCTTATGGGTTACACCTCCAGGAATGGAAGCTGCTGGCAATACCAATCTTTTAGATCCTAACTTTTTGTCTTGTGTACTCACTCAACATGCAGAAGAGCTGAGTGAAATTTTCCTCATGGGAACACTCAATATGACATTTATTACCTTCTGGGAAAATGTATTAATTTTTGGCCTTTTGGTTAATGGCTGAAGAAGTTCATCTCTATGTTGTTGAATAAAATATGCTGCATAGTTTCATTATTTATTTTATTCCTGATATTTTTTAAACATGTTCCTGACTTGTTACCATATCAATTACCTCCCAGCCTTTTCCATAATGATTGGGAAGCCCAAGGAGGGTTGTAAGGATTGCTGTCTCCACCCTTTTCTCTCCCATGTTCAAAGGAAAATAAGATACAGCTCTATCTTCAAGCAAATGTCAATACAATCTAGCTAGGTAGAGAATAAGAGCCTGCAAAACGGTGGGTAGAAAGAAGTGGTGCATTGTGCACTGTGAAATTTGGGAAGATTGTGAGTCTCATGACTTAGAGTTTCTAATTTCTTTATTCTCTTTCAGAAGAATTTATTTTGAGAAGGTATTACTTAGACTGAAAAGGCAGAGAAAGAGGAAGAAAGGGAACAAGTTTAAGGACAGAAGAAGGAGAAAACATGTCCCAGTAGAATATATGAAAGGCTGTCAGACCTTGGCAACTTTATCACTAAAACTGTCAGGGATTTTTCAAGCAGAAATCGATTTAATAAGAAAAATATCAATTATTGGACAAGGAATCTTCTCCATTTATGTGGTTTTTTCTTTTACAGTAGTTCATTGACCTTAGTTTGAGCAATCTAGTAGTGTTCTTGGCAATCTAAGAGCATTTGGTCCAGAGCAGGGACCAGCAGCTGGTCCTGTCTTTGAGCAGCCAGTTTGTCAGGGCTCTTTCTGTTGAGACACCCTGGGTGAGGAGCAATGCTTGAGCGTTCGTGGCAGAGTTTATTTGATGTTTCTGCTTCACATCACTGGAAATTGTTAGGAAGACTTGGAATACTGTTAAGCTTTGCCCAGTTCTGTGCACTGGTGTGTACAATTGAAAGTCACCAGGGCCCTCTCTTGTGAGGACAGTTTCTGGGGACTCCTCCCAAGTGTTACTACTCAGGTTTGCATGTCATGACACACATCAGTGGGACTTGTGCATGTTCAGTTTCTGGTCCTTTGCCAAATGAAACAAAAAAGCTGACATGCATCATCCTGTATCAAACTGAGTAAAGTTTATGGTTTTCCTTCCTTTTCCCTTCATCATTCTGCAGACTGTCTTTTGACTGCAAATGCACTGCATCTTATATATACATACTTCTACATGTTTGTGTGCAAGTATATATAAGTACATATATATATATATATGATTCAGCTTGATCATCATACAAATAGCTTTTCTGTTTGAGGGCTAGACTAGGTTAAATTAAATTTCTGTGCCATTTGAATAATCTACTTGCTATTAAAACTAAATTAAATTTCGTGAGAAAACCAGCACATTTGAATCCAGTGAGTTTTAGCACAATCCATATTTGCTGGGGACTGTATTGTTCTCTGTAAATCCACAATACTGAATATTTCGATGCAGGAATCAACCTTTGTTTTATATGGGATAAAATATTTCTTTGAGGGGGCCACTAGGGGACAATGTTGCTCTTCACTTAATTCATTTGTTCTGATGGCAGTGGTGAAGCATTTTACACTATTTTTAGCAAACTTGAGTGTTAAAACGGGTTTCTTTAATACAAAAGAACATTTTACCTCAGCATCTACAGTATTTCCACAAAGCATGCTTTCATTTGAAACAATCAAAATATTTCTATTTTAAAGAGGAATCGAAACCAGTCTTATTACTGTGAAACTCACTTTTTTAGTGTACTGTTAAATGTGAAATTATATTAAGTAGCTGATTCTATTTTGGCACGAGAAAACTAGTTTTCTTTATTTCTCTGTTCTGTTGCTTTTGGGGTTTTGGGGGTGTTCTTTCTTACTCTTTCTTTCTTTCTTTCTTTCTTTCTTTCTTTCTTTCTTTCTTTCTTTCTTTCTTTCTTTCTTTCTTTCTTTCTTTTTCTTTTCCTTTGCGATAGAAAGGTATTTGGTTGAAGAGTTCATCAATAAAGAAGAATGAGGATCAATTAATAATGCAGTCAGATGTGTACATGTACTGTGTACTGCATGACCCATACTCTGTGCCCTGCTCTGAGGCTCTAATTTGTTATTGAAGCTCCAACTTGCACAGTTATTGAAATGCATAGTTTCTAGTATGTGAGAAGCAGAAGAATTTGAAAAGAATATGCAGTGATTCTAAGGAAAAAAATCTGGGAAACACAGTAGGAATTTAGAATGATTTTACTTTAATAAGCAAATTATTAGTAATTTTCCAAATATGTGTAATTATCAAGGCAAGCAGCTTTGCTACAATAGAGAAAAATATGAAATCTCCACAGATAATTCACATCTACTCATGCATGAATTAAAATGAAATAAAAAAGCCAAATGGAAATGAGTCCAAAGTATTAACCTTCTTTTTTATTCTGCTACCTTGAATCACCCTTTTGCTATTATGCTTAACGTAAAGCACATCCACACTTTTCAGCTAGCTCAGCTGTGCAGAAAGAGACTATTGAGTGTAACTGAGGCACATAATAACAATTTCAATCATGGCAAATGTTTTACGTGTCATAATTACTGCCTGTTTTATTATTCCTTATGTCAATAATACAATTTGAGTATTTTTTTCACCATCCCTTTTTTAAAAGTTTAGTTGTCAAATATTTACCTGTGTTCCCTGATTACATTGATGTGTACACTAATGCACTTCAGATCTGCAGCAAGTCATTAGGGATACAGATTCATGCAGTTCATATTTGAAATGCACCTCATCAGCAGAATTCTTTGTATTTTCTCTGCATTTTTCCTCAGGGTTGCTGAGACTTTGAGCAGACAATCTCCACTTAACTGCAGTGGTTAGCAGGACTAGCACATGTTTCAGAGGATGCTCAGATACACAGATGCTCTGAATACAGATATGCAGTCACTTAAACAGTCTGGGTTTAAAAGGTATCCAAAATCAGTAGATCTGGCCAAAGTTTTCAAACAAAAGTCTGATTTGCAGCAAATATTAACCAAGTCAAAGGTAACAGACGGTTCTGTTAGTTTTAGTGATAATTTTTTTCTTAAGATTTGAATAAAAATCAGGCATTGAAACCCAGGATAACCCTCAGTTGTTATGTAGGGACGCATGAAACAGAAGTACAAGGCCTTGAAATAAAACAGGCACCACAGTGACTAAAGCCAGGCCATTACATAGTGTTTGTTAGTACCTCATCTGCATGTGCTTATCATTTCTTATCAAAGACTTTGAGAGCACTTGCTTCTAGTTGTACTTAGTTATGTTACTGCATGGAGGAAAACCACACATTATCTTTAAATGCTTTAAATTAGGACAGTAGAGGCAAGACAAAATAATTTCTGAAATGCACCCAGAAATTGTGCAACACAGCTTGAAAATAATGCAAAACATTGATATAAACAACCTGCTCCCACATCCATTAATCCAAAAGACAGCAAACCTCCAACTTTTTCAAAAAGCTGCCTGGTGTAATTCAGACATTGGCAAGCTATACTCACACACAGAGCCCAGTCCTCTGTGTGAATGGATCTGTGTGATGCCATCACCAGTTGAATTCTACTGCTTTGCATTATCTTTCCAGAGCACTTCCTGAATCTGACTACAGGATTATTGACATAATTATGGTGTGATATACTTACATAGTAATTCAGAATCACTTGTATACCATGAAACTGGTGACAATATAACTGAGGTAGTTCCTTCAAAAACATCACAACTTCCCAGTAGCTGATTTTGCTCTCTACTTATAAAATGCTTCTTCAAGGGTCACCAGCACAAGGAATTGATCTTTACTTGTATTAATTACTACATTATTTAGTTAGAGAAAATGTTTTATTTTACTCTTGAGGAATAAGACACCAATGGTTTAATGAACAAATAAACCAGAGGGGTTCAGCTAAGTGTCATTAGGTAATGCTAATTCTAAGCTGTGAATTATCTTCTGTTTTAATTATACCGTTTAAAATAAAATTATCCTTGATGATAGAAAGTTTAATTTGGAGGAAGGAAAGGGTTTTCTACTCAAACACAAATACCAGAAGTGCAGTTGTAAACTGTGAGACAGGACATTGATCAAATAACTTGAGAAGGAATAATTTCAGAAGATGATGAACACAAGCCAGTGTATTTTAAAAGAAGGAGCAGACAGCAGTCTGTAGCCTGTGGGGAAGCAGCTGGTGTTTTGGGGCTCAGTTGTGGAAGATGTTTAACACTGGAATTTCAATCATAATATCTGGAAAGCTGTCATAGAACAGGGATATCAAATGTGGGCAGGAATTCTGTCAGGTGGAATTCATGGTGCTACAACCTCAGTGAGGATCTAAGCAATGCTTTGTGTATCTTTCAGAACAGAAATAAGCTGATACAACCTTGTGGCTGGCAATGAGAAAGAATGTCAATGTGTGGGGCACAGCTCAGTATCATCTATTCAAGCCTCATGAGATGCATTCAGAACAACCTGAAATGCAAGACAATATAAATTAGTAAGAAACAAGATACAAAGGCACAGTCAATTATATACAGGATATTAGAGTATGAATGATTCTGCATTGTTTGTGTTATCTGCATATAAAAGCAAAATTTTCAAGGCAATGTGCCTTTTTAAAATCTAATGTCAGTTGGAGCTACATCTATTCCTGTGTTTTGATCTTTTCCTATCTGTTTTGCCAGCTATGAAAATAACAGGGGATGTAGTTGCCGTTTCCAAATTAAATCATAAATTGACCTCTAGCAAGCTCTGCCTATGAGCTATAGATGACAGCACCGGTTCATTCTGACTGCTGTGAAAGGGATATTGTAGAAAAATCCCTAGTTGGCCTGTTGCAATTCATAAATAATCTTTTTAGTCAAGATCTTTTCTAGGTCTTTTCATGAAAAAGGGATGCATATTTTGGTCTGCTTGTAATAGAAGTGCATTCAGAGGAGGTGAACTGGCAGTTGGTAAATATATTACCCAAATGTTGACAAATCTGCTAGAGTGAAGAGTTTAGTATTGAAGTTTAGAAACAGCCTCTAAACAAAGAAAGACCTAATTTACATGAAAATGTGAATCCAAAGGTTAGTCTCATAGAAGTTTGTATTCTGAAAGCAGAAAGCTCCATTTTGCACAAGGCCTGAATGATGTTTCTGAAAACTGTACTTTCTGTTGCCTAATCTTACAGTTACTTAAATCTACTAGCTGGGTACTTAATCTGATTTAAAAAGCAAAAGGCCTTTGAAACTGCTTATCGAAGTGTCTGAAACCAGGTGCTCCAATTCTGAGCAACTCAGGACTTGACTCCTGTCTGATTATGGTTAAAGTGGGGCTAAAATTCACATCCTCTAAGTTTAGACATCTTTAATATTCAGACATCTATGTCTGTGCAAACCAATTGAAGGAATACTTTATAAAGAGACAGATTTTATAATCTCTTCAGAATCAATGGAAAGAAATAGGTATTTCTGCTGCAGTATTCAACTGGTCTGTTTTCAATGTCTATATCAGAAGATGAACCATGTCCTTGATGTGCCAAAGTGGCTGTCTGCACTGTAGACATATAAAATAGATTAGATTAATCTTGCCAAAGTAGATTTTTGCTAAAGTCCCCTAAGGATTTTGATCTGATAAATGACCTCTCAGTGTATCTTATGCACATATAAAGAATCAAGGATACCCAAACTATTTTCAGGTGTCTGCTTTTTATGTAATAACCTAATTGGTTTTTTATTTATTCAGGAAGCTGGAGACCAGCCAAAATTGCCCAAATCTCAGCTCTTTGTGGTTTAGTCACCTAAGGGTTCTTACAAGAAAGTGTACATCTTCATGGTATAAGTAGTGCTGATTGATGGAAACACTCTCAGTTCCCATTTTCAAGTAAAGTCTCAATGCAAGCAAGAATTTTAACTTCATTTAGACAAAATTGACAGAAATCTGTAACCTGTGGTTGGTGTAATTTCTGTATTGTGGTACCTTTCATGTTTTCTATACTATTCGGCCAGGCCACTTCACATTTATTCTGTTTTTGGCTGCCAAGAATGCTTTTTTATTTCAAACTAAAAGAATCATTGTATGAAAGGCAGTCTGTCTGTCCCATGTCCCACCTGTTCTTGTGCTCTTATTGCAAAGTGGATGTCTGTCAGAGGCGGGATCCATCCCACCAGCTTCCAAAAGCTACATGCTCTAAGAAGAGGTGGGACTTTTCAAAAACCCATCTCAAGCTATTAGTATAATTTCACTGTATTCCCAGTGACCAGGAAGCACCTTGGTTTTGGTCTGCTTCCATGTTTGGCCATGGGAAAAGCAGCCCTTAGCAGTAAAAAGGAAACACATGTCGCTTTTTTCTCTCCAGGAATGGACAGGTTAGCTGCAGCTGGTCCTGCCTCTGCCCCAGCACAGAATCACTTGGCAGCTTTTCACATAAAGGCAAAAGTAAAATCAAGAAATTATTTCTCGCCTGTCCTTCCCCTCATGTTACCATCTAAAATTCTATATTTCCTCTCTCACAAGAAAGTGAGTACTGCTGAAATATTAAAATAAAATCAGTCATTTGTGTGAATAATTGTGAAGATGTTAATCTTCAATTATTCAGAGTTCTTCATTCAATTTGATTTGGACAAGAAAGATAGCATAGGCATAGTATTTTTCATTTTGTTATTTCTCTTTCATTTCCTCAAGCAATTGAATATACACACATCTTAGAATAGCAAGAAAAATGATTACATGATTAAAAATGTAAAGGTCATCTGTTTAAGGCTAAGAAAGAAGGCTAGAAACACTAGAAAAAAGAGGTTTTCATGAATATTAAAATATACACTAGTTATAATAAAAGAAGTAACAACAGAACTATCACTAGTAATGGCAATCGACAATTTTTTCTGTGCCAAAACCTTTCTGAAATTACCAAATCTTTAAAAAACATTCATCCCAAAATGCTATTCTTTAGGAAATATTTAACCATGAAATTCTAGGGAAAATTTCAATTTGGGAGTGGGGGTGCATTTTATATGGGAAAGGAGAACTGAAATTTATGTATTAATGTTATTTTGAGCTTTCATTTTCCTCCTAAATATGTAAAAATATTTGAGGTTGCTATGTGGAGTTTTGTCCTCTTTTTTTGCCCTCTTCTTTCCTTTCTTTCTTTCTTTCTTTCTTTCTTTCTTTCTTTCTTTCTTTCTTTCTTTCTTTCTTTCTTTCTTTCTTTCTTTCTTTCTTTCTTTCTTTCTTTCTTTCTTTCTTTCTCTCTTATTTTTCACTCTGCCATCTTTATTCAGTTTTCACCTTTTAAAACTGTGAAACTAAAAAAAAGCAAAATTCTTTTACTAGAAAATAAATTTTACACAAAAAATCCTCTTTTTTTTGTAAAAATTGTTTTTATTCCAAAATATTTAAGATAATATGACAAATTTCAGTGAGTTCATGTCGTAACTTTCCCAATATAGTGACATAGACACAACTGTGCTGTCCTGTTACATAGTAAGTCCTAATTCAATTCACTCACACTAGCTTTCCACTGCTACCTCACGACTTGTAGCTAAGTTTCAAATCCTGAGAAAACATGCATTATTTAGATGTATAATATATTTGCCCTCTACACTGCAGTGGAAAATTCACATGACTTATTGCTGAGTGTGTTTCTTTAAGGATATGTTTGGTATTCTTACAGTAACCTCATTTTTTATTGAACACCAGAGTGAATAATTATATTAAACCTGCATGATTTGTTGGCATTAAAGCTAAGGCTGCCTCCAGGCACTGTTAACTTATGCATCATCCTTTACTTAATTTCTCTGTTTTGTTTTAATTTCTAAACTGTCTCTGATTTGGAATGTACATTTTTCATATAGGTTTTCTCCACTGGTATTTTCTTATTCTCCTGAGTATATGGCTTACTTCATAATAGGTACAGAGGAACAGAGTTTATTAAATTGTAGTAATACTCTGCATGTTTTGTAAGTGTGTGTTAGATTCCATTTAAATGAGGGGTTTAATTTTGTGTCTCTCATGCCTAAAATTACATTCCTGGTGACTTACTAAATACAAAATGCTCAGTCTGCTGGTCAAATTTTTTAATTGTGTCCTTTTCTATTTTAATACTCTTGTACATAATCAGACCATCATTTAAGTCCATGAATTCTCTTTAGAATACCTGATTTCATTGGTATTTTTTTAGCTCAACCAATCTGTCAGATGTCTTCTCTTTTTTCATTCAGATTATAGGTGTTGCTGAGGATTTTTCTTTTGCCCACCAGGTCTAACTCCAGTTCTAATCTGCAAATGAGAAGATCTAGACAGGGACTATCAGAGCATGGGGATGCTGAAAGTCAGTCTGGATCTGTCCACACGAAAAATTAGACTACATTAGGGGATAGCTGTATCTACCTTCTTGACAAGGACTGAAAGGTTCTTGCTAAGGGAGGCATTAGATTTGAATCAAGTCTGAGTGCAGCCAGTGCACAGAAACAATGTGGAACACTGGGAGGTCTGGACATCAGTGGAAATTTCTCACTGAGCCCAAATGGTCATTTTAACATAATAAAATGAGCTCTAGAACTGTTAGAACCTGCATCATTGGCAGAAGCTTATTACAGCAAGAATAATTTTAGCAAGCTGAAATACCTTTCCCTGCCTTTTATGCCCACAAAATGGAGACTGTTGACAGCAGAACTGTCAATCTGTCCAGTTTCTCACTAGGAGTAAATCCTTATAAATAGTCTGGTCTACACAAAACAAAGGGTTTCACTTGGAAACAATGAAAGAAACAAACAAAAAAATAGCACCTGAGTCAGCAGTTAATTTGGTTTTGATTTGTGTTCAGTGAGACCAATTACATGCAGTCATTTGGTACTTGGTATGAGAGGTTTCTTGTCTTCTCTGCTAAGACAGAAACAAACCTTTCTGGGAGAAGTGAGTGATGTCTTCTCTGATGTCTGTGTTACAGACTGAGCAGCTGAATGCCAGAGTTACAAAATATCTCCTAGCACAAATTTTTTGAGATGTTAGATGCAAAATCACCACATTTGTTTATAACTAGAGACAGAAGGACAGTGAGATGTGAGTGAAAGAAGCAGGTTTACTTTATTAGAAATCTAGTAGTATTTCATTAGACGTGAGGGTATCTATGTCCTTTCCTAGAATAAGTTCCTACTAATTTACAGATATAAAGTGATCAGTTTTTTGGTCACCATACTTTAATCCTGTGATTTGATTTCCTCTTAAGATTTTATTGTGTGTTCTTGTCAAGAACCATCAAAATTAATGAACATCACTGAAAATTAAGCTGGCTGTCTGGTGTTTTGAGGTGTTTTTTCAAAACTGTGGCATTTTACTAAAAGTAATTTACTAGGTGAGGCTATAACTTTGAACTGCAGATCAGAGCATTAAACTCAGCCCTGCACAAACACATAAATTAAGCAACTTTTACTCGTCATTGTTTGGTAGGCTGTCCAATCAGTTTAAGAAGGAAAATTTCAAAATTGAGGAAAATTATAAGTGAAGCTGACCAAGGCAGATTTAGAAAAAAAGGAGGAGTAAGAACTAGAGATTTTTACTGAACTGAATACAGATACTTAAGATTCTATAGTTATAGGGGCAATTTCTCCACATCTAACCAAGTAAACAAACAACTAGAAAAAAATTTGTATTTTAGAAGGAGGAAAGAGTAATCAATATAGACTAGTCTGTCTGAAGAATAAATTTTGATAGAAGAAGCTGAAAGTATAGGGAAAAGTTTATAGGGGATGAGGCAAATTAAAAGGGATGTCTTGAAACAAAATTTAGTGTTATGTGCCAACTACTACATGGAGATAATAAAAATATTAATGATGGTTTTGTATTCAGGAAAATAAAGAAAAAATATTCATATCCCAATCATAAGGATTTTGCTCTTCAGTGATAACTTCAGATGATGCTAAACAACATGTTCCAGAATCACATTGTTTTTTAAGATTACTAGAGCTGTCTTGTACTCTGGAGTCTTAGAAGAGACAACTGAAACCTCTGGCTTCATAATATAAAGATTTTCGAGATAAAATTTAGTGTACCAAAAAATTCTGGTAATTTTTTGTTAATATTCATGAGGTAAGTGTAATGATTCATGTAACTGTAGAGTACTTAATAATTAAAACTATGATATAATAATGTTTCAGATAATGGTTTGAGTTATTAAGAACTGCTGCCAACAGTGTGGTAGTTTTCTAAAGAAACTTATCCTAGCAAATATGACATTTTATGATAAGGGTACAAGTTTGCTCACTAAATGTAACTCCATAATCATAACAGATTTTGTATGTACTGCCTATCATCTGATTAATTAATGTTATATAGCATCAATAAAATGTGTTAAAATTGATTTAAACATGGGTGGCTGACATATCTCTGGAAATTGTTCTTAATGGGGAATTGTTGTTGGAAATAGAATTTCCAGTGAGGTACCTCAGTGATTGACAGTGTGTTTGGATTTTCATAATTTTTTCTTTATATGGAAGTAAACATATAAATAAGTGCTGAGGGAACTGTGGGATCCTTGAGTGGATCTCCAAGGCTTTAAATCTGCTCTCCATACTCCCAGCTCCAAACAGCCCTGTTGTCTATTTCTTCTCGTGTGGGACTTCTTGTCTGCTATTCCATCTGAACTTTTCATCACCATTAAAAGTTTGGATTTTTTTGTCAAATATTTTTTGTCAATATTGTCAAATACTGTTTTTTTTTGTAAAACTGAAAGCCCAACCACTATTTGTTCTATATCACAGGCTTTAAATCTTCTCAAATTTTATTAAGGCCACGGAGTTGTACACCAATGTTACAAGATATGCTTCATAAACACATATCAATTTCTTATCCTTAAACACCTTTATCAAAGCTCAAAGAATATAATCTATACAACCTTATATTTAATTAGAAATCTTATCTATATCTACATACATTGATTTGGGATCTTAATAACTTGTAAATAATATGCACTTAGTTTTTCACACAGTACAATTTATAACTAAATTTAGTATAGTTCAGTTTAATGTCACTGTTTTTTTATCTGGTTCAATCTCTAAATACACATTATTGTGTCTTTTCCACCTTAATAGTTAAGCCTATCTTTTTCATAATAGTTTTAAACAAAAGATAATTGATTGCTTGTTTCATCAGTTACTTCTTATTTCTAAATCCACATTCCACTTCTTGTACTGCAAGTAAGTATCTGCATAAAAATGCTGTATTACAGTCTTTAAATAATGATTATCTTATCAATGAAAAATATGAACTTCAGGTTGTGTTTCTTTTTGATGTATTGTGCATGTAATTTTCTTTAAGGGAGGGTTTGTGAGCATATCCACAGGAGAATTGCTCTGTTTTTATTATTCGAGTACATCTTAGGTCATTTTCCAATGTTTACTTCACTGGTGTTTCCCGTTTTGTCTTCATCTACAAATTAACTCTTTCCAGTTGTAGCTCAGATAGATCGTTCCTGCTGCAGCAGGCACACCTGACAGGCACACAAAGACTGCTACTTTGTTTGGGATCTCAGGGGTGAATTAATTATGCACTCCTTAAACCACCAAGGGAATGCCTGGTCTGTTTCCATCATTGGGATGATTAACACAAAGGAGTGGTCTCTACTGACCACTCTGCAGTAACTGTTCAGTATTTGGTTTATCTTCCATTTGGAAATTTCCCCTTTACCTTTAGATGCTGCTCATTGCCATGCTGTTGACGAGTTTGTGAGAACAGCAGTCTAAGCATGATCCTAAGCTCTCTGCAGCTTGAAGGGTTTTGCCTCATACAAGACTTTTGCAACCTTCAATATGATGAGGACAACATTTTTCCTTTCAGAGCAGAGATGAGAGAAGCTGAACTCCTTATCATTCATGTATGGATCTGAACAATACCAGTCAAAATTCCAAATGTAAATTGTTTGATAATACATCCATACACTGTAAAAAAATAGCATTCAATCAGGGATGGATTCATGAGAGGAGGAGAAGAGGAACCTTCCTTTCATCACTTCCACTGTTTAGTGTGAAAATGGTCACATAAGGGAGAAACACTACTCAATCATCCCCACCCCTGCCTTGCTCAGCACCTCAGAGTGTCAGTATGGATGCAAAAGTAATCTTTATTTAAGGTACATTAAAAATTCTGAGACATTGGCTTAGTACCTGAAAGGGCCTAATTGGTTCTGAATTTCTGATTTACCAAAATATCAAACCTCCTGGAAGAGTAGTACATAAGGCATACTGTCAATAGATGTGCTTTCAGCTACCAGGCAGCAGGCAAAATGTGTATTCCTTGCATTGCTCTTGTTATCCTCTATGTTTTCTTATATCAGCAATTTAAAACTTGCAGATATAATCTTGAGGGAAATTTGTGGCCACATAATCAATGTTATAATTAATAGAAGAAGACTTTACAAAGAAATAAGAAATTCTAACTGAAGATAAGTTGCTGATTTTGTTATAATTTTGGAATGACAAATGACTTGACAGTAAGTCTATGCAGTTAACCATTACTCTAATTATAGTTCCCAGGTTGAGGGGGGATATTCTGACTGCTGGTCAGGCTTGGGAAACAAGGAATGTATTGCTTGGTCTATAAAGACAGTCTGATTTCCACGCCTCTGTGAAAAGGCTCTGTTAAACTAATTTCAAGGCAAGACAGTAAAACCTGGAGCATTAGAGGGAATACTTTGTAAAGAACTGCTGTAAAAAGATGAAATTTATATGTATTTATTCAATCAGAAAAGATATATAAAAACTTAATAAGATTAATACTGTTTCTCCAGTCAAGTACGTCACTTTCCATCACTGCTTCTCTCGGTAACTAGTTAGGACCTCACACTCTTTCTGTGAAGTCAGTAAATACATTTCTGTCCTAAGAACAGTACTGGTTCACAAGGAACTGATTGTGAACCAGCTTGTGTCTTCAGTATATTTTGGGGACAGAGGAAATAACAAACCTTGGTTTTCCAGCTGCAGAAGTTAGCTAATCTCAGAGCTAGCCAGCCATCTCAGCTCCAGGTCAAATGTTAAACTTTTTCAAAAACTGCAAAAAAATTTTAAAAAGACAATTTTACATATAATCTGATATATGTTTTGGTTTTGGTTTTTTTTGTTTTTTTTTGTTTTTTTGGGGTTTTTTTTGGTTATTTTGTTTTTTGATTTTTTTTTCCCCTTTTAGATTACTCAAATCAACTCCAATCAAATGTACACAAAAATTGTATGTATATACACAAACAGATTTGAACCTAAAACTGCCACGTGGATAGAAAATGAACAAAGTCTACTTCTGGGTTGAGTTTTTGTGTTTCCTTTATTAGAAAGAAGCTTAGTAACATTTTGTTTTCATCTGGGTATGGAACAGGAAACACTGAAACTAGAAAAGCTTTGTGATAAAGGCAAGCATTTCTTGATGATTTCTCCATATGCCACTTTCATCTCTCCAGATGCCTTTGTCTATTTGCACTGTGCTCTTTCCAAGGATACCTAGCTGAATTTTAATGGCCCTTAAATCAGCATTGTCTTCAAGGGCGGACTAAATGAACGAATAGTCTTTTTCCTCACAAATTGAAGCAAAATATTTTAAATCCCTTTTTTTTCTGCTGTGTTAAACTCTGTCACATCTTAGAATAGCAGAACAAGCATGAAGGATTACACTTTGACCAGATATCATTCAGCCTTTGTTGAGCTGGTATACTGTCTCCTTCCTTTTCAGCTCCAGTCTCCCTGCCTACACACACATATTTTTTCTGTCCTCTGCCAGCATCCTTGGCATGGGAATCTTTTTCATCTCTTACCCTTTTTCTTCTCCCACTCACTTCCACCTTTCCAGTTTCTCTTCAGTTACAGTTACCCATAAGTTTTAATTCAAGCTACTCTTTTTCTTTTTCTTTTTCTTTTTCTTTTTCTTTTTCTTTTTCTTTTTCTTTTTCTTTTTCTTTTTCTTTTCCTTTTCCTTTTCCTTTTTCTTTTCCTTTTCCTTTTCCTTTTCCTTTTCCTTTTCCTTTTCCTTTTCCTTTTTCTTTTCCTTTTTCTTTTTCTTTTCCTTTTTCTTTTTCTTTTTTTTTCTCTTTCCTTGATTTTCCTCTTTTAGTGTGTCTTAGTGTGGTCTGGTCCCTGATGTGATGCCCCTTGTCTTTCAGCAGCTGCTGCTTTCCCCTGGCTGTCACAGACCCTCCACATCCTACCTGCCTCGGATGCTCTGGCTCTCTCTCTGCATTCTGCTGCCCCTCTGATCCCCCTAAGCTGCTCTCTGCTATTTCCACTGCACTGTCACACCCCTTATCAAGCTCAGCTGTGACCTCTTCTCTCTATGGAACTCCTTTCTACTCTCATCCATCTCAGTCTATTGGCTACATTCAGCAAAACCTATCATTTTCTCTGCCTTAATCCTGCATGGCACTTCATGTAGCTCCTCTCTAAATGCCCTTCAACTGTACCTTTCTTAAAATTGCCTTCTCCTCCCCTCCCTTCCACTTAACATTGAAGCCTCATGGGGCTCCATTTACATTAATTTTATTTCTCTTTCCCTTCTACATATTATTCCTGATCCTGGATGATATTATTCAAAAAAAAGCAGACTCTCTATCTTCAACTGTTTGTACATGAGTTCACATCAACATATGCATGCATGTACATGCTTATGTAAGAGCTTTTCTAGTGTTGTTCTAACTCCACATTAAAAAGTAAGATCTCCTTCTCTCTCTGCATTCATTCTTCATTCTCATTTATTTTCCTCATTATCATATGGGGCTTCAAAAATTCAGAATTATTTCTAGCCATTGTTATTCCCCTCTAGGTTTTAAGCAGGACACATGGGTGAGATCTCTTTCATCTTTTCTTGTGCTCCCAAACAAAACTGTCTGGGTATCTCAGTGTAGTTAATTCTTACTTAAACTGCCACAATGTCCCTTCACCCCACACCTTCATCTAGATTGCTGCTGCAACATTTCTGTGGTTGCCAATTTTCATTTTGTCCATTTCTTCCACTTTCTCCTGCTTTTGATGTCATATTCTCTTTAGACTTGTTGATATCATGCTGCTGTTCATGCTGATTCCAGGTCAACATCTCATAATCTATGTACAAAGTAACAAAACTGATTGTATATTTTGTTCTCCTTATGTTCTTTTCTTTGTGAAACTTGACCTCTCTTAAATGGTTAGGATGCCTGCACATCCTTATCCCTGTAATGTGCCTCTGGTATACATCTGTGCTTTCATGAAAAACACAGGAGGACATCAGGACTGAATCTTTACAACTTATTTCTCATTGAGAGCAGTGGGATTTGTAAAATAGCAGCTAAATTAGTGCATACTTAGTGTTTATACACATTTGATTTCCCTAGGACAGCAGGGTTTTTTTCCTCAGCCTTATAAAAAGACAAGCCTATTGACAGAATGAATAAAAAGAAGACAATAAAATGCAAAATGGAATACAATTTCAATCCCTAGTTTTTCTTAAAGTGTACACTGATAAAGGAAATGTCTATTTCAGGGGTTTCTTTCTATTCATGAGAATAACAGGCAGCTTGATTATTTCCTCATTTACCAGGAGCAATAGAAGGATGTATTTCACTTTGTGCAGGGTAAAAGGGGGACAGCCAGAATCGCTGCTTCTAGGGGGGTCGTGTTCCTTCCTGGGGCAGTGAGCAAATGATGCAGTATTTCAGCTGAACTGGAGAGAACAGCAGGGAAAAGAGAACACTGCAAAATCAGTGACAATGAATAAAGCTGAGTATGCAAATCAGTAAAATTCCCTAGCTCTATGAGGAGGTATGTGACCCTTTCCTATTATTTTTTCTCAGATTCCTCAGATTTATTAGCAAACACAGCATGATGGTAGCCATGGGAACACTATTAAAGTTGTATCTAGTTTTCCAAGCAAGCAAGACTTTGTAATCTCACAGGATTTTATTCAAAATATTTTATAGATTATTTTTTGTCTATATTTTGTCTACATTTTGGTGTTGCAAACATTGCAACATAATTGACAGGGGTTATTTTGATATACATTAAAGATTTTCACCAAACTTTTTGCATAATCATATAATATGGTTTTTAAAGAAAAGTTGTAATACAACCAGAACACAACACACTTTACCAAATTTATTCCCCAGGCAATTTATTCTATTTCATTTTTTTATTTATATTCCCTTTCCCCAAATTCTTAAAAGTGTAAAATGCCTTATGACCTTACAATACATATAAGGCATTACCAACACAGACATGGTAATGTGAGACCAACACAGACATGTTTCTTAGCACAGATCTGCAGTCCAGAGCAAAATATGGATCACTTTTCTCTCTGAGACCAGTATGTGTCATTGCATGAACTGGCAAAATCAACTTGGCCTGGTAATCCCAGCACATTAAAATTACTTCTTGCTAAGGATGATGAGAAAGGAGGAGCTTTGTGGGGAAAACCAGGGAGAGGATGCAGATATATGCAGATGAACCGTGTTCCACCCTCACTCACCCCCAGCTCAGAGTGGTTTTGCAGCAGATATTATCAAAAATGCCGGTGCAGTGGGATGTGAGAAACCAGGGTCTCCTCTCCTCCACTGCATTCTGGTTGCATACATATTGCCTGGAGATACTATTCCCTCCCCAGTTTGTGCCTCAGTGTAAGAATGAGATATTTTTCAGGGCAATTTGATTTAATTTCTTTCACATTTGTGTTCTGACATGAATTCAGTGAGGACAACAGCTTTTCCTAAAGAAGTTAGTTGCAAGTCCATCTTCCTTTTTACTATCAGCTATTGAAATGAGAACACAAACAAAGTGGTCCCTATCTCATTCTGCAGGGATATTATTGGTGAAAAAACATCAGTTCTCAGCATCTGGTTTCATTTCTTATTTCCTGAACCATGAAAAACAATGATTTTCATGTTAATCTGTACTAAACTAGGTCACTCTTTCCAGAATGCATATTAACAATTAGAAATTGCTTCGTACTTGTAGGATTGTTGTACCAAATGTTGTTGCCTGACAAAGTTACAAAAATTAGGGGTTTAACTGTCAGCATTGCTGCCACCTCAGAAATGTCCTTCCATGCTTTTCTAGCTTTGAAAGACAAAACTATAAAAACACTGGAAAGAAAATCACTGTGTGCCATTGCTTGGCAGCACCATGAAGAAGTGGTAGTACTGAATTTGGGAAAACTTTGTGACATGTCTTTAGACAAGGATTTTTTATTCCAATTAGCAGATACTTATTCTGACTCTGTTTTCCTGTGACTGTCCTGGTTCTTAGAAAACACACAGATAATGTTTTATCGTTCAGGAAGGAATGTGTCAGATCAAGCTTTCACTACGTGGCCTTTACAATTATCCAGTAAAGCACACCAGTCAGAAATTCCAAGACTGGGCTTGTATGTTTTGTAGCACTGGGGGGAACAGAAAGAATGAGAAACCAAAGTGTCCAGTCTGATGTTAGTAAGTCATAGGGAAATAAAAGAGAAAAAAAAAATTGCTGTGGTAAAATAATTTTTACCACAAGGTAAAATTCCTTCCTTTCCAAGAGGAAATATTCCTGAAATGCTCCTATCATATTTAGCAGTCCAGCCTCATTGCTGAACTGTCTGCACTATTTCCATACCTCTCCTGTACTGGGGAGTCCAGCACTGGTCTGAGCACTACAGATGTGTCTTACCAATGCTGAGCAGAGGAGCAGCATCACCTCTCTCAACTTGCTGTTAGTGTGGTACTACAGTTAACATTCTAGCTGTCTTTTAGTTAGGTGGTAATTTAAATGCTAGGAAGTTCTTTCTCCTTATTGGCAATGACACTGACAACTTCAGAGAACTCAATAAAAGATTGCTTTTTCTGAAATTTTTAATGGATATTCTTTTGACATTGCACGGCATATCTTCTAGAGAGGTGATCATCACTTAGAACTATTTAAGCTTGTATTGCCTAATTAATAAGTGCAGGTAAGGATTATGGAAACCAATAATCAAGCACTGCCAGTAATGACAGAACATTTTAAATCCATTGGCCAATGCCCTGTTATGTCTATAGTATTGATCAAGCATCCATTTTCTGAGCATCTGATAAGCAAAAGCACTTCCCACAATCAAGATAAATAACAATATAGCTTGTGATCTTCATGTCAGGGAGGTTTAAGGCTGAGCTGCCCTGCACATGACAGGGAGCCAAGAGCTGTGGCAACAGCAACGGGAGCAGGGCAGTGCCCTCCCCAGCATGTCTCTTCTTGCCTAAAGATTGAGAGAAAAGTGGGGCTAACATAGGGATAGACATGCTGGCAGTGACACAGCAGGCCTGAGGTCCAGCCAGCCAGGCAAGACAGACCAAGCACAAGGCTGGATACAAAGCACCTGCAAGAAGCTCCGGAAAGAACGTGACATCAGAGTGGACGCTTTGGTTTCTCATTCTTTCTGTTCCATTGAAGGCTACAAAACATCAAGACCAGACCCAGTCTTGGGAGTTCTGACTGTTGTGCTTTACTGGATAACTGTAAGATAAAGTGTTAATGCATGCCCTGATTCATGGGCAGAGGGTACACAGATGGAGAGCGAGAATAGTGATTCTCCTGCCTCCCTTCTCCCAACAGAGCTGCTTTCATGGCAGTCAGCTCTGAGGCAGTGCATCTGTACCAGGTAAGAGCAGATCCTAAGGCAGCCCAGTGTTTTGGATGAGGATGGGGCCAGAAGCTTCAGGAGTATGCAGAAAGATATTACAGGACAATTACAAAATGCTGATGTACTTAGGGTATTGTCACTTTATCCATACCATTTACTAAGAAAAGAAATACTTATTTAATAACTTTCTGGTCCATTCTCAAACACAGAACTTTGGGTTAAATTTCACTCCATGACTCTAAACAAAACAGTGGTAAGAATTTAGCATTTAAATATACTCAGTGGAGTTACCTTTTATGGGATGATCCTTACTCACAGAAAGCTCTCATTAACACCAGTGGATATTTTCTCTGGGAGTCTGCAGGAGCCATAGGTGCTACATACTGAAGTGTTGCATTCATGGTGGGGAACCCTTCTATTTAGTAAAATACATCCCCTGTATTGATTGAAGTTATCCATCTACCTGATTCATTACTTTGTCTCTAGTAGGAGCCTGATTTAGAGCTGACTTTTTCTCTGTGGCAAATATGTATGGTATATTACATATTTAACTATGATATTTATCCCTTTCAGGAGAGCTGACTTTCAATTCTTGTGCAGCTGGATACTTCTGTTCTGCTATAGCAGACACTGGAGTTTAAGACAGTGTTTAACACCACTCTTCCACCATTTTGAAAGACTGTCAAGTATAAATCTTATTTATTCTTTGTGAACCAGGAGCTTTATTAATCCTTTTAATTGCAGTTATATGTTGCTGATATAAAGAAATACAAAATGTGTTTGTCTATTATTTTAATTTTGGCATATACTAGACATACATTTTTCTCTTTTAATTTACTCTTCAGCAAGAAAGAATAGAAAAATATAGATTTCAATTAGAGATGAATGGTAAGTTTGAATATAAAATTTGTACTTGAATTGGAAATATTTCTTCTATACTGTCCCTGGTAGAAGGGAACTGGTTGTTCATCTTAATGGAAGCTATACCTCAGTAAGCATCATTACAGATCTCTAGAGAAACAGCAAACATACTTACAAAACCAAAAAGAAAAATAATATTTTGAGAAGATATCTGCCAAATCTCAGCTGCTGCAATACTTAAAAGCAGTGACAACTGATTTAAAATGTTATTGTGAGGAAGCACCTCCCTTTGACTAGCAGAGAGTTAACACTGTAGTAGAAATAAACTGAGTGAGCATAAGGAAAACCTCTTCCTAATGCAGTTCTATGCATCTTTTCTGACTCTTTCCCTTCCACGTTAATAGTAAATTTTACTGAATATTAATTTACAATAAATATTATTTTAAAATTCATAGAAAATATTCATTATAGCAAGAAGTATATTTGCTGACAATAAGATGTACACTACCAACAGTGTTTATGTTTCTTTCATTCAATCCATTTTGAAGTACAATCCTAAACATAGTAAAAATAATGACAGAAAATAAGAAAAATCATTATTCTTTCTGTTTTTCATCTCTTTTGATACCATTTTAGAAGAAATGTGAGCTGTCTATGATCATGTGATGCATAAATTACAGAAGTTCAGTAAGAAAAAAATCTTTTTAAAGGCATTTCCATAAATAGCAGTGAATGTAAGAAAACATGCTATATTCCTTTAAAATTTTGAGATATGTTAAAACAGGACTGGATATGAATATTTGCTTTTTCATGCATTTCATTTACATTGTTCCAGAAGACTGGAAGTTTGAAAGTATACTTCATTTCAAGATGAAGATGTCTGAACAAGGGTGTCTGAATACAAGTTTATTTGTGGAAGATGGTTCCTTTATCTCCCACTGCAGTCAGTGGCGATGTAGGGTTAAGAACTTAGGTGCCACATAAAAGGGGCTGCCTGGTGACATCTGAGACAGCCTCATGTATCCCTGACACACGGGGATGGCAGGATTGTGGGAGACCCATGCTTTCATTGGAGGCCAGATGGGCAACTCCTCAACCCATGCAGATGACACCAGGCAGCTGAGTGTGGGTGGATGAACTGAGCTCCTTGTCTCCTCAGACTGTAGTGGGAGTTTAGACACCTAGAACATATGGACACCTCTATCAAGATAATTTAATCCAGAGCCAAATACCACCCAAAAGGCCAGAAAAAAGCCGCATGCATAAATTTCCACAAAATAAGCATATGCATATTTTCCGCCTTTTAAATGCCATGTGTCGTGACAAATACAGACATCACATTTGTGCACAATCCAGAAGTTAAATAGTGCAATGTCAAATGAAACTAATTCTGTACCATATGACGGAAGATTTTATGGTAAAAATGCATTTCCACAGTGTCAGATAAAACAGCAGATCTGTGATTACTGAAAAGCAACCTAATTTATGCCTGATGTGCTCCGTGACGCACGCTTGCACAAATTCCATTGTAATCAAAGTAATTTTTCAAATGTGTTTGCATGTTTAAAATAGTTCACATCTGCCTGTGATGACAATTCCCAGTATTAGTGGTTTCAGTAACTATATGAAAGTCAACTCAATGAGCACATCTCTGGCTCAAGGCCTAAAAGCCTGTATTTTCTATCAACATTGAGCATATGCAAGACACTGTATTAAACTTTACCAGGCTATAACAGTGCTTACACAAGAAATTATTGAAAGTATTTATATGAAACTATTTATATGAAAGAAAAAAACATGTGCTATGTCCATAATCCATCTTCATATCAGGGGTAAATACTAGGTGTATAAATCATACTCAAAAAGTCCCAAACACAACAAACAGCACATTTTGCAAAGCTTTATTGCATTCTGTGAAATCATCAGCATTTCTGGGTATTCAACTGTGTGGGAATCTATATACTGATTTCCCAATATACTTTTAAGATTTCCAAAATCCAGGAATGTTTAACTACACACATCCACCTTTAGAATCTAAACATAACATAAAGATAAAACCTACAAATGTGGCAGAGTCCCTGCTTACAATCCAAAGTTTTCAGGATAGGAAAGGGAGGGGGTTCATAGGGTCGGAAATCCATCACATATTGGTATCAAATGTTGATTTTCAGGACTGCTGTACACATTTAGACTGGTTTGTATTGTCGTTAAGGTTTTGTGTTTCAATATGCTCATGTGATATCATAAATTCATGAAATATACATATTATGCATAATACAAATATAATATTTCTATCTTTAATAGAGTATTGTGGTGTCTTGAGCTGCTTTACCAGCTAGCTTGCTCTCCCCCCGGCATATAAGGAAGATCTGGTGGGTCTCAACCTCAGGCTGAAGTGTGGTCGATGGCGTGGAAGAAAGAGTGGACTCTGCGCATGGGTCTCACTGGGCGTTATTCTGTCCTCGGAGCTGCCCATGAGCAAGAGCCAGCTCTGGCCCTCTGTCCTCACCTTAAGTACCCCAGGGGTGTACACCGAGCAGGGGGAACCCAGAACCAATCCAGGAGGGGGGGTGTGACTCAGAACAGGGATACAATGGAGAAAGGTGGGAACCTAAGGGCTCTGCTGAATCACCTAGTACTTTCACCAGAATCTTCCTAATTTTTACAAGGTAGTTGACAAGGTCCACTACCAGGGAAGGACCAGGGGGGTTTGGGGATGGAGGTGTAGGGACAAACCATTATAAACAAATAGCAAAAACATACAGAATTATTGTAAATCCCAAAATGTACATTGCCACAATGGAGGAACTTGGTAACCGCAGATTACCCTAAAGATTTGATGGGGGAAATAAGCTCACTGAGATCTTTATAGTCACCTAACAATTCTGTTCCCGAACTGCTATAAAACCTTCTCTTCCTAAGCAAAGCCTGCACAATTGCTCAGTCCTGTAGAAAGATGATGGCAATTTGTCTGTGCTTTTCAACTGCACTAGAAAAAGATATAAAATATTCTGCTCTTCCCAGAGAATCCCAGTTTACCTAAAATCCTGATTAACAGAAGAAAGCACAGCATCCTACCCAAAACAGAATGAAGTGACTGTGATTTTAAACTGTCTTCATTGACATTTATTTAATTAAATAAATAATTTTCCGATGTTTCACTGCCAGAGTATTATGTTCTCCTAGTATATGAAATAGTGTCAGTTTTGACAGTCAAATTGACATTCAGTTTTCACTTCTTACACCTGCTTTGCAATTTAATCTTAGTTGACCTTTCTCTCTTTGATTTACTCTATAATTTGGATAATGAGGGAAAAGCAAAGGCAGAGATTGAGGTATTTGACTTAGTAACAAAGCAGCAAATTTTGGGTTGAGTTTTAGATATGTTCTAGGTCAGCTCCTTTTTCACAGCCTTTCCAAAAAAGCAAGACTAACTTGTATTAGCTAGTTGTTTAGCTAAAAAAGAAACATTTTTGCCAGTAATTAGCAGTTCGGATTGCCTGCCAGATGAGAAAATGTATTTTTTATGCCTCAATGGGAAGCGACTTTCAGCAGTTCCTGTGACACATAGCAGGAGTGTAAATCTGCCCAGGTGAGCTCTCTGCGCTACTCTGCGCTGTCCCGGGGGTGGCAGTCAAACCCATCACCATGGAGACTGCTGTGAAAAAACCTTGTGGTATGACACGAAAGAATAAATCAGTGATCAAACCTATGGTGCCCTCCCTTGAGTTATGATCTGCTGGAGCATTATTGTCAGGCTGCTGGGCCATGCTGGGTGAGTCAGCTTCCCTCTGCAGGAAACAGCTCCTGGCATCCCAGCAGGCATGACTCAGTGGCACTAGAGGCCAAAGTACAGCTGACAGGGCTTTGGCACGTTGGCTTGAGGGTCTGTGTCCTTACTAAACACAGAACACATTGCTTTGTTTTTCTTCCAGGAATCCTAGAGTTACTTATTCCCAATAAACAAAAGACAGATTTACTCACTCTCTTTATTCACTCTCTATAGCTTTCTCATAAAAGCAAGACAGATATCAAAACCTTGATTTTCTTCTGTATTTCAACTCCCTTCATTCTACGGTAAGGAATTCAAGTCTAGTTCTACTAGGATCCAGCTGCGCTGGCATTCCAAGGCTGTTCATCTCCTATGGAGGATGCCTTTTTTAAAGAAAAAAGAACTCAGAACTTGAAAAATGAGAATAGAGATACTGCTAGCACATAAATTTGTTCTGTGGTTCAAAAGGTGAGGGAAAACTGTCTTTACAACTGCAGTGTGAAACACCTGACACTAATGTGTGTTATGTTCACCTGAGAACAAAGACACACAAAAACAAGTAAATAAATACTCCTAGTTCCTAGATCTTAATTTTGTCTTCTTTCCCTGAATTTCAAGGCAGGCCATACATATACATAAAAAACATTCCTAGTTGCCAGCTCTTCATTTGCCTTTTTCAACCTGAATTTTAAGGCTGGATTTGGGGAAGAGAGAGAGTTTGCATTTTTCTTGGAGTGCCTGAGGCAATCGTGGGCTGAGGGCATGCAGTGCATATTATTTCCTTTGCTTTTCAAGATGAGATTCCATCTTCACAGCTATGCTCAATGTGGATCTGACTCATGTATTGATTTAATTAAAAAGTAACCTTAAAAGCATAAGTACTGCAGCGACCACCTCTGTGAGTCCGAAACACTCCAGACTCCCAGCAGAAGTCCCAGTTTCATTATCGAACACTGTGGCTTGAGTAGGGCAGTTCAATTTCTACAGTTAAATCTTCTCGTTTGCACTATTATATTCTCAGAATATTAATTCAGTTAACTAGACAAGGTAAGCATTTTTTAAAGTAGTGAGATTTGCTGAGACAGTTGATATTCCCTTATCCAATTATTTATTCTTAATAACTTCCAGGGATCTATTCTGATATGAAACACATAATTTTCAAAAGCATTTTAGAAGTGGAGGAAGCAATCTCATGAAGCAGAAGAGTGTAGTTCAGTTCTTGATAAAGAATTTCCAGACTTCTAGTCAGTTAATAGAGAAGAAAAGCACTTCTGCCTTCCCATAGTGCACAAACTATATTCTTTCATTTTATTTTATATGTGCTGGAATAAAGAAATGCATTAAATGATGTGGCTATATTACTCTTCTATCCCATCACATTGTTCCTGGCAAAATTTAGTAACAGCAGAAACCCCCATATTATTCTAGGAACTTTTTACATTTTTAACAAAACGATAAATTTATCCCACCAAGTTCACTTTGAATCAGTTCAAATTTATTTATGAACTCATGTTATTATATCAAACACCTATACCTGAAAAGAAAAAACAGAGGAAATTTGCCAGAAACTAGTACAATTTAAAAAAATATTAGAGAGTTCTACAGTTAAAATGAAACCATTTCTTTATTTTAATTCAGTATGTAGATGGTGTTCTCTTTTTCGTTTCACAAAAGAGCAAAAAGTTTACATTTTGCTCCATTCTGGAACAAGATTCCTCTCTCTTCACAAGGTTTCTATGCTATTAAGAATGGTATTAGGGTCTGTTGTTCTGTTTGGATGAATGTAAAAGAACGCGACTCATATTGCATATGTGAAAGAAAAACGTATACTCTAGAAAATAAAAATTAACCTTCTTTTAGGAATAAGGAAGGAAGAGCTGGAATAATTTAAAATTCTTGCAAAAATCAGAAGCTAGAGAAAAAGAAATCAATCCTATTCTCCTTGATATCCTACTTACTGTACCCTCAGTCTTTCTGTGTCCATCTTGCATTCCCAGACAAAATATATTTTTAGTTTTACTGCATAAATTATTCCTTCTTGGAGAAAGAGCCTATCACTTACATTTTTAGAATTTCAGTTTATGCAGGCATTGTGCAAGGCAACACTTTTACTGTGAGGTTGGTCGCTCACTGTAGCAGGCTGCCTGGAGAAGTTCTGGCAGCTCCAGATGTGGAAATGTTTGAAGCCCAAACTGTCCTGGGCAGCCTGATTCAGCTGACCCATCTCTGAGCACAAAGGTCAGAAGGTCTGACTCATCTCCAGAATGTCTCCCAGCCTCAGCCACTCTCTAAGACACTCAAAGTTCCTCTTGCAGTGGACAAATGTTCCAGAAAAACACCTGAACAGATGTTGCTTCTGTGTGGCTGCATAGAAACTTTCCACCTGAAAAGCAACCCTAAAACAAAAACATGAGATGCTCTCAACAAGTGGTAAAGATATAAGTAGTACAACTCAAGACTGCTTGCCACTGGGTGAGAAATCTAAACTGCTGTATTGTATCTAGAATATAAAGTTGTAAATCTGAAAACAGAAATATCCTGCTGTTTATTATCTCTGTAGTGCTGGATCAATTCTTAGTTATTCTTAACCTCAAAGATTTATTTAATACTCTCTGAATAACACTAACTATGTCAAGCTAATTATTGTGTGTAGAGATCTGACTGTTGTTTCCAATTCATGAGTTTATGTCTATATCGGAAATTAAAATTATCCCACTCTTTGAAACTAAGGAAAGTGCCATGGGTTACAACGTTAGCATTATGCTCATACTGTCTTTCACCCTTCCTGTAACAGTACAGTCTGGGAAAGCTCCAGGTCACCATCTATCTTTTTTGCATAGTCAGCCAACAAAAGGTGCAAGGAGCCACTGTGTTTATCCTGTGGCCTGAGATGAAGTGCTCAGTGTAGTAGAAAACAGAGGCCACTGTGAACTCACACTTCACTCTCTTGCTGTGATGGGCCAGGAAATCAGGACTAGGCAGTAAGAGGACTCTACACATTTATCACTCCAACAGTTTCATCTGTTCAGCAAGTTCTTTATTTAATTCAAAGATGTCGGCAATTTTAGGACGTCCTCCATTTTTCCTGAGAAGAAAAGTTCCCTGGGCTCCTCCAATGGGACTCTTCACTCATGGCAGAGTGGTTCAGTCTACTAAGTAAGTAGTAAAACACATTGCCTAAAAAACTCAGAGGAAATTCAGCTCAGACAAAATATAGATGAGGGTAAGTTAACTGGAAATCAAGCCAGCTTTTGTCTTCTTGTTTATCCTTTTCATGTATATTTGAAGAACAATATCTTTCAGCTAAATGTGACACCATGATTTAGTAAAAATAAAACAAAATTAAGATGTCCACAAAATTGAGCATAGTGCTATATGGGTACTGTATATAGCTATGTAGATGATAATTTACTGTTGGTTTATATAATATCCCAACTGCAAAAAATTCTGTTTCAATCTATGTAAAAATATTAGAAGGTGATTTTAGCACAGTGGATTTCTGGGGCAGTATAGGGGGTCAGAATCTCCTCCCTTGACTTGCTGGCCATGCTGCTTTTAATGCACAGGGATGTGTATAAATGAGGTTTTCATTATTTGCTTTAAGTGATGCAGATGCCCATTCCCAGAATTGTAATGAAAGATAATTTTCATACTATTCTCAAGTGCTGATGGAAATCTCAGGTTCACAGATATATTCAATATCTTGTCAAGTATAACAAAGAAAATAGCAGTATATTTCTAAGTTTAAAAAGTTTCTTTCATGTCATCTGCTCTAGCACATCTTGTTAATGTACAGAATGAAGCATTTCCTTGTAACAGAAGGAAGAAAGAGATTCTCCAAAGAGAATTTTTGAAGTCACTGTCAAACAGTGAAGCTGCGCATTCACACAAAAAAGTTGCTGTAAAAGGAAGTCCCACTGGAGCTATTTAATTGTGTAGAATTTTACTACAGTACCTCAAAGTGCAACTGAGAATAAAGGAATGCGACTCACCCACACATCTCTTTAAAAAAATCACAATTACATATGCAGTAAGAAATACCGAGTCAGATGCTTTTTTAAGAAGGCATCATTCCGTGAGAATCTGACCCACTCCCTTTAACTGCAAAAGTAACATTATTTCAACCTAATGTCTAAACAAAGGGAGAAAGTAAAATTATAAATCCATAGCCAAAGTATTACACAATTTGAAAGCATTAAATTTTAGTCCTGAGAGAGCCCAGAGAGAATTATAAAGCATCTCCTTTAAGACATTTCTGTGTTTCTGAATCTGGATTAAAGTCAGTGTATACAATATGAGATGTTCACATGGCAGAATTTAGTGGCACCAGTGTTCAAATTTATCTATGGAAAGATAGTGCTTTTACAGTAGCATTATAGGTTGCTTTCTTACTATCCTTTTCCACTATAGATATAAGCACTGTGTATCCCAGATTGAATGATGGGCTTATTAATGTCTTGTCAAAGTTTTCTTTTGATTTTACATTTCAAGAAAATTACAGGAAAGCATAATTTTTCACTCACAATAAAATGTTGTTTTCTCTGAGGAAATGAGCATCCTTTCTAGTGTCTGATTTGAATGTCCACAAAAGTCAGTAAAAAGACTCCCTTAGACAATCAGTGAACTTTATATCAAGCCTTGGGTTAATCACAGTAGGACATGCATTTAAATTTATTTTATAGCTATTTGCTAAACAATTACCTCTTTCTGATTCTTTTCTTTTCCCATGCATTTTATTCTGTTCTCAGACTGCCATTCACATCAGTGGGAGTTCTATACATAAATCCAACAGGACATGAACTCTCCCCCTACTTTTTGATGTTGCTGTTCATCAGACAAGGTTTCATGGGATTTTTTTTCTGTCTCAAATCACAAGTGCCATCCTATAGCTTAGTTCAGTACCTGAACTAAGCTTTATACCCTGAAGTAATCCACACCTTTCTCTCCTCCCATTCATGTCTTGGTGTCTTGACAATGCTCACATGTAATAAGACTGTTCCTTTGGCAGCCCAAGTAGGAGACCAGTACAGCATAATCAGAAGAGACAGGAAATACGCTCTCATCAGTTTGTCTTGCCATCACTTTCCTTTTGGCAGTCTCACTCCAAGATAAGCTTAGTCTGTTCCAAAATCTTGTGTGATTAGCATCTCTTTTAAGCATCATCCTGATAAGACAAAATTGTCATAGTGGGTGGTCACTCAACAATTTCTGTTTTGTGATGCTCTTCGCCACATTTTATTTGCAATATTTATGTATGCAGAACATTTTCTTGAATCCCTGTTTGGGACCACATTAGACTAAAGAGTGCAAAATAAACTTTAAAAAATGTATTCTTGTCCTACCAGCTGACAAGAAGTAATATAAAGCAGGTGTCACAGTCTCCCTTATGAAGAATAAAAAATTGAGGTTTAAGGACATGGGAAAAGGATATAAAGTGTTGTCTCCAGTGTTGGATATCCAGGTAGAACAGTTATTGCTAAATATGTGACACATACAAAATTATTCTAATAACAAATTATACTATTGTTTGATACTACAAAAATAAATACCCCATGACATGCTGAAATCCCAGTGGGGATTTGGTCTGCATGCAAGTCCTCATCCACTCATGCCTAGACATATTCCTGATCTCAGTGGCATCTTTGTCTAAATCAAGATCTCCCATGGTCTAGGTCTGCAGGTTCTGAAAGATGGCCTTCCTACTTTGGCAGCTTGCTGGGCTGAAGGTCACACAGCTTTGGGTGTGCACAGAGTATCTGGGGTATCTGGGGCACAACAGACCACTGCAAGAAGTATATTTCTGTGCAAGTTGATAAAGGAAACAGAAAGGGCCCCTGTCACAGAAGGTCTAGTCATGAGCAGAAAATGTTTTTGTAAACTAGCAAGAGCATATAGTTAAGGCAGCAAATCAGTCAGCTGATCCCAAAGTAAATAAGATTCAATTTCTGATCTACTCTCATCTCCCTATAGTCTGAGAGTTCGGGGCTACTGAATAATTGAAAGCATAGGCTTCCAATTAGGTGAGCCTGAAAGTGAACTGAGTATTGTCTTCCATTCCCTCTGTGTTTGAATTAAAAAATACAGTTTCACACACAAAAAAAAAAACCCAAAGCAAAGCAAAAAACCTGGAACAAACAAAAAAACTTTTTCTGCCCCAAAATAACTTTATTTTTGTTGCTCAAATGGTGCTCTTAGTCAACACCTGCATAAATTATAAGCTGTTATATGAACACTTTTTAAGAGATATTAATTTGCTCCCTTCAAAACAAAAGTTTACATTAGAATGTAAGACGATGCATAGTAAACTTAGAGGGCATGAGAGATCTTATCGCAATAGGTGTAAATTTTCCACGGGTTTTTTTTTGCTGTTGTTGCTGCCATATTCCTTTTTTTCTTTTTTTTTTTTTTAATAGACTTTTCTAACCATATAATGTCCTTATTATTATATTTTTCTGTTTCTGCCCTCATTTTTTTTAATTTAAACTTAAGAGATCAAGAAAGTAAAAAAATCCAGAGCATACATATACACAAACACAAATATATATGTGCACATATACATACACATACAGATGTTTATAACAGTATTTATTTATGAAATACATCAGAAAACAATAAGCTTTTTCTCTTCTGAAATCATCCTTCATGAAATGCCTTTTTTTTTTTTTTACAAAAACACTGAAAAATTAACAGTCTGAAAATAGAGTATTGGATGTAAGAAAAAACTTTTCACATTTAGTCTTGCTGGATGTCTGTGCTTTCTCAATATATTAAGTATCCACAATTTAACTTATGGCCCCAGAAATAGAGAACAAACTCAGGGCACAGCATGTCAAAAGCCTTTGAGTTTCTGAAAGTTCTAGACAGCTTTTGCATAGCACACAATCCTGGAGTAGGCTTCTGAGTTAAATATTTTTTTCTTACTAGGAGGCAACTACTGAAAAGGCAGAAAGAAAATTCAGAAGTTCAGTGTACAAAAAGTATGTAACAATCAGGAGTTAAAGGTTATGTAGGTTTAGTGGACTGAATGGTACCAGCTGACTATCCAGACAGAAATGACCAGAACAATATTTGGACTGGAACAACATTTGATGCTTTATTAGTTCCTTCGTGGCCAAACTTATGAAAAAAATTTCGGCTTGGAAATTGGTCTCTAAATTTTCTCTTGGAGAAATTGCACGTTTTGTCTACCATGGGCTGCAAGATCTATTGCAGTCCTGTATAGTCTTAAAAAACTGATCCCAGAGGCGTCATAACAGTTTTCTTTGGCACAGGGAACTCTCTGTTTCCTTGCATAATAAACCGTGCTGTCAGGATTTCTGCAGATGTTCCAAGCAAAAAGGGTGAGATTTCACCCCTTAGCCTTGGTATGAGGGTCCTCACTCAACTGCTCTGAGTCAATTGATTCTGCACACAAAAACTCACTAATCAAGTGCATAGAGGTATTTTGCTCTACCCAGCATCATCTGTTTGTGCTTGACCAGATCCCAGAATCAGAAGTAGTTATGGTCGTGCCATCTCATCTAAAAAAGTTGTCACAGTAAATTTGAAAGTCAAGTGGTAGAATGAGGCTGACAAGGTTCCTGGGAATAAATTGATTTCATGACCCTTGGGGAGAAACAGATTGAGACGTCAGCAGGGTACAAGGGACCTCATGGGAAAAGCCATTGGAGTCTGTAGGAGGTGTCTGCTACTCTGACTTATCCTGCAGTTCATCATTGTGTGTGAGTGCTATAGATAATGATAATGAAAGTGAACTCATTTATGGAAGGGTTGTCTTGATAACAGCTTGGACAGAATGTAAAACTTCATGTGAGTGACAGACAACATTGTGAAATGCAAGGAAAAGTCAGTCACATTTACTTCAGTGAAGGATTGGAATATCCCAGCAGGAAAACTGGAGAAAGAAGAGGAGAAAAATGAAGCTGATGGATTTGTTTTAATCTTTAGCTCTGATTTTACTGGAATAAAAGAAAACAACTTCTTTAATTTGATATGTAATTAAAAGTACAATGCTTTCTAACATGACTAAATTCCATTCCAAGTTCCAGCACAAACAGCATCATGAAGATAGGCTGGGACAAAGCAGGCAGCTCATTGGGAGGCAGAGAGGAAATAAAAAGTCTGTCTCTCACCCATGACATTTAGGAGTTTTCCAAAAGGCTTCCTCACAATTTCTTCATTGGCCTTACCCTGAGTTGCCTCCCTCTCAGCAAATCTCATAACATTTTTTACTCTACCTTGCAAGGCACTGAACATTGTGCTTAAGTCTCTTACAAGTCATAATTTTTTCGTCCTCCTTTTTCCGAGCTTACAACCAAAATGTAATGAAAATATCTAGATTCATTTATGCTTGGTTTTGTCACCTGCTGCTTGTGCCTACTCTCTCCCCACGGTGCAACACATTGCTCAGACGTAATTGCAGCCACAGGCTCTGTGAGTAAAATGATGAAGGTGGGCCCAGGGGATTCACAAGGCTGTTCTCTGAATGTGTTACAAACCTAAAGCAAGTATCTCTGCTAGAAACCACATCAACTTTCTCTCTGTAATAGCTAATTGCATCTTATACCCTTTTAGATTTTAGCAAAAGTTTGAAATAGATCCTCAGAGTTTTTTTTCCCAGCTATATCATATATGTATTTTTTTTTCTTCTGGATAACTCACGTTTTATTTTCTCCTGGTAGTTAATATAAAAATAATCAGTGGGAAAGGAGCTACCATTCCAAGAGAATATTACATTAGAGGCAAAGACATTGAAAGAAGGGGTTCAGCAAGCTGCTGGGATTTTCAGATCTGCCTAAGGGCTAATCCCTGAAAGTGACAGAGAACCTTAGAAACAGACATAGGTGGACTTAGGGTTCAGAATTAAAACTCACATCCAAAATATCTCCAGCACAATCCCACCTTAAAGGAAGGTCCACACAACCCTTTCTCTAGGCACCTGCAGCTCTGTTTCTGAGCCAAATCCACTTGGCTTGGGCAGCAAGGTGGGCAGCTCCTCTTTGAATCCCACTGTGAGCCCAAAACCTTTGGAGAGGAGTCTGATCTGACAGGGGCTGGCAGAGCAAGCTCAACACAAAGTAATAGGATGAGTCCCTCACAAAGTATGCCTGCAGTGGTTTTCTTTTTAAAATAACTGCTGGAGCAGCAATTAAGCAGTGAATGTACTGATGTCATTAAGAATGGTTAGAAGCTTATTCAGAAATTGGGAGACTTCCTTGTCCTGTGGCAGCCCAACCTGTATCTACAATGTTCCAGCAGCCTCATCTGAGGAGGGCAACTTGCTCCCCACTGCCAGAAAGAGCCATACCTCCTCAAAGACAAGGAAATAAAACTTCTGGAGCAGAATAAATAAAAAAACAGAAAAAGAGGCAACAGGTGATACCCTAGGTTCTCCAGCTGAGCACATGGTTGGAAGGCCTGGATCTTGTCTCTGGTTCATCCTCTCAGGATTACTTCTGCATATTTAATGTAATATTTTTGTCTCACATGCTTATTACTACAATGCTAAAAAAATATCTATACAGACCAATATATTCTTTTAAAGTTGTGTTTTCCAAAGCCCATTAAACCAATTTCTGCTTATTGAACCAACTCTAGTTAGCTTGTGGGGGATTTCCAGAGTAGGGAAAGATGCATGAACTTTGTTGTGGAGGGAACCTCTCTTTGCAAGCTTCTGACTGTCTTCTACAAACTGTTTATCAAGAGGATGACTTTAGTTTCCCAACTAAATTTAGGAAGTTTCTGTAGTAATTTCAGTTTTCTGATTAGGAGCAAATTCTTGACTTACTAGGTTTACTGTTTAGTAGTATAATTCTGTTAGCATATGGCAGAAAATAATAAACATAAAAGTAACAACAGTAACAATAATAATAATAATAATAATAATAATAATGGTGAAAAAAGCAGATTAATGCAGGAAAAGGAGCACCAAAATCACTCAAAAAAACCTCTAAGTCTATGAAATATCTCTTAAAACTACATTTCAGTAGCAGCCCCAGAAAGAGGTACATGGTTTTTTATATTGTAGAATTTCTGATAGCATCGCCAAATGATACAGATGGTCACCATTCAGATAGTAAGAATTTTTAGAGAAACTCATTCAGTTTATGAGCATTCAGACAACACATAACTACCCACACATACTTCCACATTTCAATTATTAATCTTGATTGAAAGAAAAAGATTGAAAGAAATGAGTCAAAGAAATAGAGAAGAATTTTTTTCCCTTCCTTGGATCAGAAAACATAAGTAAGAGAGAAGTACAGCTTTAGATGACAGCACGGGATCTCTATTCTGTAATTAGATTGTGTGGGAATAAATTAATTTGAGTAAAAGAGGATCTGGACCATTGCATCTGAAAAGTTTGTAACCCTACTTGGGAACCACACAGAGGCAGCACACAACTCAACATCACTAATGAAAACAGGTGTCTTTAAATATTAGAGATCAACAGATGCAGTGCTGTGTTTCAACCTGTAGGGAAAATAGAGAACTGTCACTATTCCTGACAAAAAGGGCTTCTCGATTCTTCAGCAGTGCTATTTGTTATGGGAATATCAAGTCCTCCTGTCAGCTTGTGCAGGATGTACCTGTGCAGGTGCTGGCAGCAGCAGAGGGGCTGCACAGGAGGTCTCTGAGAGGAGACCAGGGCCTACCCCATGTTGGACAGAACCAATTCCAGCTGAAGTGCCACTGCTGCTGCTCAAAGCTGAGCTCATCAGCAGTGCTGGTGCTGTGTCTGTGACAGCAGATTAAGGAAAGACTAAAATCTCTGCATGGCAGCTGTGAGAGAGTCGTTCCCTTGAAGCCTGTGGAGGACCACAATGGAGAAAATTATCACACTGCAGCCCATGGAGGACCCCTCAAGGAAACAGGGTCTGTCAGATCCTGTTATGATTGTTGCCTCCCCTACTCATGGTTCCTGGTCAGCCATGACAATGTCTGACAGGTTCTGCTCCTGAAGATCTTCCTCTTTGTGTTTCCATGAAAAAAATTAAATAATAATTGTTTTAATGTTCCTCTGTAATGTGTTTTTTTCTTCCTATTCTGAATCACTCAGATTAAATGGATGATCTACCAATATTTTGACTACTTCACAATGAACTGCAGAATGATAATTTGATTCTTAATTTAAATAGGCACCTGTGTAAGTATATTTTCTCTGAACTATGAAAGACAATTCACCATAATCTTTCTTAATAATATTTTACATCAAGAAATAGAGGTATGCCATTATTATCTCTCTCTAGATCAGTTCCATTTTACCTGATGTAATTTTTCCTGCATAGCTCTTCAGACTGCTTTGTCTCACCTTATAACTAGAAAGATGTTGTTTTCATGCTACTACCAACTTCTCCACACTGAGCTGTTCCTTTAAAATGTCACATTAATTTATTTTGAAAGTTGACCATTGCTAAAAATGGTGGTTGTTTAAGAATAAAAATCTATTAGGACAATGTGGGAATTAGGACACAAAGCAAACCCCAAGATACCCACCTCTCATGTTTTATTTCTTGGACAGGATTTGGGTACTGAGGGGAGAGCACAAGTATGTAGCTTCTATATGTGGTTTGTATTTCCTATATGGTGCACAACAAAAATCTTTAATTCTGTGCTCAAATCACGTGGTTGGAAAATAATGTTAAACTTAATGGAAACCTGAATAAGGACAGCAAATCATACTTATTATAGAGCATAAGTATTTCCTAGTGTTGCAAGATAACACATTATTGGTTGTTGTTTAGTTTGGTTTTTTCTTCCCAGTGATAACAATCCTTTAAAAGTAGATTTTTTGAGTTCTTAGCTAACAGTTGGTTTTTATGTCAGGATGGGTGCAGTCAACACTAAATGAATGGAGAGAACTGTGAAACCATGTGTGCTGTTTAGCACAGGTCCTTCTGACTGATTGCCGTGTAAGGTTGTTTTAGCAAACATGAACTATCCTGTACTCTGCATAACAGCAGTAAGGATTTCTCATTTTCCTTTCACATTCTAAAAATCCATCCCCAAATCTCTGAAGTGTTTTTAAAGATTCTGAAGCATTTTTTAAGGCATTTACCTATTGTTCAGAAAAAATTAATTCAAATCACCATCTGATTCAATCTTGGTGTCCCCAAATCAGTGTCTCCTCAAACATCTCTGGAGAATGAGTCAAGAATTGAAATGTAATGTCATCTTCACTGTAGCTTAGTAAGTGTGTATTTTCAGAAAATGGAATTGTTTCAATAAAAGATCCATCCCCCCCCCCCCCCCCCCCATTTTATATCTGGGGATGTGGAAAGCTACACCTCAAGCCCCTGGAATGATCTGAGCACAGTGGGGTTCTTGAATTATAGCTGCATATATCCTTAGCATATGTCAAAACCACTTGGCTGTGGAGTAGTTGCATGGATGGTTTCATAATCTTGGCTTTCCATCCTGGTTTTTACAGGACCACCCTGCCTGAGTGTTCAAATAGCTATAGCAATCTCCTACCTGCAGTCATAAATGTCAATAAACCATATCCAGCCCATCATGCACAGCTGAATGGCTTCTTGTTCTCATTGCATTCATAGCTGGATAGCAAAGAAGCTCAGAGAGGCAGATGCCACATTTTAGGTAAACACCTTTTCTACATAACTTTAAAGAATCTCAGTCATAATTCTCAAGACCTCCCAAAAGCAGCAATATTAAAAACTTAACACCTGTCTCTTAAACATTACCAGAGTCAGCAGAAAAGGTTCTGAAAAATTTTGTGAACAGCTGCTGAGGCTAAGTCCACTGAAAATTCCTGAGTACAGATCAGGAAAGAACACATGTAAAAATACCAAATAAACTAGGAATGCAAGCATATCCTTAGAAAAACAGGCTATAGAAAACAATTACCATGAAAACCCCCCAAAACCAGGAAGAGATGAAGCATGGTATATTATTACAAAAGAGTAAAATATGTTTCATGAAGTCAGTGAAAACTGCTAAAATAAAACCTCTCCTAAAACCACGTAAATCTGAATACCATACCATACAGGATTATTTCTCATTAAAGCCTGTTAAATGTGGAAAAGGGCCAGAATGTGAGAATTGAAAACTTCGTATAGACATACATCTAAAAAGCAGGCAGATTATCAGTAAGACCTCAGCCACCTGTTACTAATTATTTTAGCTTCAGGTTCTTAAGTAAACACAGATGCAGCAAAACTAATCACTCGAAAAAAAGTAATGCTCAAGCAGAATGTGGAAAAAAACCCGTTATCCATTACACTTCCCTTATAACATCCATCCTGAGAGATAATCGGTTTTGAATGGAACAATTAATGAGGTCTTTTCATACCAAGGGAAATTACACCATAATGAGGTTTAATGTGTTAGAAATGAGGTGGAATTTATTAAAAATAAATAAAGGCCTTATCCAAGGTGAAAGGTAATATGCTGGATTGTTAGGGATGCTGTGTTTTGAAGGGCATTCTCACCACAAATTGTTAGCACACAGGAAAAACAAATGGAATAGTTGTCTGGTGGAAAGTACATAGCAAAAGAAAGCTGACAAAAACACCCTCTCCCCTAACAATAGGTTTTAGACACTAGAACAACTGCCTTATAGACCCTAATACACTTCTAAAATCTACATAATGCCTCAGGCTTACACACCACCCTACAGGGAAAAACAAGAACATTGCCCCTGTGTATCACTCATTTGAGCTGTGTCACATTTCAGGAACATTTCCATCTGACTAAAATTTTAAGCAAGCCAAATGTGGACACTTTGCCATGAGGGAAGCCAGGAATATTAACAATGTGTAGAATGTTAATTATGGACTGTCTCCTTTTCCATGCCATTTCCATATGCAACATGAAGTACCACCACCCTCCAGCAGAGAGGAAAGTTTTGCTAGATCCTCACTTTTGCTGCTCCAGAGCAATTCCCAACAGTTGCTTTGCACAACATATATCTCATTATGTGTATCAGGTCTTTGTGAAGGGTAAAGAAAAGTCATAATGAAAGAACAAAGTACAGAGATGATCAATGAAAATGCAAGGTTAAGTAAAACCAAACCAAAACAAACCCATACAAATGATATTTCAGTACAGACCAGAATAGGAGAATCTCATAATAATGCTCTCAGGGAAATAAAAGAAGACACACAGTCAATGAAATAGATTTGAAATGCTAAAGGTCTGAACACACTGTGGCTGAAATCCACTTTTGTGCACAGCAACCAGAAAGGCTAATGCTCCAGTAAGCAGAGTACAAGTAAGGTTTAGCTGGTGCTGCAAAGGGGTGAATTTCATTTGGAATGGTTTGGACTTAGGAGCGCAGCCAATACCACCAGTGCATATCTTGATAGAAGAATTTTATTACTTTCTCTACTGGTGTTCTGCCTCAGCTACCCAGGAAATGAAGAATGCATAGTCTACTCTTTATGACTTTAAAAAATATGTATTTTAACAGCTTGAAAGAGTCCTGCAGTAATTCTAATGTCAGAATATCTAAAAGCAGTCGTGAGAGGGAACATCAAAGTTTAATTCCTATCGGTAAACACATAAAAATCAAGAAGCGTCTATTTTATTTATCTTAAAAGAATAGCTTCAGGAATTAGCATAAAATAATATTTAAATCTAGATAAAGGTAATTCTTTGAATTCTGTGATTCTTAACCACCCTCACGAATCAGTTGGGAAAAGTAAAAAAGCCTTCAAGCAGAAGAAAGGCATTGAAATGCAGCTGCTGTTAGGATGGTCTCTGATCATAGCCCCAGCACTGATGCAGCAGAAGCTGGCGCCGAGGGGAGAAGTGAAATCAGCTGAACAGAAATCTCAGGAGAAATGATCATAGTTAAACAATAGCCAAAATCCCTAATTAAAACGTATCCATGGACACCAGAACTTATACTTACACGTCCTTAAAGAGGGACCTGGGATATTCAGTAAACAAAAGTCTTCAGTTTCATAATTGTGTATTTTGTATGGATACACAAATCTGCAAAGGGGACTTTATACGAAGATCAATACATTGTGATGGATATATACAATACTTTACTTATTTCTTGGGAGTTTTATGGCAAAAACTGATGAAAAGTGTATACAGCCTTAAACTGGGGAGACCTGCAATTAACCGGTGTCAATTCCCTGACTTTATGCCCTACACAGTTAATCTTTCACCAACTCATAAGAAGTTTAAGCTCTTTTTTATTGTCAGAGGAAACTGAAATGAAGTTTGAAATGCTTGGGATACTTAAAAGCCTAAGTAGAAATCTGACAAATATTTATTGAACACAGAATTATCTGTCAGAACTGACTTATTTCATTAGGACTGCACAGTGAAATAAAAGCATGTCCACATTTTGTTTAGACAGATTTTTATTATGAAGTGTCTTGCAACATTCAAGCATTGACACAAAGGAAGAAGAAAGCCTGGAGGTAGGAAAAAAGAAATCCTCCATACTAAAGAATTAAAAATTGTAAAACAAAACATTAAGTAGTATAGTAAAACAAACAAGGATAAAACATTTTCAACAGCTTTATTTCAGCTCACATGAAAATGCAGAAACTTCCATAGGTCCAATAAATAATTTCTGATACTACGTGGTAGAAGAAGAAGGGAGTCATAATTTCTCTCTGCAAACTGATAGGCTTTCTACTGAACTTTCCACTTAGTTCAGCTAAAGTTCATCTTACCTAGGGATTAGGCAGAAAATGTTGGAACTCTTTTGAAACATGAAGCATCAAAAATTAACAAAGCACATCCAGAGAGATAATATTCTCAAAGTGAAAAATGTGGAATAGTAGTATTACATTTCTAAGTTATTACAATTGGTTAATGGGGTTTTCTTCCCTGCTGATTTTCCAAATCTGGCTTTCTTCAAAATATCACATGCTAAGTTGGTTGATGTCTTCAGGGAATCACGTAGAAATCCAGAGTGACTAAGACAGAAGGTTCAGATTAGACAAGTCCAGGTATTGGGCTATGGTCTGATTTGTTTTGGTCCCTCAGTTATAGTTGTCTTTTACATTGCACCTGGAGGTCTTTTCTTTCAGCGGTAATACTAAAGCCTAAAAGAAATACTGTTGAACAAATAAACTTGCAACACAAAAAGACCAAGAGATAGGAAATTAAAAATTGTCTAGGCCTCATTTAAAAGCCAGGAGACTAAAATTAAGTTACTTTACGTAAAAAAATCCAACCAAACCAAAAAACCTGTATCAAAATTGGATTCTGGATTCACATCTTCCAAGGTATTTTTACTCTAGGTGAGCACCCTTCATCATTACTGTTGAAGCTTGTTACAGGATTAATGTTTTCTGCAGTTCAAAGCCTTTGTAGATTAGTTACTATTACAGAATATACTTGCACCCAAATGCAGGAAAAAAACCCCAACAGCCATCAATACTGCATGCTTTTGCTAATGAAAAGACATAAAACAGAAAGACAGGTGAGTTTGTCCCCTTTATTTACCTTTTGTTTCTCCCTGGAAAGTAGATACATTTATTCACTGGAACGCTGCTTTAAAAGTAATTTAAATGGAGAAAAAATATTTAGGCTTCAGAAGCACAGTGTGAGCACTATATATCAGCAACATCAAACAAAAAGAATTTATGCAACTGTAACAGGTATGGATCTAGGGTGAAAAAGTACATCAGCCTGCAGAACCTGAGATCAAATACTCCTGATTTTCCTTTCACCCTTTTGGGGTCGCTTTTCTGATAAATAATTCACAGACTGCAGTGCAAAGTAGTTTGCATACTGACAAGATTAAAAAGAATGCTTTGTCTGGGTTAAATTTATGATCTGAAACTTTCCTTTAAAATGTCAGGCAGGTAATTAATTTAAGATGGTTTGCCAAGCAGAATCTCTGACCCTGTCAGAAAAATTTCATTTCTTGAGGTGAAGGGGATATTACATTTATCTTTTCAGAGTCTCTGGTTTGTTTTCTTCTTCCCTTCTTTCTTCTTGCCATTTATTACCTCTTTCAAAACATCACACTGAAAGAAAAATTAATGCCTCAGTCTTTCCCTTGTTAATTTGTGGTGATAAAGAAAACATTGGCTGCAAATTGCCAAAGAATGGGGAATAGAATACAAGCCAGAGCTCTTGACTTGAAGTGAAGATGTGCATTTTCCACGGAGAGAGAGCTCCCTGGCATGAGTATTCAGAACAGCATTTTGAGTAGCAGTGGGAAATGCAGCAATCCAATAGCATGAAGATTTGCTTTTGGCATAGCAAAACCTCATGTCCCACATAGGCACAGTAGTGGGCTTCCTCATGAATGAATGCTTAAATGTGTGGCAATCAGCAGGACTTTTACATCTGCTCCTCAAGCCAAGTTTAACGGTATAAAATTTTATTACAATTTCTGTCACCTCAGCTAATCCCTGCAGGCAGCATGAAAATGACCAAGCAGTGCACTAACACTATTTGGAGTGTTAATTCTAAGTTTGCATGGTCAGTTGGGAAAAAGGGGGATTGGACAACAGGAAGATGTCAAAAAAGGAAATATAATTAACTTTCCTGAATACATACTGAATTTTTTCTGAGAAAGAGATTGTGATATTGTACTCTAATTAATTAAAACAGCTGTCATTCCAAGTGACTAATCCAGACACATTAAGATGATCTTGATCTGTTCAAGAGGAAGAGGTCACACCAAGATTGGTTTCTTCTGAAATCAAAGGAAATCATAAATCATATATTAGTAAATTGCAAATGTAAATCCCAACGTATACAGGCAAATTTTTATGCAAATTCAATTTAGATACATTGAATGAATTGAAATTGTCTGGACTGGCTGAACTTTTGAACTTGATTATTATTTATTTTTCATATGGCTACCTGAGAAACACCTACTTTTTTTCTCTTCTAGACACTTCCTGCATCCAATGAAGTCACAAATCCGTCTCTTCTTTCAGTAACAAGTGCAGAAAAATCAAAGTAAAACAAGAAATTTCTGCACTGTGTACAGGAAACTTGAACTAAACAGTAATAATGAAAGTATGAAAGTGTTCATATTGGAAGGTGACAATTTTCAGGGGCATCTGAGAAGGGACACTGTGACCCCTCAAATACTGTTTTCTCAGCATTCCAGCTATTTCCCTGAATACTCTCTAACAAGCATATTGGCTCAGTGGGGCTTCAGAGACTCTTCATTGATGAACAGACCATATCAGGTGAAAAAAGTAAAACCAGTTTTATTTTTCAAATATTTTATCTCAATTTTCCAAACGACATTAACCTTCCATTCCCAAATTGCACAGAAACAGAAGACAGCTTTCTGAGGATCCATGTGGCTGGTATTTTAGGTTGTTAGGGCTTTTACTGGCCATCTCCCTCAAAAGCTCTCTTTAGTCATTAACTTGCAGGAAGTAACTCAACCAAGTTTCCATTAGCCCAGATTTCATTCCTGTAGTTGAAAATGTAGTCATTTCCTTCCTGGCCAGACGTTATCCATATGGGGAAAGAAAGAACGGAGCTGGATGCAAGGGCAGAACATGACATGCTGATGAGAGTTTTTATTCGATTTCAGACAAGTGAAGACAAAAGTAGCCAGAGCTCCCTTTTTCAGCCTGTTTCATTTGGGTCTCCCTTATGACTAAACCTTACATGTAAAATGTGGTCTAAAGACAGGTAAAGGATAAATGTCATATTGTTAACTCCTTAGCAATCAAAATACTTATTGTTCCCTTAAAATGAGTGGAGCTTTGCCTAGTGTTTCAATCTTTCTGGTTCACTGTTCAGTAGAAAGTGATTTTTTTTTCTTGTCCAGTGCTGTTATCAGGTTAGCATAAAATAGATCTCTGAGCCTTCTCTTCTTCAACTTAGGAGATTTTTGAATGAAACAAAGTCATGCATTTTCCATTACACTCTCAAAGTAAATATCTATCACACAGAAAAAGGTGTGATTTGTCTTGATACTCCTTACTAAACACAGTACTTGGACACTTCTAAATCAGACAGATATCTGAATCACCTGTGACTTTTTGGTGTCATGTATGCTGGATTCAGTCCTTGGTTAAGTGAGATAAAACTGCAGAAATTTAATTTTAATCAATGAATAATAGTCCACTTTTGTGGGAAACTCTGATGAGAAAGGCATTCATTTTAAGAAAAAAATTTAAATACCCTTTATTTAAAGAAAGTGCCTCTCCCCAAAGATGTTCCAAATTAATCTGACTGTCCACTATAAAAAGTGATCATTTTCCTTTTAATTAGTGAGAATTCCAATAGCAGATTAACAGAAATTCACCTTATTCAGTGGCAGTCATGAAAGCATTCACTCCTTTCTGAGACTGTGAAATTATGTGCCTGTTCCAAAAAATATCTATACTCCATACATGCACCCTTTTGAAGATAACCAGAACTGTTTAAATCTCTATTCCAATGACCCAAATGTCTTGCATTAAGCAGCTAAATTTGGAAATTACAGTTTGTAAAATTAGATCAACGACAGTCACAGTATGAACCCTACCAGTTTGGGTGTTTCCAGAAATAGAAAGCAAGTGATGAAGAGAAAAAGCCTTTTCTGTCGTGTGAATGACCATATTGACAGTTTAAACTCATTCATGGGCAACCGATGATAACTAGTCCAGAAGACAAATGCAGTTAATCCAAGACCATACTGCAAATATTAGCCTATTAGTATGTTCTGTGAATAGTGAGAACCTACAGAGTCCAGTCTGTAATTATTGTTTACAGAATATGTAATATTTTTATGCAAAAGCAGGTGAATTATTTGTTATGTCAAAACATCTAGGATAAAATGGAATAGTTCTTCCCATGAGTGAATGATACTCTAGAGTGATACTCTATGAATTTTAATAAGTTGTCAAATATCCTGACAACAAATTATGAACAGAATTTTTACAGTATTATAAAAAAACAGTTCCTGAGGGACTGGAAACATAGGAATTCTATTCACGTATGAAAGATGGTAAATGTATTAATACTATTACAAATATATTCTCAAATATTTAATTTCCTTACTTTGGAATTACTTTTCTAGTTTTCAGACTTTTAGACTTTTCTAAAAGTAGTCTTGGAAATGCCTGAAACACCTTTCTAGCAATTTTGCTGTGATGAACAGTTTTCTTGTCATACAATTTAATTTGCAATGCATCCTTTTAATAAGAATCTCCAATAATAACTCTTTTCTACAGTGGCAATGGGTTTTGCATCTAGATCTTCAATAAGAACACAATTAAAGAATTAAGGACAGGCATTCTGTTTTAACAGGTTTAATGTTATTCAGAAACCTTAGATGAGGTTTTTCTGGAAAAGGAAGGGGACTTTTCACAGGGAACTCTGTCTTTGGATAAGAAGAAATTCCTGCAGAAGTCCTCCAGTATACAGATTTTATCTCTCCCTTTTCTGACAAAATGCACAGAAGTCTGTAAAACAAGAGTTTATTAAGGTGGATAACTATACAGTGGAACATTTTGTTGAATTTTGAACCTGAGCTCATTTGCTGAGTTTGGCCAGGCTGACAAGCCAGTCTCTTTAGCCAGGAATGCCTTGTGTCTGTCCTGTTTTCTGGAGGGCTTTTTTTGGTTTTTTCTTATCCAGTGCAACCAGGTCATGTGGCATGCTATTCATGTGTTTATGTGGAAGAAGAGTTAGCTGCTCTTTTTACCAGTTATCCTAGAATGAATCAATTGGCCAGATCCTTCTCTCAGGTAATGCTGTATCCCGCTTATTATCTCTGTAGTTCTCACTAGTGCTATCCTTTCTACACTGAGTGAGACCACATTTGCCTATAAAAGCACTGCAAGCCTTATCTAAAAGACTCTGGATCCTATTTCAAAGAATCCCTTCTTCTCTATACTTACACTGCTCAATATAACATCTTCCTCAAATTTTAGGAAGGCTTCCATTCATATTAGTGAGTGACAGCTCTAACACAAAGAACAATTACACAGCTGTAAGATAGATGAATTCTCCAATTTATTAAGGTATTGCATGTGGCTTTTTTTGCAGTTGAGATGACAGATCATAAGTTTAACTGCTGTTTTCCTGGTCTTTTGCTGAGACAAGGTGAGGGTTTACTGGTTTTCATTACAGTGTTTTAAGCACTGCAGCTGCTCTCCCACTATGAACTAGGCTGAAATAATTAAATTCTGTCACTGAGACCAATGAATGAGAGTAAATTAGTAACAGTGACCTTCTACTGCAGCTAAAAGGATCACTGAACTTAAAGCAAAAATATGCTGTGAAAATACAAGTGATAAACTTGTATGTAGCCTTCTTAGCCCCCAACCACATAGTAAATAAACAATGCAATTCTCTTGGTCATTGAAATTTAGAGGAAACCTACAATCCTTGAAAAGCCAGTTCTGCATCTTAATAGCAATATTGTCAGATTTAAAATGAGAGAGATAGAGACACTAGCTGCAAAAAAGCTTTTAGATATGTGAGGAACAAAACTATTTTATTTGTTGCATTGTTTTGCTAAGAATGCTGTTCTGAGAACAGATCTTCAGAAGGTGTTTCTCTGTGTAGTCGCTAAATTCTGCCAGCTCCTGCAATGACAGAAGCCTCTGGTATTGTGAGTATGATTAGGTGCAGAGAAATCTAAGGAAACCATCAGCAACCACTCAGCTTTGTTCATGCCCTAGCAATGCTGCAGCTATAAAGAAGTTAAATTCTAACGCCTGATTTCATACAGTTTTACTGAAAACAGGATATATCTCTCCTATTAGTGATATCAAATCCCTGATCTTTGCTTCTTTGACTTCCTTTGCTTTTGATTTAAAAGATTACAAACACTTTAAAAATACAATCTTCTCAAATGCATTGGAAAAATCATATAGAGGAAACAAAGGTATTCTGCTTAGCACATAAATAGACAATCCACCATAAGGCAGATTATCTGAAAACCTTCAGCCCCTCGCAATTTGATCTCTTTATGGGAAGAGAGGTTCTTATACATGACAAAGTTTCAGCTTCTCACATGAATATTTTTTTTCCAGTCATTTATTATGTTTGTATTATTATTGCCACCATTGTTGTTACTGTTTTCCTCCCTGTCCCAGATATGCTCTTCAAATATTCCATCCTTAAGAACTTTAATATTTAGGCAGCAGGTGGTGATAACTGATGGTACCCAAGGCTGCAGGTTAAAGATAACAGCCTTTTAGTTATGTCAATAGTATTTGCACTTGTCCTCTTAAGCTGCATATTATTCGGGGCTTATTGTGAGTTTCGTGTTTGCATCTTTTCATGGAATTGTGCCACAACTAGAGATCTGCCATTTAAAAAGCTTGAGGTTTTGCTTTGGGGTGCCATAGCTTAAAATCCAACCATCTAGAACACTGCCCTTGCATGATGCAGCCACTAATTTTCTGTGTATTTTCCACTGTCTGTCAATAATATTTATATAGACAGAGGCATAGTGTTGACAGCAGTAGTTCATAGGACTTGCAAAATGAGGCTTGCAGAACTTCTCCCAATAATCACATTGCAATTTAAAGTGCTTAGTCTAAAGAGAAGAAAAGCACTTCAGGTATACATACATATGTATGTATACATACCAAGACAGTTTGTGTACCTCAAAAGTCCTGAAATGACAGAGTGCAGCTGTGGAAAATCAGGACCCCTTGGGATGTATAACAGAATATTATGGAATGGAAATACAAAAGCAAGGCTATAGCTGTCACTTTAGCATTGCATTAAGCCACCCTGTACCTTCTGTCATCATCTTTCCTGCTGAGTTTGGTCAACAGGTTGTTCTGAAGCAGCTAAGGAGCGACTTAACAAAAACTGCTATGAAGAGAGACCTGGTCTGCTAGAGAGGAAGGAAGAAAGAACTGGAACAGAAGCTCTGTGCCGACACTGGTACTTTACATTTAACTTTACAGAAATAAACTTTAAAAAAATAGGGCTTAACAATAACACTGACAGGAGAGGATGATGCAAACTGGAGGAAAAGCACATGTCCTTCAAAAACGGCAGGGAGGGATCCAGGTAACTACAGGCCAGTCAGCTGTTTTTCAGGCTCTAGAGAGGTGATGGACCAAATCATCCTGAGACCAGTTTCCAAACACTTGGAGGACATGAAGGTATTTGCAGGTAGTCAGCATGAATTTAAGAACAGAAAATCATCTCTGACTTGGCAACTTCCTACAATGGTGGAGGAGGAAAAAGGACTGGGTGGTGTTTTTCTCAATTTTAGCAAAATTTTATACAATGTCTTGGGACATCCTGATGTGGAGAAGTGCAGTAACATATACTGTGTATTCAAAACTGGCTGAACAGCCAGGGTCAGATGGCTGTGATCTGCAGTACAATGTCTGGTTGGAGGCTGGAATACTATTTTTTTTGCCTGGGATAGTGTTGATACCAGAGCCAATATTACTTAACATCTACATTAATCACCTGAATGAGACTCTGTCTTTTAATGTACGTATTTCAGAGCAAGGATATTACACATGCTGGGCTTGAATTTGCTATTTTAGCACAAATAAACAAGCTTCAGTCCTCCAGAATATGCAGAGGTCAGGAAGGCAGGTGTCTGTACCATTCTTTAGACCCATCCCAGGGAGATGTATAGCTCTTAAGGACCTCCAGGTATAGGAGGTCTCATGACTGATACAGGATGTTCCAGCAATTCCCTGCCTTTGTAATCCAAAAGCAGTTTAGGATACACAGGTTTTAATGAGACAGCATGTCAGTGGTTACAGAGGGACCCATAACTAGAGCAAGGGAGAGATATAAAGCTATCGTGCTCTTTGTGGTTTGCAAAACCACAAAGGCAGCTGCTGTTGAAGTAGTAGAAACAATGACATCGAAACCAGCATGTAAGTTATAGTTTCATTTGTTACCCAGCCTTTTCTTTTGCTTTTATAGGTCTTAATCATATGGAGTATGCTTTAAAAATAAATGCTTTTCATTTTCAAGCAGTAACACAACATTAAATAAATACTGGCAAGACATGGCACAGCTATTCCCCAGCACGATTTTGTGCAGCTCAGCAAGTAATTTCACCTGCTGAGGGAACTCAGGCAAGCAACCAGGCAATCTCATAAGGCCACTAAATCAGTGTAAACAAAGTCAATTTTGACTGGACCAGAGCACAATCTTAAGTTCATAAGCAGAAGAATTTGCAGCTTATACTTCTTAATAGCAAGTTCAATACTAGCTGACTTTGGCAGAAATCACAGAAGTGTTGTTAAGCTGTTCTGGCTTTTTGTTTGTTTGTTTGTTTGTTTTAGATGAGATACTAAGAGCTTGCAGGAATATTCATTTCCTGAGAAATGCTGAACAAAGAATGTAAGACATATTTCACAGGGATAATTTATGATTGGTCATTCTTTCTCAAAGGTATTATCTTGCTTTTCAAACATGTAACTTGAAAATGGATAAGAACCCTTTACATTTCAAAAAGTAAATAATAACAAATAAAATAAAATAAATTAAAATCAACAATCAAAAAATCCACGAGGCTCCCAAACAGTTTAGATTTCAGCAGTGTGTTCCTGATGTGGCTGAGCTGCCCATTTCAATTCCTCTTGCCAGCAGGTCCAGGTACCTACTCAGGTGCTTCTGGGGCTGGCACATCCCACTGTGGAGCCGGGCCAGGAGACAAGGAAAGGAGCTATCACAGAGCTGCCCTCTGACGACTGTTAAACAGCTTGGTGGCTCCCTATTTTATTTCACTGTTGTGCACTGAAATTGGTATTTCTTGGAACCAGGATAAGCACTGATAAAGCTGTTAAAAAAAAAAAAGGGATTTTATTCAGTGTGTGTGATTTTTCTTTATAGGTATGATGTCAGATTTGCACTACCTGCAATATAAACAGTGAGCTCTGAAGGACCAACCCATGTCCTGCAATAAAATCCCAAAAGGCTTCAGGAGTCATGTTTTGAAAAAATTGAAAAAGAATTCCAGCTAAAAGATTTTGCTGAACATACCTTTCAAATATTCTCCTGGCTGCACGTGGACAAAGGGCTTAGTACATTTCAAAAACACAGTAAATACTTCAACAATCACTAGGTGCTTTTTTTCTAATAGTGGCTTTCTGTTTTTTTTTATTTGAGGTGGATCAGGAAAATTGGAAAACTAAGTCCAGAGTGAGTAAAAAGGAGAAAGATAGTAGCCAAAGATACAGTAAAGTAAATCATTAGTAGAAATGGCTTGGTAGCTTATTACATAAAAATGTTTGTCCTGTTTATATGTTGGATGCATATTTGTAATTTTCATTTTTTTTCCCCTTTGTAAATGTGGAATTGTTGGTTCTAATCACCAATAATGGGACGAGGAGACCTAGAGGCGTTCCACGAGTTTTTTATTTCATTATCAGTCTCAGTGAAGGTAGAGACATAAATGATGGTAAAACTCACGCCATAACAATAGAAGCCAAAATTGTCTTTGTTATAAGGCCTTTTAAAAGTTTTTAGCCAATAGGCTAATGCTAAAAGCTTACAAGTGTCTACTTAAGCTAATCACTAAGCACTACATGTACACCTTACAACGCACAATAGTTGCTTGTTCTATATTTTTTTCAGCTCAGAAACTTTCTATGCTCCAAATATTTCAAGGTCTAAAATTCAACTCTGTTTCAAACCTCTATCTATGTAAGCTTATTGCAACATTGTGAAAGTCCTCTGCTTTTTCAGTACCCACATGGAATGATATCTATCATGTATTTATCATGATCTTGCCTTGATTTTCCACTGGATCTGAGCTTAACTTTGTTTTCTGTGATAAAGAAAGGTGGCAAAGAGCCGTTTGCTATTCCCTGCTTCATGACCCATGACTGATCAATCTCAGTACATGTTAAAGCAGAGATGGTTCATATCTAATGTATATTACTGAACTAAGGCCTCTGTCACACTCCTGTCACTCTTAAACAAGCACTCTGACCCAACACATGTTCCTTCTCTTTCTTTGTCCTGGGGGACAAAGAAAGATGCGATTGAACAAATTACAATTTTGGCACATATTTACAAGTACAAATTGCAATTTACTCCAAAGCTTCTATGCAATGAAATACCCTTCAACAAGGATGTTCAGATGATGTAATGCCACTTTACACAGTGTTAAGTGGAATTACCAGAGCAGAAAATGTGTATGTGCTTCCTTTTTGAATAATTATGTATTTACAGATGCCCACATAGAGAGAAATTGTCTTTCAGCATTAAAGTCTACAGGGCCCACATGGAGTCTAAAGTTTTTGCTGTTCAGCATGAGTAAAATGACAAAAAACAAACAAAAAATATACTCCTTGCTGTTGTCCTTTGGCTGGCACTATATTCATACGTGTTAGACCATCAGGGCAGCAAAACATAAACTTGATGATACAGTGATGAAAAAAACCCAACTGTGTCAATATGATTCTGCCCCAGCAAAGCAATATTTCTCAAACCTCTTAATAAAGGACTGTGAGTCAAAGTGACAATTGACAACTGCTCAATAAGAGGTCAAAAACAACCATGCACACAGATTTGTTGCTCTGTGTAAGCTTATGTTACCTATTTTTGATAAGTGAAACAATTGGCCTAAGTCATGTCACCTGAGGCTCTTCATATCTGAGGGAAGAGCAGTCATAGAGTTGAAAAAGATTATAATGTGGGTTTTTTTCTCTTATGCCTTTCCAGGAGAACTTGCTACATAGTTTCAAAGATAAATACAATATCAAAAGACAGTTGGCTTGAAAGAAAGATAAAATCTCTGTTTTGTTTACTTAGGTTTAAATACATTAATCCAAGAGCTAATATGATTGTGTAATAAATACAGTTAGGTCACCCAATTAATTAGTGTGTCTTACCAAGGGCAAGAGGAGACAGCTTCTTAAAAACAGCTTAAAGAGACAGTAAAACAAAGTGAAGCACAAAGCTGGTGACTATTTATGCTAAGCAAGTGGCAGGGGAAATAGGCAAAGTGCTTTTAAAATCTCTTCTCTCTTAAGAATATTTGAGACATGGATGCTTGTGAAGAATTTCTTAATTTTCAGCCCATTCATGTCTGAGAGATGTAAAGAAGACATTATTTTGTTTTATCCTAGAAAAGAGTTTTCTTTATTGCAGTTGAATGCAGCCAAAGTCCTCAGGGGATTTCTGATTTCTCATCTGATTTTTGTGGGAGGTAAGTAGTTGTGTATTCCTCTAGTCTAGAACTGGGGTTCAGAGTGAAGAGGAGTTTTGGGCATGATAACTATGTGGGTCAGTAATGCTGAATTGTGAGGTATTGCCCTAGGACGTCTGACTTACATTGGGAAGGATGGAGGCAGGGAAAAAGAGAGAGCATGAGAGGGAAAGGGAAAGAGAATGGAAAATAGGGAGGGAGGAAGGAAGGAAGATAGGAAAACACCATCTGAACCTCCTAGAAACATGTCCTCATCCATCCCCAGAGGCCATTTAAGAAGGAAAATATAAATCCCATTTTCTACACATTGTGGTTTAACCCCAGCCAGCAGCTAAGCCCCATACAGCCACTTGCTTATTCCCCCACTAAATGAATCAGAGAGAGAATCAGGAACGCAAAACCCAGAAGGATGTGGGTTGAGATAAAGACAGTTTAATAGGGAAAGCAAAAGCTAAGCACAAACAAGCAAAGCAAAACCAAGGGTTAATTCACTGCTTTGCAATGGTAGGCAAGTGTTCAGCCAGCACCAGGAGAGCAGGGCCCCATCACATGTAATGGTTGCTGGGGAAGACAAACTCCATCATTCCAAACGTCCTCCCTTCCTCCTCCTTCCCCCCAGTGCATACACTGAGCAGGATGTCCCATGGTCTGGAATCTCCCTTGGTCAGTTTGAGTCACCTGTCCTGGCTGTGTCTCCTCCCAGCTCCCCAGACACCCCCAGTCTCCTCCCCAGTGTGGCAGTACCAGAAGCAGGAAAGGCCTTGGCTCTGTGTAAGCTCTGTTCAACAATAACAGAAACATCTCTGTATTATCATCCCTGTGTTCAGCAAAAATCAAAAATACAGCCTTACACTAGCCACTGAAAAGAAAATTATCTTACCTTGCCAAAACCAGCACACTGCAACAAGCACATAACAGAGAATGTTAACTGTGAGTATTGCCTAACTATCCTAAATTCACAGTGAGCGTTCACTCCTGCTTTTGCTCTCTGGGCGGAATGAACTCATCAGCCAAGATAGGGGCAGGGAGAGCCTCTCTTTCACTGGCATCAAATGACAAGGAGCAAATGACAAGTTTGTGAACTAAATATTCTTCATCTTATCTTTCCTTTTAAACTAAGGAGCTTTCTCTCAGTTGTCCTAGAAGTAAAGGCAAACCAGTGGATTTTTCTTTGTTTCACAAAAATAGCCTGAATTATCCCCATTAAAATGTAGAAGAGTATTCCCTGTGTATTCACCATATATGTGGGGCAAGTCACTTCCTGTCTTTAACTTTTCGGTTTTATATACTTAGTCTAAGAATTTTTATGTGTACTTAGTGTATGATTAAATCTTCATCTCAAAGTTCTCAACAATTTTTTTCTATAATAATTTTTTCCAAAACCCAATTCAGGCATTGTTGTTTTGTTTGGGTTTGTGTTTTCTCCAAATTAAAACAGTAAATTAATGTAGCATTTATTATGCTAAAAGGATGCTGGAAATGCAATGGTAAGAATACATGATGGATTTAAGGGAGAAAAATGCTTTTAAATCTCTTTCCCATCTTTACCTCAGAGGGTAATAACAGCTTAACTCTGGGGACTTCAGACTTAGTAGGGAATGCAAAGAAGAGTAATGAAAGGACTGCAGCTATGCAAACTGAGCAGGATCTAATTGAATTACTAACAGATGGGAAATAATTAAATCATTTATTATCCCTTCACAATTAGTTAACTCACAAGTATATCTCAGACAATAAAAAGGTTTTATCCAACCTTCTGCTAGGGATTTAAACTTTTTATCATCTTGTCTTCTCTGGATCTGTTACTTCACATCTCAGCTTAATCAACAGCTATCTTCTCAACATGAAATGATCTTTCTGGTTACTTAAAAACAAAAATACAAGCACAAACAAACCACTTGAGTGTCATACACAGGCATCTACTTTCATGTGACATTTAAAAATGTCTAAGTGATACAACTGAAATGATTTGGGATCTTATGCAAACTTCTATAACACAAAGAACACAATTTTCATATGAGGAAAGGGTTTGCCTTTGGGAGACCGTTTCAGCCAACTGCATCTGCTATGACTTTTTACTCTCCTTTCTATATTGCCCAAAGGCTCAATTCACTGAAGAATTGCTCACTGGACTGCTAAGGCACCAGTTTGTCCCCATTAGGCAACTAAATATCTGGTGGACAAGATTCAGCCTCTGGATAACAGTGAGGAACAGGTTGTCATGTCATGGCAGGATGCAAAGCCAGCACAATAACTCTTCAGGGTTATGGCAGTGCCAAGGAAGGACATGTGTTGTGAGGTGTGCTTCAGTGACTCAAGCCTGGCTCCCTGATCAGGGAGACAGTCTGCACTAGAGAACAGGTGTAGAGCACACAGGACCATCAGTCTTGCCATCTTGCCCAATTGGCCTGTACCATGTGTTGACCAAGACCTTAAAGCTGAATCTGAGTCAGTACATTTTCCTCTGATAACAGCCCGAAGCAGCCTTAGTTAGTATAGATGACAATCTGTTATGCTCCCGATGTTAAACATTCCAAATCCAAAATACAGAGAAGAGGATGGTTCCAGTTTTAAGGATAACTGAAGTGTATCAGAAAATAGGAGTTAGGGAATGAATGTTTTTTCTCATATGAGAAAATATCTTGCTCAGCCCAAAAGGCTTACCTGTCTGAATAGATGCTGTTAAATATGAAAACATGGAACTTGTCATGTCAAATTACTGTCTTCCTATTAGGGCTTCAGGGTAAACATCAAGCCAACAATCTTGGTTTCCATCAACTCCTTGAGCCAAAATAAATATCATCTCAGGGGCACTATTTTCACAAATAAGCAGATTCCTACTAAACACCCACCCAGAGGCTTCATGGTAATCATGAATTTGTATCTTCATTTTCCATTTGCAAAAACTTTGCAAAATTGAAGACAATTAGCACCTTTGGGGAAAAGAAGCCCAGGAAAAAATTTGAAAGCAGTTTCCATAATGAGGATCAATATTAATGTGTGTGTTGGTGAATTAAGGGGGGTTTTTTTGCAGTTTTAAACAATGCTACAAGTACTTCATTCATCTAAGCACAAGAAAGTAATTTCATAAATTTTTAATATGGTTTTAATTAATTTTTCAACTCTTTAGACAACAAAGCCCCTGTCATAAATTAATAAAAGATAAATCTGCACAGAAAGTTTTCACTTTTATTTTAAGAGGAGTTTTAACACTTTTTTTTAACTGCAAGCCCCACAAAGCTGAAGACTTTTTTAGAATTCTTTAACAGTAGTGCTCAAAACAATTTTTTAGACTGGATTTCAGAACTGAAGCTGTTATAAAATTAGACTCATCTTCTGAATGTGAACAATCAAGACCCTTTTATAACTGATAAAATTTCAAATTCTAAGGGGTATTACTGGGAAATGGGAGTGCATATAAAATTTCTTTGCATTATAAACCATGTTCCTACACCATCAAGTTCCTCAGTATGTTAGATTTCATAATTTCTGAACCTGGTCAGTATTCAGATGATCAAACTCTAAGACTAAGAATCTCAAACAAGGAAAACAAGGCAAAATACACATCCTTCTGCCCTCCACAAGAATAAAACCAAAGGGAAACAAAGCTATTATCTCTATGGAAGCTCTCAGTGTTCCCTCATGTTTTCAGATGGATCAGATCCTAGAAACGCTGTGTTTTTTCTCTTATGACTGGCCTGTTTTAGATCCTAGACAAAGTCACCCCACTAAACAATGAAACTCATTGATAAATCATAGAATCATAGAATGGTTTGGGGTGGAAGGGCCTTTAAATATCATCTCATTCCAACCCCCCTGCACCTTCCTCTAGACCAGGTTGCTCAAGACCCCATCCAACCTGGCCTTCAATATTTGCAGGAATGGGGCATCCAAAACTTCTCAGGGTAACCTGTTCCTGTGCCTCCCCCTCCTCACAATCCAGAATTTCTTCCTAATATCTAATCTAAACCCATTCTCTTTCAGTTTGAAGACATTCCCCTTTGTCCTCTTGCTGCATGCTCTTGTAAAAAGTCCCTCTCCAGCTCTCTCGTAGGCTCCCTTCAGGTACTGGAAAGATGCAATGAGATCACCATCCAGCCTTCTCCAGACTCAACAATCTCATCTGTCTCAGCTTTTCCTCATAGGATAGGAGTTCCATCCCTCTAACTATCTTTGTGGCCCTGCTCTGGACTCACTCCAACAGGTCCATGTCCTTTCTGTGCTGCGGACCCCAGAGTGGGATGCAGAATTCCAGGTAAATCACCTGATGCTTTTACAAATATTTTGATAAACTCCCAATTCCAGTCACATTCCTTATGAGGATGTTATTGTCCATAAATATCTAACAAAGACTGTGATTTTTTTTACCCCATTATAGTAGAGTGTGCATGTGATTTCAGTTTTATTCCATTAATAAATGGGGTTTTTTTAATAATTTATCCTTATTAATCTTATCTTTTCTCAAACATAAGCATAAAAATGTATTTTTTTGTTCACTTGTACAGATCACAAAGCATTGAGTAATTTTTAAACTTTAATTATGATATTCATTTTGCTTCTAATCTTACAATTTTGTGTGATCACAGCGTTGGCCATATTGAGGATCAAATCAGTACACTGATGAGTAGTTTTTGTTCTCTCTTCACCCAGTGTGCTCTCACTAAATGACCACATTCTGTCATGCTGCCAGTCCCACAGAGAGTTTGAAGTACCTCATCAACACATTATCCTCTTCAATGAAGATGATGGGAAAGCAAAATTTCATAATTGTGTTCATGTTGGAAGGTTTTCTCAGGGACAAAATACAGATTCTGGACATAGAAAGTGTTCTGGTCTTGGAAAAAAGCGCTTTGCTAAGAGAAAGTGATAGTTCACACAGCTTACCCATCCTAGTAGGACAGGTCTTTTTTATTCAAGGTAGCCAAAAAAAATTGCCTGTGAACAGATGAAGAACTTTGAGATACATCAACACACATGATGAAAGGCTGAGCAACAGATGTTAGAGCAGGATAACATCAGACTCACCACATTGAAAGGCTGGCATAGCTGCTAATTGCACAGAGTAATATGACTTTCTGAGGGACTCAGAAAGGATTTCATAAGGTTAGGGGGAAAGAGGAAGAGTGAAAGTCAGATAGATGGCCTAGCAACCCAGTGGAATGAATTGTTGAATATAGGGAGAATAACAATTTTGTTGGTAAAAAATTATTTTTTATTCTACTTGATACAGCTGAAAAAGATAGACATTCTTCTTTTTAATCCCCATATGAGGTCTGTCATTGGAAGTTTTTTCTTTCTTATTAAGATACAGCATTTAATTTAATGACATTTAACCTCTGCCTTCAAACTGTACCTCTGTATGTGAGGCCACCATGCACACAAAAGCTATGAATGATTAAGACTAATTATGAGGTAACAAAGTGACAAGTGGAGTGTTTAGGAAAAGGGTCTAGAGTGTTTGTAAAAGGGTGTGGATGACTTTGATTAAGATCACTATTAGTAGGCATGTCTATAAATCCAGATATATGTGGCTTCAGACCTTGCTTCCCAAAATAACAGCAAATACAGGAAAGGTGAAAAGGGAGACCAATTTGTTGCAAAGCTTATAATTCAGCCTGTCAGACATTTCAGCTATTAATACTGCATTTAAAAGTGAAGCTGTAGACTTGTGTGATGTGATCCATTGGCTAAGCAGGAGCCATGACATTTTGCAAAAGCCAAAAGAGGTAATTATGGTGTTAAGAGCTTTTAGATTGGAAGCTGGAAGGCAATAGTGAAACTGAAGGAAGGATGAACCATTACAGCCTCTATTGTTTACCATTTTAGAAATGACAACAGATTTTGCTTTTATTGGAAAAACTCTAGTTTTAGGACTTTTCTTAAAAGCAGGATCAATTCTCCATTAAATGTGATCCACAGAAGTATAAACATATTTCTTAAGTTTCTTTTAATTATGCATTCGTAAATGTAAAAATTCTGCAGAGGAAAATGCTGTTTTATTCATCTTCTGTGTCAGAACAATCAGGATATAAAATTATCTGTAGAGACACACACCAATGCTATTTCTCAGATGTTTTCACTTCAGCTTAGCAAAACAAAAGACAGGAGGAAACTTTATTACTACATTTAGGAGTATTCTTGGATAGAATATTCACCACATTGTGAAATTAATGCCTATGTCATCATTTGATTATTCATCTTGCTAGAAGGGTACAATCATTATTTTGGCAAAGGAAAAAGGAAAAGAAAAGAGAATCTTTAGTTAATAAATAGTTGTATTTCTCCAGCTAGAAGGCAGAGCTTTCATTCTCCCATTCAATACATCATGGTACCCCTGGGGTTTTACTTTAATCAGAGAATTTTATTTATGCAAGCAAGATTAACACATCAGTCCTTTAAAGGAATGAGAAGAATTCTTGATTCATCCATGTACCTCTTAAAGGTATTCAGTTCCAAACTGTAGACTCCAATACATCAAAATTATCATGTTCTTCTCACAAAGTAGAAGAACCATGTTTAGAAATGGCTGGACCTCGTATTTATTTCCCCAAACGGAAGTTTTAATCCCTATCTGTGTGTATGTGATGTGAATTTATTGAACTCCTCCAGTAGATAAGTTTAAGAAGTATTTCAAATCCTCTTTGCAAACATATTCATTATTTCCTATCCAATTCTACAGTAACAGTTATGGTAAAAAAAAAAAAAAAAGAAAAGAAAAAAGAAAGAAACAAACAAAAAACCCCAAACCAAACAAAACCGAAGAAACAAACCAAACCAAACTAAAACAAAAATACCTTGTAATTTTTACTAAACTTGTTGGAAGTCCGAACTTTTTCTGTTGTGAATTATAACTGGATAATATATGTTCACTAAAGTAGGGGCAGACTGAAATATTCTATGAACACATCCCTATTTTATCTTCTCTGAGGCTAAAAAAGAAGAGAACTGAGAAGTATGAGGTAAGGGGGAATCAGATCCTAAACAAAGTAGGGGAAATATTCCCATGCTCAACTTGGGTCAATTTTTTCTGAATCTCTCTTCTGTCTAAAATTGTCTAAGCAAAGCACAAGAGGCTTCCTTGAATCACAACGCTGTGAAACTAGTTTCTCTGGTGGGGAAGAGAACGGCCCAGAATAATGAGGCCATTACTAGGACTTCTTAAATTGAGAGCTGCACTCTCAGCAGCAAAAAGAGTTCACTTCAGAGAGGAATCAGCCACCTCTTAGCTAGCAGTACTCTCAAAGTTACTCAGAAATTATTATTTTTGTCTTTTCTCTGCCTCAACTTTCCCATGTACCATTCTGTATCACATGTGCTTTCCAGTTCTTGTGACTCACATGAGTGCTGGCATTCCTTAGTATCAATACATGACCAAAACAAATGAACATATCCACTCCATTTACAGGTCACAAATGATGCAAATTTGAATTGTGTTTCCTTGAGGGAGACAAAATATATGAGATTCCCTTTCTCTTCTTAGTTAACTTAATAAGAACAAAAATTAATATATAACTTGATTTTAAATATATATACGTTGGATACTGCCAGCAAATGGTACTATCTCTTGTTTCTTGTACCTTGTGTTGGCCGGAGGCAGGAAATAAAAGGAACCTGTGTTGTACAGAAAGCCAAAGTCCTTAATCAATGCAACAGTAAATGTCCATGGCCTCTCAGTATGAAAAAATCAGGTAATCAATATTTTCATAAGCTTGGCCTGTTGTAAGCATGATTAAAATACTCCTGAAAAATTGCTCTATGCTGATCAAAAATTGTATAAAGCTTCTTCAAGCTGAAAAATAGAAATCATTGTTAAAATAATAAAACTCCATCACACAGATACACAAAAAAGCCTATTAGGGCTAACAGGAATATGTTAATCAAAGAATAACAAAATGAAGGGTGATTTTACTCTGCCTTTAACACATCCTTCTGTGTGTGTACTGAATCATTGATAGTTTTAATCTTTCAGCTGGAAGGGGGATTGTGCTTTTAATTATGTTTCTAATCCAGAATAAACATGTGATTAAAAATATGCTCTTGGACATGAAAATCTTGTAAAAGCTGATATTCTGTGAAAATTGCTCCATTAACTCCCTTGTTTACAGGTTGCTTTTCCTACTTCTTTCAAAATCAGCAAAACTTATGGATATAGCTTAAACTGTAGATAGAAAACTGGAGTTTCCATGCCATAGGTTAAAAGCCAGATTGCCCCTAAGACATTCCTTTAAAAAAGTCTTTTAAAAAGGGTAAGAAAAGAAAGAGTTAGTTTATTTGAAGAGCTAGATTTGCTTCACAGGAAGTCTGAATTCAGATCCCTTTAACTGTATTATGTTGGTTTTCAGAACTGTAATGACTTTTAAAGAACAAGGCTTAATGTAACAGCATGAAAAACAGGAAAGATGAGTTGAGAAGGGACTTTGTATCATGGAAGAGAAAGTTGGGATAGCAGAAAAGATCAAAAATATGTGAAGAGTGATTGCAATAAAATTCTACCTACAAACCAGATAAAGGGAAGGTAAAACTCTCCAAAGATAATCCAAAGATTATCTCACTCCACGAATACAAAACACATTTTAACAGTGTTCTGTCACCAAGCCTTGCAGGCTAAAGCATGCAGATCATCTCCTGAAAAGTGAAGTCCTTGTGCTGATATAGAAATGGGTATAAAAAAAGGACTTGGAGAATGTTTTGAATGGACCAAGTTTTCCTTCTTTTGTGTAGGTCTGGCCTCGGTCATTAATATCAACTCCCTTCACATCCAGAGGAAACATCATCTATGTTCTCCCTCAGGCAAATTGCTCATTGATGCTGGCATTTGTGACTTTCTTCCTTTCCCAATGGAGGCTTGACTTAATAATTGTTTCCCCTGATAGATCACAATCCCCACAGATGTTAATGAAGATTTAAAATACTAAAATTAACATTTCTTTCCTGATCCTACATAAAGATGATTACATTTGAGAACCATTTAATTTCCCCATCCTTGTTCTCCACCAGCAAAGAAGGGGCCTCATAAAGGTATTTGTGGGGCTCACCCACTCTCTTGCTACATTACTTTTTGCCCTAGAAATCTAATGAATTATCCTCTTTCACCATGTGACAGTGAGATGTCAATGGTCCTGACAGCAGAGAAGGGATTAAAAGATGATAATCCAGAGATGATCTTTTTCATATTCACACACAGTATCATACTTTTGCAGAGTCTGAGGGATGCAGAGCACTGACTGCAGGCTAGAGTACTCTCAGAGATCTCAAACAAGAAGTTAAAAGGTGATCTCCCAAACTCCTCTCTAGGGCTCGCAACATTAATGTCCTCTTGGAGATCCTGAGGGATGCTTCCCTTCACTTAACAGCTAATGTATGGCCATCTGCTCTTCTTAGTTTGGTTCATTTGTGTCATGCATAATCTCAACATCACAAGGGACAGTCAAGCTGCATTCTTGATGAAAATTTCAATTTTCATGTAACCAATTTGAAGAAAACTCTTCATCACATACACCCTGGATAAAATTAAATTTAGTATCTACAAATTGCATTTAAAATATTTGCCAGACACTAATAGACCATGAAGATATATTCAAATCTATATCCAAATTACCTGGTCTCAGAAATTATGCCCAGATACAGATAATACAAAGTGATGAAATTTCAGAACCAGCAGAAATATGCTGCTCTCATCCGAGGCATTGTAGTCTGGGCCCAAACTGGTGCACAAGCACAACTCCCAAGTAAAACTCACGTATCTGTGTTCTGGGCTATGCTTGCACAGAGCTGAAGATGAAACTGCCATATGTGTTCTTCATTTAAACTCTAAGTCTTGCCAAATAGAATAGAGTTACACAAATCCAGTGTGGACGAACAGTCTCTGAACATATGTCTATTTATGAATAAATCGCTCACACTGAAGGACTCAATATATTTAAATTTGATTTTCTTTTGCTTTGTCTAAATAATTAATTTTTCTTCTTATCATTATGATTTCCTCACATGAACCATTTTATTTCTTCTCAAAATGTTTTTGTATGGAAAATATATTTTCACCGCCTTTGTAATTTAATTCTCCAGGCACCACATTCTTTCTAAGTCATTTCTTATGTTCATTTTTTCACAGTCTAAAAGACTTTGCCTGAGCATGTTTTTTCATCATTGTTGTTTCTTGTTTTCTTGCCTCAAAATACTAGATTCTAGGCAGAGCCAACTAGAATTGGACAAAGTTTGGGAGGGAGTGGTGGGTCACAGCAAAAAAAGAGTAGACACATTGTAAGGAAAATATTTATGTATATATATATGTCTATGCATTCTTAAAGGCATAAACTTGTTACTAGCTAAAAATCATCCCCCTATGAATAAATTAATATCCTAAATAAATTGAATAGGTTTAAAGTTTATTGTATCAACCAGCTGCCAAAATTAAGATCTGTGGGAGGTTGCTTTACCTGAAATTTCAAAGTGGTAAATGGAAATCTGTGAAAATAAGGAATCAGCTGCCCCTCTAAGAATTGTTGTAATTTTTTGACTTAGGAGAGTTAAAAGCACCATCTGTAGCAGAAAGTCACTTGTCTATGAGAAAAATGCCCTTCAAAGCTCTGGATGCCACCCAGAAAAATAACATCTGGAAAACAAAAGTGGCTCTCCCATGTAGTTCTAAGTTCATCAGTTTCATCTTTATCTATACATGACCTTGTTCCTGGGTGAAATGCCTGAAGTGTGTTGCTTGCCTCCTAGTTTCCTTAATCACAAGCTTCCTTGTTAGGCTCTAATGATAAGGACAAAAGAAAAAACAACTTCTATGACCTAACAGTGATTCTTTGAAGACCACGTGTCCTGGATTGTAGTATAAGATATGCACAAAGTATTCTATCACCATCATCATGAACTGTTGAATCCAATTGCTGAAGCAGTGTTTTCCCTGGCCCTCTTCTGTTAATGCGTCTTCTGTTAATGGCACATCAAATGCCTGCTGCATGACTCACAGATAACTCCCTCCAGCAGTTATATCTCTTTAATGGGCCATCAAGGACCCCCTGTATGACTCATCATCCCATTGGGAGATGTTCCACCCAGGGGGAGGAGCCAAGCATTCTCACCTGGATATAATCTGGGATTTGGGACAGTACAGGCAGCCCTTGCCCACTGGATTCCCAGAGGACCAGAGCTACAAGACCTTTCTATGGGATCACTGCTTCAGGAAGACCCTCTCATCTGGACTGCTTCCATCACCCTGCTCAGGCTGTATTCTGACTCTGCCAGTGGTCTTTTGTATTATAGCATTTATTTTATTTTATTTTATTTTATTTTATTTTATTTTATTTTATTTTATTTTATTTTATTTTATTTTATTTTATTTTATTTTATTTTACTTTTTCTTATTATTATTAAACTGTATTTCTGACTTGGAGCCTCTCACTCGTTTTGCGTTCAAATCACTACACCACGAGAAGGGTCAGCAAGCATCTCAGACACTGCCTGGGGATGCACAGTCCTCCTTCTTTCTTTGCATTAAGTTTTTCAAACCATTCAGCTGCTGCTTAATATCATTGGCATCTGACCTTGATTTCCAAAGCTGCTGCTGACAAATCTCTGCAATCTTGCCAAGTAGAAGAAAGACAAGGGTGAATATCAAATATGAGAGATACACTAGAGCAATGCTTCAATAGAGATTAAATTTAGGTTGAACTTCAGATGCGGAGGAAGAACGTAAACTCAGATTTTGCCTTCTGTCTCATCACTGAGAGCTTCTCTTCTGAGAGCTCTGAGTTTCTGTTCAATTGTTGCTATGACTGATGCCACCATGGCTTTTTCAGGAAGAGGGAAATGGAAAACCCCTAGATATTGTAAGGATGAGTGGTAGGGATTGATCTGAAAAGCTATTAGAGTTTTCATGAAAATCAGCAAGATTTAGACTCTCATAAAAAGCTTGTCTCAGACAAGCCAGCCCACCCCATACAAGGGTCTGGGGCCCTCCTCTTTATCCAAGAATATCACATATCAGAGAGAGCTGGCAGCTGTTCAGCTCTGGCAGAAGTGCAGAAACAAGCTGGGCATAGACCACACCCATTTTGTATTATTTTGTCTAAGGAGCCTGATAGTGCCTTTGGTCCCTGAAATTCCTGTAGAGAGTGCAGGCTGTTAACAGACAAATCTGGCCTTCCTCATGGCCAGGTACACGCATAGCCTTCCTCATTTTTGGCCATGCAAAATTAAACTTTGCATATGTTGTTCAGAAGCCTTGAGCAAGAACTTCTAGTAACTTCCATCTTATGCTTTTTTGTGATGAAACATTCTTTTATCTTTATTCCATTGAAAAATATTACATTTCTTATGCCTAAATAAATTTCTCTTCACCAAGAGAAATAAGCATCTGATCAGGAATTTAACTTTTGTCCTCTGGAGGGCTGAGCAGGGAATCCTGTAATGAAGTCATTGGTCCTCTAATCAGAGGATTAGAGGTCCAATCAGTTTTCTCCTGTGCCCTGTAGAGTAGTCATGCTTTGGTAGATGTTGCACTGCTATTCACGCTTCACTTGCACTCTATTCACCTTATGATTGAAAAAGATGATCTTAGTGTGAGATTGGATTTTTGTCCTGTGTGTGTATGAATTGTAGCTGGTAGACCTCTCTTGAACTGAGGATATTTACAAACATCTAGCTTCCAAAAACACAGTTTGAAATACTTATCCAAGTAACTCACTCCGTGGCTGCTTTCCCTACCTTCACTGTGAATAAATATCTTTTCCTTCTCCAAGTCAAAGGGAGATTTTCACAGCAGCAAGTTTAGGATGTAAGCCAGATTTACCTAATTGCAGTAAATAGTGATCTGGAGGGTGTTTTTCTGGTCTATTTTTGTCTACTTTTGGATTACTTGTGCAATGATGTTCTTATGAGACTGTGGTGGTGTGACCCTGGCTGGAGGCCAGGTACCTATGAAAGCCACTCTATCACTTGACTGAACAGAGGAGAAAAAAAAAATTAAAGGCTCATAAAAGCAGAGAGACATCACTCACCAATTACCATCATGGGCAAAACAGTTACGACTTAGGGAACTTACTACCAATCAAAATTACAGCTGCAAAATGTGAAGTAAAACAAATATTAAAAAATCTTTTCCCCACCCCTCCTTCCTTCCCAGCTCTATCTCCTCTCTGACAGTGGAACAGGAAGACAGCAAATGGGAACTATGGTCAGTTCATCATGTGTTGTTTCTGTCACTACTTCTTCCTCAGGGAGAGGAGTCCTTCCCCTGCTCCTGCATGGGGACCCTCCCACAGGAGCAGTCCTCCACAAACTTCTCCAATGTGGATCTCCTTCCATGGAATACAGTCCTTCAGGAACAGGCTGCTCCAGTTGGGTTCTCCACAGGGTCAAAAGTCCTATCAATAAACCTTCTGCAGTGTGGCCTCCTCTCTCTGAGAGTACACAGGTCCCTTCCAGGACCCTGATCCAGTTCATCCACCTGCTCCACTGTGGATCTTCTCTATGATCTGAAAATGATCTCTGCACCTCCATGGACCTCCATGGGCTGCAGCGCACAACTGCCTCACCATGGTCTGCACCACACACGCATGTTGGAGGGGAATCTCATCTCCAGCACCTGGAACACCTCCTCCCCTTCCTCCTTCACTGACTTTGGTGTCTGCAGAGTTCCTTTCACATGTTCTACCTCCACTCTTTTCTGGCCACAATTACATCTGTGCAATAATTTGGGATTGGGGTTTTTTTTCCCCCTCTTTTTTTCTCCTCTCTCTTTTATTTTGTTAAGTGACAGCCAATGCTTAAGTGGGAATGTATTTGAAAAGAGTATCACATAAGATGCCAGAGGAAAAATAATGAGAAAAACTTTTCAAACACTTCTAAGGAACTGTGTCCCCTTGAATAACACTCACTGTCAAATATACTGTGTCATTTGTGCTTAGTCACTGTGTCCATTACTGTGCCAAGATAAGGCAACTTCTCTGTCATTGAGAAGGAGATTGTTGTTTGGATGCTGAGATACCAACTGCCCACACACTCAGACAATATAAAAATCAAATGTGCTCTGTGATTAAAGGAGGTGATCCTTGAGAATTTCAATTATATGCTACTATTAGACTGAACAATTGGTAATCTGAAAGCTTAATATTTAAAAAAAAGTTATTACCCTCATCTTCTCTGGAAAACGGACCATGGTATGGAGCCAAACAAATATGTCAAAACCTATTAAGATGAATTTAATTACAGTTCTTAGTGCCTGGAGTCTCAAATTCAAGGAGGAACCTAGGAAAGTAATCATAATTTATGGTCATAATAAAATCTCACTCCATTCATAACATCTACCTTATAGCCTCTGTATTGAGAAAATCATTGTTATTTCTAAAAGCCACGTGATTCCTTCACAAAACATTTATTAACTTGCAATATTCCTCAAAGCCCAAGATTTTTGAGCGGTTTTTCTGTTCAAGTTAGTGGGAAGTTACAAAGACTGAATTAAGATGCCCATTTGCTAAAATGTTGTCCCAAATAGTGCTGAGGGCAGGCAGTGTTTTGAGAGAAATCTGCCTGATAGTGAGAGGTCCCTTTTAAGTTTGTGTATGTTTTCCTGGCCATGTCTGTGTCCAGCAGCATAATGTAGCTCAATCACATCCCTGTTGAAATGAGAGGTAAGGCTCCCATTTACCTTAATGTTACAGAATCATGTCCCCAAAGAATTCCAGCTAGCAGAACAGCAAAGTCAGAGATCCACTTCAGTAATGATTGCCACAGGTGTTTATCTGAGTACCTTCCCACAGGGCCTGTAAAATAAAAGGTCAGATATTACATAATATCAGACAACAACAAAAACATGTAATTCTTCAAAATAGGCTATCTCAAACTATTTATAAAATGGCGAAGATTCTCCCTATTGCTCTCAGTTTGAGCAAAGTGACATGGTCCTATCACATTCCCTGCACTCATCATTAAATACAGAACTATCTGGATATGTTATCAACAAAATATGGCTTTGATAGATTGACTGAAATCAAAGTATCATGCTCTGAAATTGTTAAAGGGCTTTTCTGAATCTGCTGAGGGCTGTTTGGCAGACAAGTTTGAGAAGTGGGTTCACCTGAACCTCATAAACTTGAAGTTCAACAGGGCCAAGAGCGTTGTGCTGCACGTAAGTCAGGACAAACCTCAATATCAACACAGGCTTCAGGATGACAGCAGCCCTGATGCGAAGGACTTGGGGTGGAGGAGAGGCTAGAGATGACCCAGCACTCACTGCCCAGAAAGCCAGTTATATCCTGGGCTGCATCCAGAGCAGGGTGGGCAGCAGGGCCAGGGAGGGGATTCTGCCCTTCTGCTCTGCTCTGGTGACACCCCACCTGCAGTGCTGCATCCAGCACTGCAGCCCCAAAGGACAGGGACCTGCTAGAGTGAGCCCAGAGGAGGAGCACAAAGGTGACCGAAGGCTGGAGAGCTCTCCAATGAAGACAAACAGAGTTCAGATGGTTCATCCTGGCAACAGGAAAAGGGGTAATGGCTTTAAAGTAAAAGAGGGTTGATTTAGATTAAATATGAGGAAGGTTGTTTTTTACAATGAGGGTAGTAAGGGACTGGAACAAGTAGCCCAAAGAGATGGAAGATGGCCCATCCCAAGACACATTCAAGGTCAGGCTGGATGGGTCTCTGAGTAACTTGATCTAATTAAAGATATCCCTGCTTATGGAATGAAATTTGAACTAGAAAATCTTTAAAGGACCCTTCCAACCTATACTGTTCTATGATTTTATGATTCTATGTTAAGTAAAATAGAATCACAGAGATAAAATAATTAGCTTAAGAAGTAGTTATGGTAGTAGCGAGATGAAAGTCTCCAGAGAGAAACACATGTACATAGCAGAGAGTTATGAAAACCTGAGAGCAAAAATCAACACAGAGCTGTGAGATGTTAATTCAGCAAGGTAAAAGATCAGACCACATGCTGTGGAGACTGACATTTCCTCACCTGACTTAGGAGTGCCTGATTCCTGGCCATCAGAGATTCATCAAGAGTCTATCTTACAAGTGCTAAGAATATCAATGATGAGCCTATGACTGCAGTCCAGCTGTTTGTTGGGTGTGTTAACCAATAAATAAGATCATTTTATGTACTCATGAATTGTGTATGAACCTCTTTGCAAACGTCCCCCCCACAGTAAAATGCCCAGTAGATCCTGGAAAGTCTCATTGGATTGTAACATTCTTTACTTCCATGAGAATGCTTTAAACACCTGGAAAATTTGTCTTGGTTTGCAAAGACAGGTGTCTGCCAGGGAAAGCTGGAGCTTCCCTTGGAATGGAAAATGTAACCCCCCTCCAAATTATTGCAATTAAGGGCTTTCAGGCGAAGATATGGGAATAGGAATAACAGTTCTTTACTAGGAATATTAAAAATACAAATGTAGTAGTACAAAAAAAGCCAAGAAAGCAAATAAAGAAACAAAAACGTCCTAGAAACCCTGACAGAGTCAGAAATACAACCTGACACTCTGCTCGTCAGGGTGTTGGAAGCAGTCCAAATAAGTCCTTCTGGAGTAACAGATGTGGTTCTGTTGGAGTAGAGATGATCCTGCAGAAGGATCCAGTGGTAGCAAGATGGGTGCAATCTTCCTTTGGGAAATCTAGTGGAAAAAACAGGCTGTCCTGCTGTTCTGAATCTCAGGTTTTATCCAGGTAGGGAAGCTTGGCTCCTCCCACTGGGTGGAGCATCTCACAATGGAATGATGTAATATGTTATGTCATTGGTAAGCCTTAATGGCCCATTAAAAGAAGATATCCCCCTGGAGGGTGGGTGCTTTGTGGAAGAGATAAGGAATGTTGCTCCACCTGGTTTTAACAGCTCCCCCATTAATAGAAGACACTTGCCCCCTCCCCCCAGGTGTTATGAGGAATGGGTTATACAAGAGATAAAGAAAACACCTCCTCAACCAGTTTCAATAGACGGCAAATAGAATACACGCTTTTGTTACACATTGCAAACCAAGACAAAGTCTCAAAAGGCATGAGGTGCCCATGAACAGGAAACTAAATCAAGGTGCAAACTTCTGTTCCTAACATGAAGGCTAATAGCATTTTGTAGCACTGTGGTTATGAAAGAAAACAAAGCTTTTGTTGTAAATCAGTATGAGGCACTTCTAAATATCCTTAACCAGGGACTGGAATCCTTACCAGACAGATTTTTTTTCTTCACTTAAGATTGATTTGATTAGTGTTTTTTAATGAAATAATTAGCAGGTTGTGCAGGGTCTAGGACGTATGTGCCTGGATGGGAACAGTCAGACGCTATCTCATTTTGTCAGTATTTAAACTGATCAGAGATGTGCCAGATTTGCCAGGAGCCATTTGGCCGTAGTGCCATGTCTCAATCCATAAACCTTCCAGACTGTGAGAAGGAGCCCACTGTTTCTTACATCATTCACTATAGACATATCCTACATAGAGTATGAGTACATCTTGTACATCAGAAAGCGCAGAAATCTAAGATGGTGGCATTTTCTTCTTTTTGCCATCTGAGACGCTGAAAAATACCTCTAAAGCAAAGCAGAAACCAATCAAAAAAGAACACTTGCAAATTCTCTTCCCGTCTACATCAACAGGTACTATTGTGTTTGTTGTGAATTTCATACGTACCTGTACATAATGGCTGAAACTCTGAAATAATTATTTAATCCATCCCAGAGAAGTCTTTTGAGTATCACAGTCAAATAAACAGCCCCATACAAGCCACTAGCTGTGTGTTCATTAGGCTGGACTTCTAAATTCAACGATATCTATAAATAAGTGTAAAAGGAAAATTTCAGGGTGGTCTATGCCACTGAAAGAATAAATAATTAATTGCATCAGGTTTTTTTTGAACATTATTTTAGCTTTTCCTACCCTATTTCATATGAATATGAAGCAGAACTGAGAGGGAAAAAAAGAAAAGAAAGTGAACAAAAATTAAGAATTGGTGATATTAATGTTTTTTTTTCCTTTGGTATTCAATAATATAATATTTCTGAAATATATATTTTTTTAAAGTTGTATTAAAAACAATGATTTTGTCTGACAGCAATATCGCTTGAAAATCTGTAGTACAAAATAATAATAAAAAAGTATCACTCAACCCTTGTCAGCAGAGAAAACCCCAAAGGCCAGATGATGAACAAGTTATGAAAACATTTCACACTCACACTCATGCCTTTATATAATATGAGTGAAAGAATGGAATCTGAAGTGATTCACTTGGTTTCCTTTCCTTATAACTACTTCCTGTCATTGATAAGAGACAGAAATATCAGTTGTTTGTGACAGTATAATTTCACCTACAGACATCATATTTTGAATTACTGGAAGAAAAGACTTCTGTAGCAATTTTCTGTCTTACATTATTGTTGTAATTCCTTTGAAATGAATTGTGTTATTGCAAATTGTGTAAATCTAAGTATGAACATGAAGAAGGTTCTCGTTTTGGTGTGACTGGATGCAGTCTGCTCTTATTAAACCTTTTAATAATTAAATACAAGTGACTATATTAAAATAATATTTAGGTCCTTGCCTTAAACTTAAGGAATAAAATAACCAAAAATAAATGAAGCAATAAAGATGTGCACAGACCTTTTCTCAGGCCTAATATTGTTGATTCTTAATATACCCTCAGAAAAATGGATAACTGATTAAAATTATATCTGCATTATTGGGATTAGCAGCATGTATTATAGAAGAGAAGCCTCCATGGACATTGAATTTCTTTCTCTTTTCCTGCATATCATCTTGTTTTGTTTTGGTTTGTTTTCATTTTGTTTATCTGAAATGAAGAATCAGGTGCAGGAAAAGACATACACATCTGCTTACACCTGGATATGTGTGGGTGATGTTTATAGACGATCACACGTTGATACTCAGGCTTTGCTGGTAGCAGTCCTGCTTCTAAAAGCACTCTGATATTTTGTATGAACCACCTGATTCCCAAAGTGAATTCAGAAGCCTGCTGCTGGTCTGCATGTGAAATTGACATGGATCTGTAGGACGACATTGAGGCAGACCTTTGGAAGGGTATTCAGAGAAAATGTTAAAGATGATGGTGCAAAGTAATCCTCCAAATGATGGATAGTAGTCTGTTTACATCGGCTCCATTGGCTGCAGAAGACTCAGAAGCAATAAACACAAACCTCTGACTCCTGCTCCTCTCTTTAGGTCAGTATCTTCAGAAATGGGCATCTCCAAAGAATAGACTTCTGAAAGGTGTTAATTGTAGAAGTATTTTGTGTTGGGTCAGATGTGTAGATGTGCTGATATGTAGAAATGGAAAACTCGTGCCTTGTTGAAAAAGATATCTGTCCTTTGGCCTACAACACTTGTTATAACTTGGTATTTCTACCAATAAAGGAAAAATAAGTTACTGTTTGGGCCTTGACATCTTATGAGGGCTTCCAGGAGTTATAACACCTCAAGTGAGATGACATGTTATGACACACTGACAGAAATGTCCAACGAAACATAGTTTTACAGACTTCGGACTCTGACCACAGAACTAGTACTTTTTATTTTTCCTTTCTTGAGTTGTCTCTGCAGAGCTGACAGATGTACAAGTCTGTCTGAACACCTCATCTAGAGAGTAATCCAGACACAAACAACACTATATAGGATGGATGTCTAATCCAAGTTGCTGACTGGAGCTGCAATAAAATACAAACCCTCTGCAATTCTGTACGGCTTAAAAATAGCTTGGGTTAGCTTTCAGATACTTGCTAAGTATTCCTCAGACCTGTAAGCTTGCAGATCTCTCCAAACAACTTAAAGCCTTCTTAATGTTAACTTATTTTTTAAAGTCAGCACTCCTGTGCTTGGTACAAAAACTCTTTTCTTCAGTTTTAGAGTAGTTTGGGTTACTGAAACATCTTTCACTACTGCCAGAGCCTTTTCAGTTGCTTGCAATTCCATTATTAGGCAGGTGGGGGTTGTTGAAATGATACGTCATTGTCAACCACACTAAATATCAAGATACTATTTGTCGGTCATGATTTTTTTTCCTGATAATAACTCAGATCAGTTTTGCAGTTGTCTCAAAATATTTGAAACCTTAGACAAAGTGCAAGCACCTGTCGAAAATTAAAGTTCTCACCAATCAGAAATATCAGCAATGTTGTCACTTTCCTAGATAAATTCAGGATAGTAAGAAAATATACTCTTGAAATTGTTGTATAGTATCTTGTGCAACTCAGCATCATGTAGCACAGCTGGAAAATGTGTTTAAGATATTTCTGTGCATAATAGAAGAAATCTGAAGTGGAGCCATTGGGAATCTAGGCTTTCAAAGTATTGTTAAATACCTAAAATGCTATTTTAAGCAAGAATTTTGAAGAATTATAGCCTCATCAGAACTTTTCAATGGAGATGAGTAGAAACAAAGCTATAAAGATGATTTTGATCCTATTTTCTCATCTTATTAAAATAGTTCTCTGATAAAACTAGTGGGTTCAGCAGGTGGATGAACTACAGAGGTCAGAATTTCAATTCAGTTTGTGTATGCACAGAGGACTTGAGATGTAAGCACTGAACTTCATCCAAATATTTTTAAAAATAAGTCTGAAAAAACAGTTTGGAAAATCAAATAATTCAAGTTTTCTCTAGAGATTTCAAGGCAATTCTCTTTCTGTTAAACTAAGATCTTTTCCCCAAATACTATCAGGAGGAGGACCAGGCAGTATGAGGATACGTGAAATTGAAAGTAAATGGGAAGCAGAAGTTTTAATAGAATCATTCCTCTCTTTATCTGACTGGTGAGCCACCATCTCTATTAATGGGAACTGCATCTGGTGTGTTCCTGGTGTGATCTTCAGAAGGATCTCCTAGAAATAACATCATTTACCACCTGGCTATTGCAATAGTTGTGCTTACACAGCTTGAAACCAATCTTGGTTTTGCCACAACACACTGCCAGGATAGATGCAAAATGTTGTTTAACCTCAGGTCTTTCAGGTTAATACAGCTCCCAATGAATTTTCTTACAACTTAGAAATTCTGATACAGAATATTTTTTTTTACAGGAATTCCATTGCATATTTTTTTAATTGGGTTGCAACCTATTTCTAATCTCTTCATCTCCTCACCAAAAATTAGAAGGATTCAGAAAAAAAGCTCAAAAATATCAAAGCAATAGTGAGGGTAGCCTTTTGGAATGGAATTGAAAAACTATTTATTTTCTGCTAATATACGTTTTGACTAGAAGCTGCTGTAATTTCTGCTGGGTTTTTTTAAGGTATTACTGTATGCAGTCTCTACATAAGGCCATACTTTTGAGAAACAAGACACCTGAGGTGAGCATCAATGAAGAATTTCCTGGACACTGAGTTAGAACTATGGTCTAGCAAAATCTTTATTTGGTTTTCTGTACAATCTACATAGTATGTACATCCACCTATACATATACTTATCAATGTTCTTGATATATAGGTCAGATGTAGCACATGATTTTCAAACTCTCTCATGGTTTTGCCTTCTGTTGTGGAGGGAAGACTCCCTACAGTCCCAAAGGCAATCTTGGGATATTGACTTGATGGTGAAGCGTTAGTGACCTGGAGCTGAGGTTAAATACTGTGAGTGTTGCTGTTTGATGCAAGGGCTGTGTCCCAAGTCAGGAAGGCAAATGAGATCTTTCTTGTATCACACCCCAGAGAAAAGAGATGCTGTATTTAGGGGCATAGGTAGGCTTAGGCAGGTAAGTAGAGGAAGAGAATAAATAGGGCCAAGTGTCCGTATCTGTCTCCTAACTGAGGTGCCAATTAGAGCTGCCTGAAGAAGAGAGACCTGCAGGGTTCACTTCTGTTCCTACAAAGAAAGACCAAGAAGCAGTTTCTTGGAGTTTCAGCAGAGCATTGTCCTGCCCTTTCCCAGCAGAACTTTAAGGGTCAGCGTAACTCTTCCTCTATCAGTGACTTATCTCATTGTGTGATATGACAAGGGGGTGAAAACATTGTTTTCAGTGAAAAAAATAAGTTTTTTCTTTAAAAAAAAGTTGGCTGAAGTAACATGAAGAGAAATGAGGTAGGGGGGTAGAAGTCTCCTTAAATTTACATTGTGATAAGGATGAAAAAGAAGTGAGAAAATGAGCAAGAATAAGTCCAAGCCCTTGTTTCTTGACATATAGGACAATTTGACCTCCCTCTCTATATGGAGAGCATATGAAACTGTTCACAAGTACTAACAAAACAACACAGTCAGGTTTAACTTAGGATTTACCATGTGCTAAGCACAAAAGTATGGCTTTTAAAATAAGATCATTAAAAATAAAAAAATAAAAAATATATAATTTTTAGAGCTTATGGAATAAGATGGAGTACTTATTTAATAAACCTGAAAACATACAATGGGCAATATAAAATGCATACAAAATTAAATCAAGCAGGTACATTCATCAATGACAATAGAATAAATGGACCCAAGCACAAAACATTTATTTTAATGACCTAAGGCAACATAAGGATAATGACATAAGATAAAGAAAACAGGGAAAAGTTTTTATATTTTTTTCTGTAGCCTGTAGCACAAGGGCAAATAGGAGCTGGAATATAGTAGCACTTAACTTGACACCTTTTTGACTGTGATGGAGGACTAGGGTAGGAGAAACGTTATCCTCTTAACAGGTTAATCACAAATCCATCTATTTTAGGTGGCCAGTCTGGTTTTATTGTGTCAGTTTTGGCAGTTTGAAATGTTGTTTTGACTTTTGCTTTTTAGTACCCTCCATTATATGACACAGTTAGTATAAAAAAATCCAAAATATTGAATTGAAAAGTCATTCTAAATTGTGAAGCATTTAACACAAAAACTGTTAAGACAGGTCACTGTGGTGTGTTTTTTAAAATCTTCTTCTAAACCCAAAGTTTAGCAAAACTAGCATACAGCATATTTTCATGCAGTTCTTTTTTCCAATATGAAGTTTTCTACTGAAAATTTTCCAAGTGTCTCTAGGTAAGAACCAGCCTATGTGAGGGACTGATCCTCCAGAACTACATTTTCTTTAAAAACACTGACTCTTAAAATATTATCTTTAAATGCCCCAGTAAATTAAATAGAAAAGACATGGTCCAGATTAGGGATTCTACTGTACATTCTTTCTGCGGCTTTGCTCTCTGTTCACAGGGTACCAAAACACTTATGTGGACTGTGCAAAAACAAACTCAAGGAAAGGAAAGCATTAGAAAAACCTCCAGACAAAAAACTGAACAGCAACAGAAGAGTCTGAAAGCAAGTACTTTCATAGTATACCACAACATCTTTCTCTTCAAATTGTAGAGTGATGCATTTGACTGGTTGTTGTGGTTTCTCTCGTGGCAGGGCTGCTACCGGCAAGCAGCAATTCCCCAGACCACAGAAGCAGTTTGTGTGGGTCCCTCAGCTTAGCTGGCTGTGGGTGGGTTCAGGCTTGGAAGAAAGAAGTGGGTCCTGGCTTGGGTAGGAAAAAGGTGTTTATTTCTGCAGTTCCATGTGCAGTGGAAAGCATGTGCTCCGGAGCCAGAGCAGAGCCAGAACTGGAAGCCAGAACAGGCCAGAACGTGTGCTCGGCCTTTTTGTCCCCCTTTCTCAGGTTGCAGCCTGGGCGGGGAACACTCTGGGCCAACTGGAGAAGGGAAGGGGTGCGGTTACATCAGGGGGAAACCAGATGTGGGAGTAGGAATGGGGGGGTAGGGTGAAAGGAACATATCATTACAGACAAATAACAAAATACAGTTTCAAAAACCTAAAACACGTGCCACAACAACTGGTGAATGGTTACGTGGAATGGGAATTGGTTGGATGGTCACATACAAAGGACATCAGTGACACATGGTGTCCCTCAAGGGTTTGTACCAGGACCAGTGTTATTTAATCTCTTCATTAATGACAGAGATGAAAGGATTGAGTGCACCCTCAGCACATTTGCAGATGACACTGAGCTGAGTGGTGCAGTTGACACATCTGAAGCACAGGATGCCATCCAGAGGGACTTGGACAGGCTTGAGCAGTGGGCCCATGGGAATCTCATGAGGTTGAACAAGGCCAAGTGCAAGGTGCTGCACCTGGATCAGGACAAACCCTGGTACCAACAGAGGGTGGGGATGAGCAGATGGAGAGCAGCCCTGCTGAGAAGGACTCAGGGGTGCTGGTGGGGGAGAGCTTGGACATGACCCAGCCATGGGCACTCACAGCACAGAGAGCCAAACGTGTCATGGGTTGCATCCAGAGCAGCGTGGGCAGCAGGGCCAGGGAGGGGATTCTGCCCTTCTGCTCTGCTCTGGGGAAACCCCACCTGCAGTGCTGCATCCACCTCTGGGTGCCAGCACAGGGAGGGCATTGACCTGTTGGAGCAAGTCCAGAGGAGGCCACCAAGTTGATCAGAGGGGTGGAGCACCTTTCTGTGAGGAAAGGCTGAGAGAATTGGAATTGTTCAGACTGGGAAAAAAAGAAGGTTTTGGGGTGACGTAATTGCAGCTTTCCTGTACCTGAAAGGAATTTAAAGGAAAGATAGGGCAGGATTATTTACAAGGTCATGTGGTGACAGAACAAAGCGGAATGGGTTTAAGTTGAAAGAGAGTGTGTTTAGATTAGATGTGGAAGAAATTCCTTACTGTGAAGTACAGGCACAGGATGCCCAGAGAAGTTGTGGATGTTGCATCCCTGGTGGTGTTCAAGGCCAAGCTGGACTGGGCTCTGAGCAATCTGATGTCATTGATGGTGTCCCTGCCTACAGCCAGGGACCCTTACATGACCTTCAAGGTCTCTTTTCTATGCAAACCATTCCATGATTTTATTCTTCTGTGATACTAAAATTCAGAAACTGAGGAAACTATAAAAATGAAATACATGATAAAGTATTTGTTTAGAGTCAAAAAGGCATAATAAAATAATTTTAGTGTTTTTTGCACAATAAAACAGGTTTTGGAACTCATGTATAGCAAATAAATCTGGCTCACATAGAGTTATTTATGTTCCAAAAAGCCTTAAGAAGCTTAAGAGCCCAAATGTTAATCTCATGGACTGCTTCTCAGATAAGTGGCATTATTTCTAGTGTTCAATTTCTCTGTAAAATGTTAATTTCTTTATTTTTTGCCTCATTGATTTGTGTATTGCTTCATAACTTAAAAAATTCACAGAATTTCCTAAATCCTATGTAACTGTCACAATCAATTAAGGGTGATCTTTAAAAAAAAAAAACAAAACCTGGTGTTTAAATATGTTTTCCTCAGCACATTTGTAATGGACAAGCATTCAAGAATAAAAATTCTAAATCATCATCAGACTTTAGTTATTACTTAAATCAGAATTTCCTCCAATGTCTTAGGTTCACAAAGCGGTTTGAGTTAGAAAGGAGTTTAAAGGTCATCTAGGTCACTCCACCTGACACAAGCAGGAAAATCTTTCACTATATCAGGTTGCTGAAAGCAGTAAACAGGTTGCAGTACTTCTAAAAACTTCTTTGCTGTCAATCAGTTTGTCCTATCATGATCCCCCAGTCTGTGTTGATGTTGGGCACTGCCTCAACCCAGGTGCAGGACCTGGGACTTGGCCTTGTTGAACTTCATGAAATTTTCAGAAGTCCACTCCTGGAGCCTGTCAACTTCATACTGTTGATTTAGGCTCTGAGTTGGGAAGTTTAATGTATTCTCTGAATGACTTTTGTGGAGGTAAAGGCATTAATCATTGGTTATAGTCCTGAGCTACTCTGGCAATAGTTTGTCTGTCTATACTACATCTACTTAGCTGCCTAATTCATATAAATTTAGGGCAGCTAATGCTGCAGTGTCTCTCTGGGAAGAAAACTGGTGCAGGTTTTACAAAAATGAACTTAGTCTCATGGACTAGATCAGTTTTGGCATTGAAATAATGGCCAAGTATAACTGCTGAAACCCAAAGCTTAAGCAGAAAACATGCAGAGATAAAAATGTACTCAGAACAGCACAAATAACTTTTTTGACCAATTTTTCTAGCCTATTAGAACTGTGCAAGCCATGTGGGAGAAACTGGCAACTCCCTAAGGAGAGCTTAGGAAGCTGGAGCAGTTTTGGTCTCCATAAATCCTAATTCCTAGTTTCTTCTTTTTACTACAGATTTTATATTTTCCACACCTGTTAATAAGAAGACTGACAAGTCTATTCAGCCTTGATCAAGCCATTGGCCTTTGTATGTCAATGCTATACTAGTTTGTTCAGTTATGTATATGACATGTATTTGCAAATATATGTATTAAAAGTGCAAAATCATCTATGGTATAGAGCCTTATTCTCTTTCCTGGGTCTGAGTGGTCAGCAGGTACCCACCCTTGACGGGCTGGACTGCATGTGACCTTCAACATGTATGCAGGAGGCTCAGAGGCACGTCTTCATCTCAACAACACTAAGCCCTCTGTCACTGCAACATTCCTTCCACTCTCTGCTAATGTAAAATTTAGACACTCTGGCATGGATGGAGCTCAGCACCTGTCTGAGCACCCAAAGTTTGGAATTCAGTAAGCCAACAGATGCCATATATTCAGAATACATGAAGAGGTGTTTCTAGGTGTCAATTCAGGCCACTGAGTAGCAGTTGTTAAGAGTATGCCTGCCTGTGCATGGGGAATCACAGAAAATTATGATCCAGAAAACCATTTCCACAGTGTTCCGCAAATTGCATGGGGTTAATCTAGGTTGTTGTGAGAGAGGTGACCCATAAAATAATAGCTATCAGCAGCTGACATCTGGAGAACCTGTTATGAAGCTTTCAGGTTGAATTTAACAATAATGTGAGCAGGGTTACATGGCAAGGGTAAAGCAAAGTAACTTCCTCTGTAGAAAAATTAGTCTAACAAAACTGAGTGGGAGTCCCTGTGGGAAGGGAAAATGATTTTATTAAACTGCATCTTTAAGTGTGTTGATTTCACAGATGCACTCTCACAAGCTCACAAGCATCAAGACACATGTTCAGCAGCTTGGGCAGGACCTCTAGTGTGTGCAACACAAGAGAAAAAGAGACAGCTGCTGTCAAGTGCTTATATTTTGGGTACCTTTTGGTTGGCAACTGTGTACTAATCTTCATATTACTGCTTTCCAAAGACTAGTGCAAAGGCATGTAGTCCATCCTACTGCTAGGAATAGTGCAATAGAAGCAGTTTCTTGGGAAGAATATTCTTTGTTACACATGCAGACCTTTTTTGATTCCTTTGTTCTATGATTTCTTCCAGTGTTTATACATTAAATTCATAGCAATCTCATGTCTACTGCAAATCTCTACAAAGCACTGTGTAAAAATATTGATTTATATTGCTGGTCCCATATAAGTATCAAGAAATGTACATTTTCTGCCAGAGGCAGTATCTGGTGCCTTCTCTGAATTGATCCTGCATGTATTGTCAGTGAGAAATCATGGATATAATTGGTGCTTATGGCATCCCAGAATGTATTTATCTGAAGTATAAGTGTCCTTTCAGCTATTCCCACTGCCCTTGTGAATGACAAGCAGACAGGATGCCCAGAGAACTTGGTTTGCATAAACATCAGTGTTGTGACTTATAGAGTGAGAATAAATGGGCTCTGTGGGCAACTGAGCTCAGCCTGAGCACAGCCTGCTTGTAAAAGCTCCACATATAGCTCATGCTGTGCCTTGCCAAGGACCTGGGGAATTCACAGCTCCTTTGGAAGCTGGGTGATACTTTTCTTAAAGCTGTAATCTACAAGCAGTCTTTCTGTTTCATATCCTCACCTGTAAAAAGTGATACCTACTCCACCTTGGACAGACTGCATGTAAAGCTACCACAAATGGAGACAGGGCACATCCACTGTAAGTTAGATGTTTAAATGGTCAGATCAGTCATCCCCTGGAAGGGCTTTTTTCTTTCCACTGCATATAAAATGATTCTAGTGATTCTAGAATCTAATGATTCTATAAAATGACTAGCTCCAGCTTAGACATCTATCCTTCTGACATTTAACTTAGGCAAGAGGCTAAAGGGTGCTAAAAATTGTGGTCACACAATTAACTGTGTCACAGAAAATAACTGTGGAAATTTCATCTGAGTTCCACCAAAGGGTGCATTTTGACCCAGATAATTTGTTTCAGATTTGAACTGCAGCTTCTTTTTTGTTTGGTCAGAATACATCATCAGTGTACAGAACTGGACATTGAACAAATGAAGGAATTAAGAATATGTTCAATTCCAAGTTCATTAAAATCTCTGAATTGTGAAAAGAAATATTAATCTTTGCTTTTTTTCCATTTTTTCCTCATTTCTGTTTCTCTTCTATATTGTTTCTTATAATAAAGAAATATTTGTACTTACTTACAAGAAATTCTATATAAACCAAAGAAACTAATAATAACACCATTATTTAGAACAAAACAGTGGTTTGAAAAGTTGACGAGAAAAAAATAAAAGTAAAGGTTATTTGTACACATAATATAGATAATTTTGCAAAGCTGCATGCTTTTCAACATGTTATATATTCCAATAGCACAAACTTTGAAAAATATTTGCTTACTGATTGTGTAAGACATAACTTATATTGGAAATATTGTTGGTTGTGACTTATTAGATGGTTAAGGTGAAAATTGAAGGCTGATTGAGTTCAACGTGCTCCTCATTCAGACTGTTCTTACTCTTTGATGCTTATGGTTCTGTACTATGAGAATGAGGAAGCAGCTGTGGAAACAAAATGGGTCACAGAAGCTTTTTAACTGGGGGCAAGGGAACCTGCTGCAGGTGGGGAGGAAGCAACATTTTCTTGGATTTTCTTGTGCAGAAACAGGAGGATATTAAACTTGCACAAAGAATAAAGGATTTCTTAATTTCTTAAGTAAAAAAAAATCTGGGGAACAAAGACAGAATCCAAGGAAAGTTTCCTATGATGCTTGGGCACTGTAAGGTTTAATTGAAGGCAATGTTCTGTTAAATGCAATCTTTTGAAAGGCTTAATTTAAGGCTCACTTTCATGATTTAATATTAAAAAAATTAGGTAAAGCACTCCCTATTTTTGTCACATACATAAAACTATCTGAGATGTTTATTGAGGCTGGGAAAAAAAATCTCTTTAAACTAGACCACAATGTTGTCACAAGAAATTGATGTAAACTAGATAGAAACCAATTTCAGCTAAAAATGAGATAGCTTCTATCAATCAAAGTAGTTAAATTCTAAGGCAGTCTTCTGGGAGAGCAGCAAAAAAAAATCCTAGTCAGTTAAAGACAATACTTTTCTAAAAGGATTATATGATGTCATTGCCTATGGTAGAGATTAGACTAAGTAACCCAAGAGATCCTTTACCATTTCAAAACATTGAAGAACTCAGTCACACTAAGACTAATAAGTTATATAGAAGTTGATATGGAAATGATTCATTTCCCTTGTCTGAGGTTCTTAAATACAATAGTGAATGTGTGCTCAATTCATGGAGCTGCTCTTTTTCAGTGAGTGGTACAATTAAATGTCTATATTTTCTTTTTTTTTTTCTATTTCCAAGGGAAACCTGAAGGACTAACTTTGGGGAGCCAAATGAAACAACAACAAGGAAAAAGCCTGGTGTGCTGATATGATGACATATGAGTGTGGTCTCACACAACAATATGTAGTTCTAGGTGGTAGAAGGCTCCAGGTTGTCATGTTATATGTCATGGTATTGATTAAAGATAAGTGGAAAAATGTACTTCAGGCCTCATATGTTCAGGATTCTGGCTTCCCGTGGCTATAAAACAACTGAAATATTTGGCTAGTTGTTGTAGCCCTGACATATTATACAGGAGAGAAGTTTTCTAGTGCTAATTGATGGATTCTATCTCTGGACTCCAGTTCCTCTCTTTAAGCCATCTATCACTATAAGTCATGGACATGACTTCTTACATCACTTTAAATACAAGCCTTGTAATCATTTCCCTTATTCCTCCAACAAATCTGATCTGTCAGTTGTAGATCTCCATTTGGTCTCCACCAAGGCTGTGAACCAGGCTGAGGGGCATGTGGCTGGGAGCTGTGATGCATTGGCAGGCAAGGGCTCCTCATGACACACCTGATGTCAAACCCTACTGATGGCATCCCAAGAGATGGCATCAATTCCTGTGAAAAATTCAACTGGACTGAGATAAGAAAGCTAACCAAAATTACTCAGTTTTGGAAATAAAATGTCTCCTCCCACCTTTGTCATCCCCTCAACAGATGACGAAAATGAGCAGCATCCTCTGGGCTGTGAAACCTCTCATTAGCAGTCCGAGATGGCATTATTTGTGTGCACAGTGCTGCACGTTGTGCTGCTATACCTCCTGGTCTCAGAGTTAAATTCTGCACAGAAGGCACATAGCTGGACTGGAGAACATGGAGTGCCCTGACAAGAAGTGTAACAGCTTCTCTCAGAGCACTGGATAATGTAGCTATTTGATAGGACTCAAAAGTCAATAAAAATCAGTCCTCTAAGAAACAGGGTAACTCCTGGCAGATGATTTGTTTTTCTTGATGATGATTAATAACAGAGCAGTACGTACACTTTCACCTTTACTTTCAGTTCAAACCCACTGACTTGTAGGATACAAGCTGCATCTGAAGCATATTTTTAGCTTTCTTGCTTATTATCTTGCCACTTTTGATAATTGAAATTTATTTTTTTAATACTATCAGCCACTAGGATGACATTGGTAATAATGGTAATAATAGTAATAGTAATAATAATAGTAACAAAAACAATGATAGGAGTTCCTAATTTCTATTTTTCTATATTGAAAACTTCATTGTCCTTTTCTTCCTTTGCAAAGATAAAACATGAGAAATAATTTTAAATACTGTTAATTATCACAACTGATTGTTATTCTAAAATTACTCAGATACAATTCCACTAGTTTGGGATCAAAATTTCCAACACATTTCAGTCACAAGCTTCTTGCACATATTTCTTCTACAAGGTGGGCACCACAATATAATGAAATAACCCTTCATATAGGCTACTACTGACCTCAGCAGAACAGCAAAATTTTAACAAGTTATGTGTGCAAAATTGCCTCAGTATTTCAACATAGCTTAAAATTTGTGCAAAAAATATTCTGTATAAAATTACAAAACTTCAGAACTTTTTTGGAATATTATAAGGATGTCTTATATTATTGGAATATTATAAGGATGTCTTTAGAAGACTTTTATTAAGAAAAATATTTGATACAAATATGGGTTTCCATCTACATTTTATTTCATACTTCTTTGTAAGATACAGGACTTCCTCTATTGGTTAGGAACTCATGTGGCAGTCCAAGTGCTTTCCTGTTTAAATTAAAGCATGGATTTGACTATTTAGTTTTCAACTTGATCAGAGAATAGTGGCTTTGAAAATATAAAAGCTATAAATGCATACAGGCATATTATATATCCATTTTTATAGACACAAATATTCTACCACAGTGTAAATTTAGAATTTTTAAAAATTCTACACTACACACAGTACCCTCACTGGAAAGATGATGCTAAAAAAAACATGACAAGATGTTCAACATTTTCACTGACTACACGTAACTTTTCACAACACTGAAGAACTCACTCACTCACAGTAAGATTAATAAGTTATACAGAAGCTGGTATAGAAATGATTCATTTTCAAGTAACTAATTATAAATTTACCCTCTTGTAACTTTAACTGTGAAAAACTAAACCTAACATCACTTATGTAACTGCAAATCTAAATATATATGCCACATTTGAATATTTTTGTTTAAAAATCTTTTTTATTAGAATCTAAAAAAATGTTGTTTGGCGTGATTATTAATGAAGAGATGGAAGAAAAAGCTTTGCCAGAAAAAACAAATTCATGTATCAGTTATGTTTCTTACGGATTTACAGTCTGATTTGACCAGGCTAAATATTTTCTAAGCAAAAAAGATGCTACTGTAATTGGCAAGTGTGTACATTTGGGGAAAAAAACCCAAAACACCCACCCTGCTCTCATATGTCTTAAACCTTTATTGTTCCAAATTTCCAATACTTTTTAGCAGTCACAAGGCAATTACTTTAATATACAGTTATTAGACTTAATAAAAGCCCAATAACAAAGTACAGTGTGATAAATATTTTAGTTCATTGTATCTTCTGCATAATATTAAATGCTGCATTATTTATTGGGAAAAAAAGAAGAAGTGGCAAATGTTTAAATGAAGTCTAAGAAAACCACAAAGACATTTGATGTGTTTAAGTGTTTTATTTTTACCTTGTTGCATGAAAATATTCTTGAGTTTCTTTCTGTAAAGACATATAAACATCTGCTTCTGTGAAGCTACAAACTGGTTTAACTCACAAATGACTGGCAGTGGGACATCTAATATTTGAGGGGTGAGGGAAGTGCTTTTGCCCTGGAAATATCAACATAGCTTGACATAGCTGGTTTAGCCAGTCAGAATATCAGTAGCAGAGACTGTGTTTTCAAATGAAACACTAAAATACTTTCAGTTTAAAATAATTCCTTCAGCATCTTGGGCCCCTCAGGATTAAACATTCTGAATGTGTAGCTACACAAAGTGGCTGACCCCACAGGACAATTTGTCTAGCCAAACTTTGTTCATCGTCCCTTCACCTGTGCTCACCTGTCCCTTTCCTGCCAACCTCTTCCTGCTGTTGCACTGACTCCAGTGGATCATTGGGCCTTTCTTCACTGAACAAATTCAGCTCATTAATCCTAAGGAAAACTGATCCTTTTTATTTATTTATTTACTTACTTACTTTTTTTTTTGGTCTTACTGGGGTAGTTTTCCTCTTGGTTACTGAGTCGAATTCTACTGTTGAAAACTAACTGAACTCTTAACTGTTAATTTTAACCCAGGGCACTCCGGACTTGGTGCCAGGAACTTGAGGAGGGACACAACACTGATATCATAAATTAGAGCTAACACTCGTTATCACATCTTCAGGTGTCTGGCCTAACTACATCCTATCCTGAAATCTGAGATATTGGGTGAAAGGCTAAACCAGAATGAAACAGATACCTGTTCTTCTCTCCTCTTGTGACTTCTTCTTGCATGCTGAGTGAGTTTGAAGCAATTTAGCCACCAAGTTCTGACCAGCCACCATTCACAGGTGAGCAGGTAAGCTTTGAGCTAAATACATAAGGCTGAAAGGTGCCGTGACTCAGGTGCAGCTCCTTTTTCTGCACAGTGCTGCTCTTGCAAAGTAGCAATGAGGAAGATGGCTGAGAAACACCCACTTGGGCCAATTCAGGTCCGTTCACAAGAACAGCATCAGGCACTGTTTTCTCTAAAGGTGATTTAAGATTCCTTTTTAAGTAGTAAAATAACAGTCCTTTCTTCATCAATAGTCCTTGCTCATCAATAAAGTGATGGAAAATGGAAAATAATTCTTTGGGAAAAACAACACCTGATTTGTCACTAATATCAGGCATTTCACAAAAGAGGCTTTGGAAATTGAATATCAAAAACACAGCAGTAAGTACTGCTAGGAGCTTGCATTTCATTATTAAATTCATTTACAGTACTTAAAGTACCATGTCTATCCATAGTACAAAGGGAACATGGTCATTGTCTAAAGGTGCTCTGCAGTCTCAAGATAGCTATAAAACCATCCAGAAAAATCTAATTAAATTTTACTGTAGTCCTGTGTGTTGATTTGCCTAGAATGGATTTTGGAGAAGTAGGTAGGTTTCAGACTCTCATTTACCACCATCCCATTATATGATCCATATTCTTGGGAGTTGTATCATGAAGAAATTGCCGTTGTTACAAGTGTTGTTTTAGGAATTACAGCCACTTCCTGACACAGCCTGGCGAGCAACATCCGTTGATGCTTTCAAGAGGAAAAAGCACATTCCAAGTTGTAAAAGATGAGATGTTATTTTATTCAAAATATAGAAATCAATATTAATATTGTTTGAATCCCAATGGCTGTAGAGAGGTCCCTGCAAAGATCAAAACTGCAGCACACAAAAACCCTAAGAAACATCTAAATACCTGAGGCAGGTAAAATCCAAGTTCTCATAAAACACAGAGGAGGAAAAGTGGGATTCATGATCTTTAGCTATATAAGAATTAGGTGCCTTCCCTGACATAATTCCTTGAGTTCGCTTTATGATCAGGAGGGAGGGTTGGAATCGATCCACACACAAGTTCATTAATTTTAGAATGGGTCTCCAACTCAGGTGAAATATGGAGGCACCATGTGGAGATACCTGCTCTTTTCACTGCTTTTAAAAATGTTCAGTTGGCTAGTTTAGACCAGAGGATTTCCAGGCAACTAAGAGAAGTGGGCTGTGCATAAGTCAAAATACAAGGTCAGAGAGACCAAGGTCCTGTAGGAACAGAACCACATACTGTGCCATATCCAAGATGTTAAGAAATGTTCACAGTAGAAATTTTCAAAGTTAAAAAAAAAGTACAATAAAGCATTGCCAAATACTCGAAGTTAGCATGTCATAAATAACAAGGCAAGGTTTGCAATGCAAAGCCACATAAAGGATATAAAATCTCTAAGCTCTAGTATTTCTCAAGCTGTCTTCACTGCAGTTTTTCATGCTCACTGCTACTATGTGCTTGAAGAATCTGACCAAGAAATTAAGTCAAATTCCTCAATTGCAAAATACTGATAAGAGTCACTGGAGACTAAATGTCCAAGAGGGAGCTTTTTTAATACCATAAATTGCCTTCGGGTAGTTTTTGATCTATCTTCCTTTCTCAAGATATTTTCTACAAGGAAAGGGACAATGCTGCAATTCTGATTCACAGCATGGACTTTGGATGAAGAACCAAGTTTGTCCCAAGTCTGCCTGCAATCAACCTGGATTGATGAACATGTACATGAGAACCAACCAATGAAATCAATGGAGACAGCATCTTCTGACTGTTATTTCCTCAACTAACACTACATGATTTACTCGCCTTAAATTCCCCAATATTTTGGAAAATTTGAAAATTCCACTGTGTGGTCAAGTTTTTAAAATCCACAGCTCAGAAAAGTGTATGAAAAAGAAACAAATTTCTGAAGTGAATCAAGTGTTTTAATGGCCTTGAGACTAAAAAGCTTCATTTCCGATTCAGATCTTTTTTTATGAAAGATGGTAGGACAAAGGGAAGGCCACAGGAAAATGCTGAATCTGCAATCTTCTTTGGTGAAAATATTTCCAGAGATGTGTTCACAACTTTGTGCAAACTCCCCAATGCATGGAGTGCTGCAGTGAAGACTGCACATCCTTTATCTTAACTATGTATGCTCCACAGCTGGTAACAGAATGTATTACTGATACCCAGCAAACATTCTGCACTAAGTTAATCCTTACTGAACAAAAGAATACAAAGCAAATATCCTTCCTTGCAAGAATCATTAAGTTTCTCTGCGAAAGCAGCCAAAGAAATACTATAGATCTTCAGTCAAAACTCAAAATAAAAACAACTGATCTATAAAAAAGCATATGTGAAGATGCTCAGTGTTTTAAACAGAATAAGCAGGGGAGAAAAGAATGACAAAGTATCCACCTCTTAAACTATGAAGGCCCAGAATTCCAGCAGTGGCAAAGGTACAAAAGGGCTGCAAAAAGCACAAGACTGTGATAGTACAAGACAAAAAACTTAGAATTTACATACCAAAAGAAAGACAGAAGAATGGTGATAAAATATGTTATCCTCTGTTGTAATTTATTCTTGGGTTCTAGAGAACATAATTTATCAGTGTTAGTACATAAGAAGGATTATGCCCCAAAGAAATAGCTACCAATTTTTCCTCCTAGAGAAAATAGCCCATGGAATCCTAGGTTATATCTAACCACATGAGTTAGTCGAAACAAACAGAAGGACCTCAGAATAACTCCAATAAAACTAATTAATTATTTTAGTTCTTATGTACATATAACATCATAATAATATGGATCTGTACATGGGACTACCTTTGCTAAAAGGAAGCTGTTGAGGATTTAGAATAGGATTTAGAAAACTGCCTGTTTTTTCTTCTCCTGTATTAAAAAGGGGGTAACTGGAGTATGAGAAGGCAAAATCCACTTGCTATGGATAATGGTTTGATAATGGTTTAAGCAGAAGCACTGTGGCTTTGACAGACAAATCACTGGAAAACACATTTGAAAAAACAGCAAAAACTGAAAGAACAAAACTGCTATCACCAGAAAGCTAAATAGCACTTGTCAGTCATACAAAATATGGCATGCTGTTTCTATACTTTTTTGCTGTCGTAAGACAAAAAGAAATTGAGACCACAACCATATTATTTTTGATAGCCCTAAAAGTAAAAGAAGCATAACCAAATGAACCTTTGTTACCCAGGGAAAATGTGCATCTGTGCTATCAAACTGTAGAACAACCATTTCATCAAAATTAATCTCTGCATGATCAGCTGAATCTGGATCATTTTTCCCCTTATGTTTGTATTTTAACTCCTTGCAGTATGGACATGAAATTAGAGGATGCACAATAATTAACGACCATAATTGGTACTGTGCCTCTCTCTAATTAAAGACAGGAAAGCAGCTCTCTGTATTACAGCAATTTTGAATACCAATCCAGTATTTCTCACAAAAGTTTTGCAGGACATTAGAGCCATTTAACAAAGCTTCAGTCCAGAATCCTTTATTCTGGTTATGAGCATACGTGCCACTGGTGCTCTCCAGCATATATTGCTTTCAAGCTTATTTGCAGAAAAGCTTTATAGTCAATCAAGCAATGTTCTTCTCATTACTGTGAGGTTTGTAGGATGCCTGTCCTTGGTAGGATCTCTAACAGCATAAAGCTGGGGAAAAAAGGGCCATCTGCCTTCAACAGTCCTTCTGATGGTAGTTCTGGTAAAGTGTGTTGTTACCATTAGTGGCCAGCTGGCCTCTTACATCTTTATACATTGCAAATGTTTTACAGCATGACAATATAACATCAAATTACATACTAAAAAAAGCATAGCATGCTTTGAATTGTAAAAGCATCTTTACAGAGAGGAATTGGATATGATCCTCAGGGCAGCGTGTCCAGGTTCATATTTGTTTGTGCAAGCCTTTTAATGCTAGTTTTGAGTTTATTTCCTCATTCCAAAAAATGTAATAGTTCATTTCATGCATGGAAAAAAGATTCTGATGAAAGAAAAATGTCTAACAGAAGTTCTGTTTTGGATTAGAATGTAGGAATTACTGCTTTCAGAATTTGGCCCTTTGGGCCTTATTTTTGCTTGGTGTGATTCTTTGTATGTTCTCTGGAGATAAACCTGTATACAACAAAGGAGAAGCAATACTTTGTTGAAGAGACAGAGAATATAATTGAACTTGTCACATTTAATTTGCAATTTATTGCATTTATTTTGCAATTGTTGACAGAATAGAAGATGTGGTTTTTTGTGGTAGTTCCAAAAAAAAAATCCTGACTTGGAAATATACCATGGTTTTCTTACAATTCAGGAAAAGGAATCCTACCTGAGACTAAAAAATGTTAGAATTGCACTGAAATGAGACATTGACTCACTATTTTAGCAAACATCAGTTTATGTTTTGAATAAGTGGCTCATCAGAAGTTTGTGATCAATATTAGTTTTTAACAGAAGACATTCATGGATACTCAAATAGCTAATCCAGCTTTGAGTGTCCCATAAGTACATGAGTCATTATGCTGCTGTTTACTTTAGGTATCAGAAGCTATTCTGCATTTTAAATAACACTGAATACCTTGAGGAACAGTGTATCTACGTAAGATATTTGTAGGTAAATATATGCAACCACTATGCTCCCTTGTGATGGATTTTAGATGCCATTGTTTTTATTTCTTTACAAAAGAGATAAAGAAATGGGAACCATCCAAATACTAAAGAAACTACATTCACAGCCTGTTTGGTTATACATTCTAAAATTTTCTACAGTTCAACATCTGTGAATAATGGCAGAAGACAGCCAAAGAAAAATATTCTGGCTGGGCAGAGTTTTCATTTTGTTACTTCTGCTTTGTTGTTTAAACACAAAGCTTTTACTGCTACAGAGAAAAATACAGGTTGAAATGGAAGAAGGGATACCTCTGACAAGAAGAAAATCACCAAGAAATACTAATCTCAGCTTTTTCTTGAAAAGTCTACAAAACCCTCATTTAGAGGGGCACAGAAAAATGTAGTACAGTAAGAGTCAGCTCACAAATGAGTATTAAAGGGTTTTGGAAATGCTGTGAAACTATGGTATTTTCCATTTTTTGTGGTTTAATTTTGCGTTTCTTCTTTTTTGTGTTAATACTCAACTGTAGGCTGTGTTGTACTAATGAAAATTTCATACTACGGTTTCATATTTCAAAGCAGTTGTCTTGTAACCACTCATGATCTCATAAATATATTTTTAAAAGAAAATGATAATAGAAACATAAAGAATCGTAATATTTGTCCAGCTTGATTCTGTAATGTGTTCATCAAGTTTATGAGAATGCTAATGAGAAGCAGTGAATGCTTTTGGTTCCTGGGAATGTACATATCCATCTAGCATTTGGAAAGGGTATATGTTTGCTTACACTGGAATAAGAGTTTGTTTGCAAACGTTTGTGCTGCAAACTAGCTGTAAGCCTAAATAGTTCATGTGCTTGTCAAATGGAAAAGGTATGCAATTTGTTTGAATTCTAATTAAAACGCTGTAAATAAATCCAGTGAGCCGCCAGGAACTCCTAAACTGATCAGAATACACATCTGCAATGTGAAACAACTGTGCAACATACAGTACTGAAGAAATGGGGAAGAAAAGTCTTGGAGAGCTGCTTCTCTTTATGGTAGGAGTGACTCCAGAATTGCTTTTTTGCTAAACTTTGGCTTAGTTACAATGACAGAGTTGAATTTTTAAATGTGCAGGTTCCCTTCATATTTGCACCCCTTCATGGCATATAAGAGGGACTGGCAGAACAGGGCACAATGACTTACAGCCACTTGTGGGTACTGACATTAGCAAAGTCAATAAAACAAAAACAATGTTTTTGTTTTAAACCAAATACAATGCCATTTACTGACAAAAGTGAAGTAAAAAAGTAACAGATTTAAATCATTACCCACTCACTCCAAATAATCTAATTTACAAGCTGAAAATACTAAGATGTGATTTTGCAATAAGTCATATGTCTATCAAAATCCTGTCTTGAAGCATTTATAGTTAATATGGACATATTGGTACAATATTAACTGTATATTAAATGTAACTAGACACATAACTAGAATCTGAAAAGCTACTCTGTCTCAATTTAAGAAACTGTTCTTTCCAGGAAACATGGATCATCCATGAAAAGTGCAGAACAGTAAAACTGGCAGAGAGTCTAAAAAGAGAATGGTGTCTTCCACCATGGGGAAACAGCAGGATTTGCACACCCCTCTGTTTTTTAGAAAATATTTAAATTAGTTGATTTAATTGAGAGTGAAAAATTATCAGAAGCAAGAGAAGAACAGGTACATAAAGAAGGACAGATGACATAGAAAAACTTCTGTGGAAAAAGGAGAGGAGGAATTATATCCCGTGATCAACAACAGCAAATACTGCTGGAGCCTTAAGGCCAAGAGAAGGATAAAAATCAAGAGGACAGGTTTATATATTTTTTCAGGACATGCTATTCCAGAGACAGAAAACAGTTAGGACATGCTGGATGATTTTATGTGTGCTCTGCAAAACTCTGCATTATAATCTTCTGCTATTTTCTCTCACTTTCCACACATATATGCACAAATTCTTTGCACTCCAGCTTGCATCTCAAAGTCATTAACAGCCAACCACACACATTGCATCACCCCAAGTTTCTTGTTCCGAACAAGTATGACAACTTTACAAAGAAATTCATGCACCACTCTTTTCTGCAAGGAATAATGACACTGTTAAGCCTTGGTATTTCCTTTATGTGACAGCTCCAGGTACAGAGGCACAAACCCAGACACCTCTAAACAGTGTGTGGGGAAATTGTGGCCTATGTCTGTGGTAGTGGATCAAACATCTGAGAACTAATCATAATCACTAATCCTGACCTTTGGCAGGGCTGTTGCCATATAGCCTCAATATCATACCTTTAGTCTGAAAAGCTTTAGACTTCCATCCAAGTGGCCCTCACTGCTCTAAACCCCAAACTGTGCTCAAAAATTGCCTAGTCTAAAACTATGCCAAGGTTTATGCTAGCCAGGTCACTGTAGGGATGGCTGGGGCAATTACTCCACCTTAGACCTAGCCTTATTTGGATTAGAACAGATATGACTTTGAGGGCACTTGGGAAAACGTTGAGACAAATGTTAAAAACAAGGTGTCACAGAATTAAAGTGAAAATAAACAGATAAAAGATGAGGCTACTTGTGAGGGAGAAAAGATTTGTACACATCACTTAGTCTGGCTGTTAGCACCACCAGTTTAGATCAATAAAATCTATTCTCTCATTGCATCTGTGGCTAGCCTTACATCTTCCCTTTCCAGAGGGAAAAAAATATGCCATCATTTATAGTACATGTCAGTGCTCTATCTGTCCCTAGTCTGGCTTCCTTGGCTTGTAGATGTCTGAAGAGAGATGGCTGCAGTCTTTGGTCCCTCTGCACTAGTCAGCACTTTCCCATGATGTTGTCTGGGTCTGTGGTTCTTCCACAGCCATTTCTTCCTGCATGCTTCTGGAGGAAGCTCAGGATGTCTATAAATTTTATTAAAGTATTTTTTTCAAACTAAATCAATTTATTAACTTATTTTTCTTTCATAATGTTTCTTCATCGTGAGAAGACAAAAATGGTATGCAATTTTTTCACCAGAGTTTGCAAGCAAATGTGCGTAGTCCTAGACAGGAGAATAACAGTCTATTTAAACTTATCTACCCACATAACAATGGACTAGTAATTTTTTTGCCATTTCATTCACATTATTTGACAACCCTTAATGTTTTTAGCTTGTAATTCTTTGCAGGGAATAATTAATTTTTCAGAGAATTTTTCTTTTTCTTGCTATATCTTAATTTCTTTTGTTTTCAATTCTATTTTTTCTTTTGTTTTCATGGACTCCCCACAATAATACATAGCACCTATTTTAGGGACTCCTTACCTCATTATCTCTCCAATTTAGACATTTTCACCTGAAGCGGTCCCATAGAATTGATTTATAGTTAATGGAGAGAAGCATGCATATCTTTAAATATAAGACCAGCCATTCTTTTAACTGTAGTTACATTTACACTAGCCCTGTAACAAGTAATGAAAATTTCAGTAATTTTCCAGTTTGTATCCCATCCCAGCTTCTTCCAAGTAGTTTCATTTCTTTTGCAAGTTTGTCTGTTTGGGGTTTTTTTTGTGTTTTCATCTCTGTCCAAACTCTGAAGACACTTTGTTTGTGTTTTCTTTCACACCTTCTGGTTTTGTACATGTTACCTCACTTTGTAGTCTTCTTTCTTTTGTTCACAATTCCTATGATTTTTCTCTTTGGCAATACAGCTGTATCACACAATCTGTTCTGATTCTGCTCCATAGCCTGGCAAACTCTCACAGGTTTTTCATACTTTTATTTCATGACTTTGTAACAGAATTTTTTCAGTTGCTGATCCTCATTATACCTAATGTCAGATTCCACAAGACTCTACAGGTTGTATATTTGACTTTACACACTGAAGTATGTTATAAATGTACTCAGAGTTGCTTCATCAATTCTTTTTTTCTTTCTTTCTTTCTTTCTTTCTTTCTTTCTTTCTTTCTTTCTTTCTTTCTTTCTTTCTTTCTTTCCTTCTTTCCTTCTTTCCTTCTTTCCTTCTTTCCTTCTTTCTTTTTTTTTTTTCACAAAAAACAAAAAAACTTTCATAAGTTTACTGTGTAAGTGTGCTTTGGATACTATGCCATTTATTGTCACCCTAGATAGCTACTTAGTATGCTTTGATACTAAAGTCTAGAGTCTCTACATCAGGAAAAATTGAAATAAAAGAACCCTGGCAGCATTCACTTTCATAAAGAGACAGAACTCTACTTTGAATATCTTCCAGTTCTGTAGAAGAAAGAGTTTTGTTCTTGCTACCAGGTGTTCTTGTAACTGGTCAAAGAAAGCTGTATTGACATTAAAATTCTGAGGTATTTTTCTTGCAATGGAAGATAGCAAAACAACGATGAAGGGGATGGAAGCAGGGAGAGTGATCTCTGTGCTGTTTAACTACCAACCCAAACTGCAGCTGCTTCAAACCAATGTGTTTCATTTCCCTGAGAGATGCTAGCCAGGATATCTTTATCATAGTGCCACTTCCTGCATCAGTTTGGCTACTGTGTGTAATGAGAAATAAACAGATACAAGCTCTATCATATCTCCAGTCCAATCTTCAAATTGCCGTAGTTTTGAAATATTTGCCTAAGCCAGAATTCAAGCAGTCACTTTCCTGGAGACACTGCCTTCTTCCCTGAGCACTGTGACTTTATCATTGTCTTAAATTCCAGTATTGTGAACATAGTGTATACACATCACTGTCTTGGGAGTGAATAAAAATTTTAGAGCCCTGGCCAGCATCCACCTGAGGGGGTCACTGCCTCCTTTTCTTTGCAACACGAAGCAATTGCAACTTGAATATTCTGGTGGGTAACCTAACCTTAGCTGAAGGTTAGATCTTTGAGCAGAGCTACAAGTAGCAATGGTTTTTTCACCTAACAGCACATATTAAGTCCCTCCTACCTGCTCCTGATTACTTGGATCATTCAGCTGTTTTCAGTTTTGGGATGCCATCAGAGGAGTGACCCCTCAAAGGGCTCAGTTGCACACAGGTTATCACAATGTGCAGTGAATTAAATATGTTCTCTCAATTTGCATCCTTTCTGTGCTACGGTGTCCCAACCTGCTGTGCTGTCCTTGGAATGCAGTGGGAAATTAGCTCTTGATAGTGCAGCGTGGCAGAAATCAATAACAGAATTGTGTCAGCATATAGGATGGGCTGCTAAACCCTAGCATTCCCAGCAGCATCTTAATGCATGTCATGATGAACACTGAACTCTGCAAAAAGAGAGCTCTCATTAACTACTGTGGTTCTGGCTGGTATGCTCCAGAATGGCTGAGATATTGGAAAAGTACTGAAATGCATCACCTGCTGATTTCTAGCTTTTACAAGCACATTTCCTGATTATGCAAAAAAAATTTAACTCACCAAGAATACAAGTCTCTGCTTTCTTATTACACTGTTTATCACATACAAGCTTCTAGAAATAAATAGTTTGGAGTATGTTTTTTGTGTTCCTTCTGTCACAGGAGATGAAACTTCAATTAGATTTGATGGGTTTTACATCAATTTACTAAGTAATCTGATTAAAGCCTTGGAGTCTTCTCACTACGATACTTAATGACTTGCCCTGGGAAGAATGTAATACTGTCTTAAAAAATGTGATTAGGACTTCTGGTCCTTCCTGGTTTCAAAATCCTCAAGGTGCATGAATAAAGATGAACTTTTTTGATATAGTTAATAGAAAATAATGAAATTATTTGATACTTCGCTTTTACTGTAGCTACAGAGATATACAAAATTTGGCAGACCAGGGTGTTTTCAGGGGAACTCTATAAAGAAGATTTAAATGTGTTAATCGTAGTGCAGTGGGCCAAATTCTCTCCTGGCAAGAATCCTTTGATCTAGACCTCAGACCATTCTCCAGTAATTTTGTGCCACAAAAAAATCCACAAATCATTTTTACAGACATAGGAGTATTTCAAATTACCGCCGAGATTGCAAAAGTAGATTGCAGTTTTTAATGGAAATGGTTATTAAGTGGAAAACAGGAAGAAACTGAAGCCTAAACTGTGTGAAGAAGGAATTCTTTTGGAAAAATTACTTCGAATATTATATTATCTGATGAGTATACATGTTGCACAGCCTTGATAATATATTTTTTGAGCTACTCTTGTCTTCAAGAAAATCAAGGCAGGCACTTACATTTTCTTGGTTGATGGTTTCACTGAAGATTCCAGTTTGTAATTCAATACATTTATTTATTTATTTATTTAATTATATGAGAACCACCTTGAAAGTGTAGTAAAAGTTAAGCATGAGAGTGCCTGCAGGAGCCTCATTTCTTAAATTGTTAAACAGCCATGGCAGGAAGGCAAAAAGAGAGGCTTTCTTCTCCCATTCCCCACTCCCTTCTCTACCTTCTGTTCCTACACCCAGCTCCATACAACTGATAGCACCCTGATTCAGTAGTCATTATAATTCAGCTTCTGGGGGTAAAACACAAGAAAACAAGCAGAAACACCAGGGAATGTCCCCAGGCTGGCAGGAGGCCACCTCGTCACCCTGACTTCTATAGCTGCCAGGTGCTGAGGACTTTTTCAAGTAACACATCGTGTAAAAGTAAAAGACATGAGCTACTTTATTGTGGTCAGGCAACGGTGAGAACTCCTCAGGAAAAGAGTAAGAGTACCCTCACTTCATATTAGTGTATCGATTTTCTATTGCCTTCTCTGAATCCTGTCATGCGGAACTGAACCCTCCAGAGCTACAGTCAACCCTGTTAGTTTTCTCTCCTATTTTCCTTCTTCTTCCTGACCTGATTACCATGAGGCACCCTGAAAAACTTCTGATGAATATTTCTTCCCTTCTGACTCTCTCCTGCCAAGCCAGTCAGTGGGGAAGAAGTAGGAGATAAAAGGAGTCAACATTCCCATGCCTATGGCCCCATAGCACTGGGGCCAGCCCCGGCAGGAGCTCTGCTGGCCTCTGAGACCTGCACACACACCTCCCCAACAGAGCTGCCAAAATGCTGCAGTGCAGAGCTAGCATCCCAGGGAGAAGGTAGGGACTTATCTCAATTTCCCTCAGAAAATAACCGAGATGTTTAACTGCAGAAAATCAATTCTGATTACCACCAGGTGGGTTTCAGATGGAGATTTGCTCAGCTTTCTGTCAGCGTATACACCCAAGGCAACCCTGCTAGAAACTTCCATCTTCTGGGAAGCCTTCCAGCCACACAGCCAAAGTCCCTTGGGCTCCGGCTTCCAGATTCTCCTGCTCTCCAATTCCCCAGACATTAAGGCTCCTGCACTGCCCACTAGAAAAGCTTCTAGTGGCACAAGGCATTCACAGCCCTGTTTGTGGGCTGCCAGGGAGATGAAATGACTAAATATGGCTGGATTGGTAATCTTGGAGGTCTTTGCCAACCTTAATGATTCTATGATCCTATGATTGCAATTTGAACATTTGAATTTTTCTTTCCTTCTCACCTTGATTTCTTGATTGAATTTCAATTAAAATATAGCTGGAAAGACAAATTTCCAAGGACTTGGAGATTGTAGGGTTTTGCAAAGATTAACTTAAAAGCGTAGTTTTAGGATGAGATGACACTTCAAGGTGCACATTAGGTTAGCTGCTGATTATTTTGGCAGATGGAATGATGTGAAATCCCCAGCATTTTCCAGGGGAAAGTAATGCCGTAGAAAGACTCAAAAAACAGCCAAGAAAAACAGAGAAAACTAGAAACAGAAGTATGAGGTGTTAGAATAAAGAGGAAAAATTCAAGGTGGAATTTTTGTATTTGAACCATATTATGAACTACAAATCTTTGGGTTTGTTTTTTTCCTTTTTCTACTATAAAACTTGTTACTTTTTTTTGGTAGAAAAAGAAAGTTTAAAAAGAAACTAGATATCTTTAAGACAGGTTTGCAAGGGTTTCATATTGAACCAGTTCTAATTAATGTCCCAGGGTGAGTCTGATTGAGCCAATAAAATTTGAATAATAGAAATTTAAAATTTAGAAGTAGAGCTGTTACTCAATGGACTTGGACTATAATGGGCTTAATTGTTGTACTTTTTCTGCTGCTGGGAGAGATACAACAGCAGATTCACTTTGTTTTAGCATGTTGAATTTATATCCCCCCTCCTGGATTGGAACTGAGGAGAGAATCCTAATTTCTGATAATTTTAACTTTGCTCACATAAATGAATCAAAGGGAAGAAAAAGCTTTAAACAGACTTTATTTGTGCCTGAAAACAAAGGTGTGAAAAATGAGGCAATGCTTTAAAAATCTGTCTTTGCGCAGTCTTGAGGCCAGATTACAAACTGATTTACATTTTCTCTTAACCTTGTCTCAGGAAATCACTTATAATTTGTTCAACTCCTTTTTCCTCTCTGAACAATTCCAAGAACAATTCCAAGTCCTGTCTCTGACAATGTCAACACAATCCCAGTTCTTCACATGCAGAGTTCCAGGCAGAAAGAAACATATTCAAAACAAGCAGAGAAAATAGAGTTAGAGTTTTATTCATCATTCTTCATTCAAAAATCAAGGTAGAGTAGGATGGGAGAATCAGCGGATGCAAGTATAAACTATCTTTTTTATTTTAATATCTTTTAAATATTTTTATTTTTTTTCTGGCATGTGCTATCTAAATAATTTCAAAGTGTCTAATTCTCAGTACACAGTTAAGCATTTCATTCCCAGTAGTGCAAAATAGGAAATTAATATAGTCAGTTAATTTTAAGGTATTTGCAGCTCTTTGATATACACTGGAAAATCTGAATGTTGGCCAGATCCTGAGTTCAACTGTTTAAAGGAAGTTTCATTGATTTCAGCAGAGCTGGACACATTTACACCAAATGAAGATTTGATCTATACTTCCTAATATGTTCTCTGAAAAGCAGTGCAAAAGAAGGTCTGGATTTCTCAAAGTAACTGTTCCCTTTTCTTGGCTTAATATTGGACACATGTTTTCCCACTTAAACTTTGCCTCATTTGGCTTTGGGTTTTTATGCAGCTTTTGAAACTATTTCTAAAGGAAAAATGCAGCTGTTAGCAAGATCTCTTAAAATGTACGTGGAACTAATTTTCCAGGCATTTCTCTCAAGGACTCTGATGTATCTACAAAAGACACTTGGCCAAAAGGATTTTTAATGTTACTATGTGATGAAGGAAAAAGAATAGAGAGAAAGCATCTACTCGTAAGGATAAGAAGGAAAAATTGATTTTTGGTAGTTTATGTACTTGGAATTTAAAATCTTGAAACTCATTCATTAGCAATATTATTTTGCAGAAAATCAGTGCATTTTTAATGTGAATTCAAATAATCAGAGATAAAAGGATGCAATAATGTGAAGACATCTAGAATTGTAAAAATATCTTCACCATACAGTCTGATTTTGTACATTGTCTCTCTGCATCGTATTTTCAAAGGCACAAATGACCAAGACTATACAGTCATCAATCTGGCTCATTCAGAGTAAACAAGCACAACATAAAGTGCCATCTTCTCAGCCTGGATGGCAGGACAGGGCAAGGGGAGACACAGAAGTTGGTGGGGAAGAAGAGGTTCTCAGGATCAGAGGAAGCAAAATTCAGGTTATATACCCTTTCTGTCAGTTTCTTCTCTGAGACACCAATGCTACAAATTCACCTATGTCCATCTCCACACAAATTGCAATATGAACCTCAGTTATCACAGATTAAGTTAAATAACCAAATTATTTGGGGAAATAGATGAATTTTTAAACAATCCCACTGGACAAAATCATTGAGAATCATCATTTAATTTCTTTATCAATCTCATTAGTAAAATATTTTTTAAATACTGCCTACTGGCCCCTGTAACTGATAAACACATAATGGATTTCAACATGTTTATGCTTATAACAACACAGAAAGGAAAATGTCATTATTCCCATTTTATCAATGGGTAATTGAGGACAGAGCTTAATGTTAATGGAAAACTGATTTGATATTGCTGGCAAAAGTGGTGCTGCCATTCCACCTTCTGCACCAGTTTGCTATTTCTGCTTCTTTCACACAAGTCTTAGAGTATAACTCCCTTGTGCAGCTAAAGCCACAAGAAGCTTGCCCAGCAAGGCAGGAAGACTGAAGAAATTATCCTTTCAGCATCATCCTGTCAGTACATCTATGCGGCATCACCCTAAGTGCACCTCATTCACAGTAAAAAAACTATTTCAAAATGAAGGAGCCAATTTCAGCTTGTCTCTAAAGGAGTGGGACGTTTGAAACAGAGCAAAAAATTAAACTTGAGGTCTCACCTCCCATGCCACTGTCCTAATAACTTGATGTATCTCCTTTAGGAATTATGTGATTGGTCTAAAGGGAAGACAAAACATGATGATGAAAATCAGAATTATAAAGGTTAGTATACTTTGTTGCAAGCAGGAATTCCACTTGTCTCAGGACAAGAGATCAACTGTGACTGAGATCACAGTTCCACAATTCTGGCACTCAAATAAATGAGACCTGTTGATGGATTTCATACGTCCTTCCTGCCTCTGCTAGGCTCCATTCAATAACTCTTTAATATTCTGTTTTACCAGTGCAACATTTGAGGGGTCAAGCAGCAAGTAAAATCCGTGGAATGATTCAGGTTAAAGAAAGACCTTTTTTCTATTTTGGAGGTCAGAAAAAGGTTACTTTTCAATTACTGCATTTACTGCATAGTCCATGGTCATCTATAACTCTGTCAAAATACCCTGAAGGAAGGGAGGAACACTGATCAGGTTGGGAGCTGGAAGGCAGTGGGATGGAAACTGTGTAAGTCATGTTTCCATTAAAGCCAGAATATTATCAAATGATGGCTTTATACCCTTGGGTCAGAGCATTTTTTGGACTATTTTAGATGACTGAAAGCCTAAATATCAACATAAAGTTAAATGTACAGTATGTGTGAGTGCATATAGTAATAAATCTGAATGTTTTTTAGCAATAATGGTTATTTCCAGAATATATAAGTAAAATGGAGGGAGAGTGCCTAAGATAGTATTGAACAATAAAAATGGAATAATTAGCTAGCATTGTAGACCGAGCAAAAAAGTATTTACTATTAGGTGGTGACTTTGGGTTAATAGTGGCTTCCCAGTCATATATTTACCATTCTCCATATAGTCATTCTAAATGACATTTGCAGAGCTCCCTAAATACAACAGAGAACCAGTCATAACACGCCACTGTTATGGGGGCATATACAGATAGTTCAGATAGTTAAAGTATCAGTTAGTATTATTCATGTTTATGAGGAAAAGTGCAGTAAATTTTTTTATGAGTTAAAGATAGATGACTATTACAAAGTAATGATCCAAGGTTATGGAAATAAAACCAATTAAAACATATTGAAGCACAAGTAATCACATTCAGTAGTAATTCATATTTTTCTGACTGAACAATGAAAAATTTCAAGAAATTCTATTTATGCTTGGCATATGTTTTTACTGTGCTTAGCACAAAATTAAGCAAAAGAAAGCACCTGTTTTCAAGGATTCCTCCATTCCATAAGACAGGAGTTAGAAACATTTCATGGCTATGTCATGAAAGACTACCTCATGTTATCTCAAAAAGCAATATAGGGTGTATGGTGTGGCTGGAAGCAAGTACTAGGTGTGCAAAGTAAAACGTAAATTGTTGCCAGAAAGCAAGCCTTTAGTTAATACTCAACCTGAAATTCTTCTCTGCATTGAGAAAGCAGTGATAAAACCCCTTTTCATCTCATCTCCATGATTTTTTCATCCTGTTCTCAAATTCTTGTTCACTGCCTCACTCTAAAAACTGTCTTTATTTTGGATGTAGAGATTTAGCTTGTGTTCACAGCACAAAGAACTGCAGTGGCCTAAGACATCATCACTGTCCAACAGTTTGTTACTGTTCCACTGACTGCCACTGCCCCATTAAGAAAACCCTGAGAGAGAAAATACACCCCTAGTGCTTAGGTTAATGGTTGGACACAAGGCTCCTTCTGCTCCTTTTCTGCTTAAAACTAAATTCAGCCTCTTTGCAATATAATAAATATCCTATTCACCAAAAGGCAGAGCATGAGGACATTTTAATATTGTCAAATGAAAATAAAACCATCATGATTCTGAAGTAAATTACTTGGAAACAAATTTTTTGCTTTGGTTGCACTATACAAAGGATTATTTATAAAATGAGCCAAGGTTACTTATGGCAGGTCTGAGAGGAGGCAGGTCTTCAGATTAGGGAAGCATGGCATTTGGAAAAACATCATATTTATAGATATGTGTTCTTCTTGCTAGAGGAAATGTAGAGACAGAAGTGGAAGTGTTCCTGATTTGACTGTTTAAAACTTACACTTGTGAGTGCTTTGTCCATGGGGAAATAAACGTTATGCTTCCTGATTAGTTTTCACACAGAGTTTGAAACAGATGGGTTCTAATTGCATAGTTTTCAACTACTTAGAGTAATAGAAAAGTGGATTAATGAATGTTTTATATGAAAGCAAAGACCTTTTTTGGGAGTCAGAACAAAGTAAAGAATTAGATATTGACATGGGATTACTATGTCAGGAATAATGTATCAGCAATGCTTTGAAAGTCTTTGAAGATATTGTATGGGAATATGGGACATGTAGATGTATTCTACATATGTCCTTTATTTGCAAGAAAAAATTTCCTTTATCTGGAAAATAATTCCTCAGTTCTCTATAACCTCCAATTTTGTTATTACTTTCACCATTCCTGTTTTTTTCTTGTTGTTTTGTGATTTTCATTTTTAGAGGTATAGTTTAGAAAGTTTTAATATAGATGAAACTACCTGATTTAGTAATTTATGAGTCTTTTTTAATGAAAGGAGAAAAAATAGACTCTTACATCAGATGAGTTATCTGACACATATGTCAGATGTCAACTTTGAAATAAGATGGATCCTATGAGATGCAGGTGTCTGCCTTTGGGCAGATCAACCCTACTCACTACCTCCAGGTGTTGACTTCAGCTTTCCTTAACCATACACCAAAGTAGTTTCTGAATTCACTTCAAGATTAAGGGAAAAAAACAGAAGGAAATCATATAATGAGGAGACAAGGAAGTGAGTGAAAGCTCAAAAAACTTTTAGAGAAAAATGAATACCAGTGGAATTATGTGCATTTTAAAATACACACAATGCACAATGCAAGACAAAAAATCCCAGCAGTTCATGACCTCAAAAACTCAGAGCTGGCAGCCATAGAGAAGATACATTTTAAGGACAGCTGCCATAATGCTTACCTTGTAGGTTCCTATTTCTTAGATTTGAATAGAAAAAAATCCTAACGTAACTAAAAATAAATGCTCAAGGCAGTTATGCTTTCTGTCATCCTACACCAAATGAGAAGAATTTGGACAGGTTGAAAAAACTACAGTTGAACAAGATAAAAGATGCTAAACAGGGGAATGTACCCAAAGACCACATTTTCTAAAAAACCCATAGGCACAGATAGAGATGCAAGAAGGTTTCTTCATCTCTTTTGAATCCACATTTCTAGTCCTCTCCTTAGAAAAGGTGTCTGATTATTCTCATCGTATTAAGACCCATCTAATTATCTTACAAAGTGAATGGAAGAATAAAAGGCATTGCTGATATTGATGGAGTACATAAGGGCTTGGTCTCTCTTACCATGACTATTTCATTTTCTTAACCAATGAGTGTTGTATGTACAATGACAGAATTTGCTAGGAGCAAAGCCTAGAGTGCTGGTTTCTTCCTTTCTATATGAAAGCACCAAAATACTGAATGACCGGTTTAGACTTCCTTCTTCAAAATTCATTTCTCCTTGTCTATAAGTATTAAATTTCCCTCTATGTAGGGTTGCAGTGGAATAGAAGATGATGGACTGAAACTTATGAGTAAGTTACTGATCCTAGATGCCTTTTTCTAGGTCAATGCTCTAATGACTAGATTATTATTATTTTTTAAAAGTTTAATCTTCTTAACTTCTCACTTAATAGAGGCATGCAATCTGTGATCTTAGTCTTCCAGGCTCCTCTCCCTTCCTCCCCTCTCCCAGTCAAAAGAGACAGAGGCATCACAAGACATACTGTTCTTTAGATTAGAATATTTCTCGCTACAGATTAATGTTGCTAAATTTGGAGTCTCAGACACAAAATGCCTAAGTAAGGAAGGCTAAAGATGGACCCACCCATATCTCAGCTTGGATGTGAAAATCCTTATTTTTAGATCACATTATTTATTTTGGATCTAGCCCTCTCAAAATGGCTCAGTGGAGACTTGGTTTCAGGAAAGCTTCAGATGAACTTTCCCTTACCCTCTCTATTTGCTCCACAGTAAGAGAGAGTATTACCCATCCTCCTAAGGAATTGGTAGAATATGTTTCTCATCTTTTCTTCCCACCTTAAGAGTGCAGCTATTTATTACCCATGCACAGTCTTTTAGGCAGGAGAGGTAATAGCAATTTTCTGACAATACTTTCTTCTCTACTGATTTGAAAAGTCCATATAATAGAAGAAAATGTTACCCTAATCTCCTTACAGCACCTCTGCATGTGGCACCATTCTGAGCATACCATAGCTCATGCATATTTGCAGACACAGAAACCTATGAATATTTAGGTCTTTCTGTTTGGTGTGTTCTTGTTTCATAAAGCTTGTTACCAGGCTGTTCGCAGCTCTCCAATCGTGCACTGGGTTCTCTTGAAGGAGAATTGTAAGGATCTATCCTCTGGTTTTTTATGCCTGTCTAGAATTAAAGCAAATTGGTGAACATTGACTGTTTTATTTTACATTTTAAATTTAAACTGAGTCATATGTTAACCACATTGCCACACCTGGGATTTGTTTATCTTGGATTTAGTTTATATCTTTAATAAGTGTTAGAGCAAATGCGCTAAGGAAATACTTTCCAGTTTTACTATTTTTATGTTGTTATACTGAACTTAGTTTCAATTTTTGTTTTGAAGTTAGTTTTATTTTCTTAATAAGTTTCTTTGAAAAGAAAAACTTCAATTTCTGTGCTGCACTCTCTTCCCCCTCAAGTTACCTCCTTCCACCATTTTCTTTTAAGTCTGGTGGTAATGAATGAATTCACACGCAGGTGAGCACAGAAGGTTAGCAGATCCCAAGGTTTATTTTTAATGTGGCTGGAATGGTGTTCCTTACACTCTCTTCGTGCCAAGCTGAGAATGAAAGTGTTGGAGTGATCTCATCCACAGAAAGGTGTGTCTGCATATTCCCTTTCACAGGTGCAGCAACAGAAATCCAACCCATGCAGCAAATGAAACCTTCCTGTTTGCTCAGTATATTGCAGTCCCGCTTCTGCTCTTTGGGGGAGTGCTGGAATAGGTTCAAAACCAAAGTCAAGTTATTATTATTACTTTTTAAGTTCAGATACAACCTGAAAATTCTGGGATCTTGTTTCAACTTTTCATTTGACATTGCACAGAGGTTCCATGAGGATAAAAAAATCTTTGTCTTCTGAGTGACAGTCCAGTTTCTTCTTTATTTTTATGAAGTCAATAACTATGTAGTTCATATCTCTGACATTTTAGGCTTACTCATGACTAAACAGTTAAGAAAATTATTGTGACCAATGTAATTTAAAATGCACAAAATACCTCCTCTAGGAGGTGCTTACTACTTACAGATCCTACTCAGATGAAAATTATATCTTCCTTACTTTAATCTTATCTCGTATACAATTCTGCTAATGATATTAAATATTTCTTGTTCACCATTGGTATTTACACTCAGCAATTACAGAGAGCCTTATATCTGACATACTAAAGTACTGTATCTGACATAAATTAGCTCACAGTTGTTAGGACTGGATAAGTAACAGGGGAAATTTTCAAGAAATTATTTATACCTCTGTTGGCATCCCATTTGTACAGCACATTTTGCAAACGTCAAGGCAAGCAAAGTTCTAACTGCAGAAATGTGAATGGCAACAGAAATTATTTGAGAGTTTAGAGGCAAAACTCATTTCAAGTGGTTGCAGTGGTCAAGTGTTGACCATACTGAGGCCTGGCTCAGTAAGGCTTGTACAAAAAGAGAAGTGAGGAAGTCACAATCACTGCACAGCAAACTGACACAGCTCTTGTTCTTCAAGAAGACCAAATGTGCTCAAGTATGATGGGGGACACTGAGAGGACACCACCACTGGGGCTCAAGTTACTTCAGTAACTTCAAGTTACTTGTAACATTAAGGTAGCACAGCCTCGAGTCTCAGAGTGAATCCAAACAGTTGATGGTCCATAGAGCAAGTGCAGTGACTGCCATTCTCCCTGTGCCTTGGGGTCACTTGTCTGCCTCACCTGGCAGGCAGAAGTCAAAAAATGCATCTGCTAATTTAAACTTGCTCCTACAACCAGTAAGGACAGAACTGTCCCAAGTTCCCCACGGGGCACCTGGGCATGAGACCAGCTGTCAAAGGAGCATGATTCATTACTCGCTTCCACAAAGGCCATATCAATGAAAAGCCCTTACTGAACCTTGTCCAAACTGATGCAGCCATGCACACATGTACCATTGGGATGGTTTACTTTCTAATTCATGAAGGCATGATGCAGTACACATACTCTTCCCATTCATCTAGAGTAAGTCAGATTGGAAAACTTCTTTTCCAGATTTACCTTCAGTCATGTACAAGTCTGTTCCTGGTATCTTTGGAGAGTTCTCTGGCAAAAAACCAACAGCAGAGCTGGAAGAGCCAAGTGGAGAAGCCAGAATCAATACTCAGGAGAGGCACAAACTTCACAACCAAGAAAGGCAGATTTATGTCTCTGTAATCAGGGCTTCACTGTTCTTGCTAGTGCTCTCTCTTTCTCTAATCTCCTGCAAAGGTTTTCCCATTGCATTCCATTTCCGGATGCCAAATCACTCTACCACCCCAGAACTGTAACTCTGAGACACAATATAGCACTTAACAAGTAGCACAGATCCCAAAAGGTCAAAAGAGAACTGATATTAGTTTAACTTCAATTTTTATGCTGTTGCCTAAGGACAAAGGCAATATGATTTTGGTAGAAAGCCAAATCTCAAATCTGCAGGCAAGCTGCTGGGAGAAAAGCCCTCAGCAAATAATGCATTTTCAAACGTGAAATAATATGAATAATAGCACATAAATTTCTGGGTGCCCTGTTTACACGAACAGGTAGGAGGGAATTAGTCAAAGGCTATTGTGATCAACTGCTCTTCAATAAAACATCGACCGTGTATTTGCCTACTTGCTCACCTACCTCTTCAATGAAAAGTTGCATGCTGGGAAGGGGGAGAGGAAGTGGACACAGAAATTATGTGATGGAAAATTGTTTCTGCATGAAATGTGGAGGCCAGAACACCTGCATGATGAGCAGAGCATCACCCCAGCATTACAGGGAGATTTATGAAACTTTTAAACACAGCTTCACTCCAGGCCCTTAATTAAGACACAGATCTGTCTGAAAGTGGAACTAAAATCTAATTAAACTTTGCATTTGAAAGGATTTTACATTAAACGCACTGAGAAACTGCAAGTGCAGTTTTATGTATTGCCCTTGCAGCAAACACAAGTACATGGCAAAGTAAGTGATGCAGACTGTTTTCTTTGTGTCATGCTACACAAGATTCCTGAGGTTCCTTCAGTATGTCTGTATTCTTGAAATGGGTGAAGGATAGATTAATCTAATCTTTAGTTTCAAGCATGCCTCCCTATACCCACCTACTGGTTTATAACACTACCCTGTCGTGATATGTCAAAACCTCACTGTCTACCTAACTTTTGTTGTGGTTCTCTTTATAGTCAATGAGAAGAGGCATGGCTGTAAGACAGTTCATCCCACCTATACCAGATACTTCTTTTGAGACAACAGGAATCTTGTTATGAAGGTGCCAGTCTTCTATTCACTGCAGAATAAATTTGACACAACTGTCCTAGATTAGGTATTGCCTTTGTGATGATTAAGGTTAGTAGAGTTGAATCCCCAGGTATGAATTAAGCACATTCATATGTTGGGATAATATGAAGAGATACACTATAATAAACAAGCTTTGACAGTTTCAAGGTAAAAATTTTAATCCAGAACTTATTCCAGAGACAGATTGCTCCATACCTGGATTCCATTTGAATCCAGAAAAACCTCTGCCAGTTCTCTCTAAGAGATAGTGCTTGAATTGTGAAGATTTGTACAGAAAAAAAGCAGATCTAGGTAGTAGGGTGAGTACAAATGAAGTGATTTGGGGTGCTGGGACAAAAGTCTAAGAGAAAAGGAGAGAAAAAAACCCAAGCATCCCTGTATATTGATATATACCTGTGATTTTTGGTAAAAAGTAGGTTTTAAATATGTAAGATGATGCATGAGGGAGGAAAGCAGCTTGATTGCTGCTGCTTAAAGATGTTAAAGGCATGGCAATGAAGTGCAGCTTATTTTAGGAAAATGAAAATGCAGAAAATGCAGATGGCACAGCAGAAGAGGCAAGACCCAGCTGTTCTCTTGGGCCTTCTGGACACAGTTTTTAAGATGACATAAATATCTTCAGCCATCTTATATAACTTATGCAAATAGTGATCTGAATTGCATCATTAAAAAAAAAAAAGGCTACATGCCTTAGCACCTGTGTAAGAGAGAAACAAATTGTTTTTGTCCTTATCTCCTTAGAGGGCAAAACAAGGAAGGGCTGAGGAGAAGACAAGCTGAATATTGTCAATCAACATTGCTTTAATTTAAATCAGTGATGAAAGAAGGGAAGATCTTTGAGTCCTTGCGGCTGCTTGTAAGGTTGTTAGATTGGTTGCATGTCTAAAAACAAGTAAGAAGGAAATTTCAAAAGGAGATAATAGCAGTGTATGATCTTACTCTGGTTCCAAAGACAGCACAGATAATAATATGAAATATTTATATTAAATAATAATTCCCTAAATAGCAGAGTATCTATTTTTCAATGTAAAAATGTACCCAAACTATTTTTCAAGCTTCTCAGGAAACATACAGGCATTAGGACAGAACATTTTTTATCTGAGGATAATTTTACTTGTAATTGAGAAGCACTTCTTGGAATTAGCTATTTGTTTTCAGCAGTGCACTTTCTGCAATAATAATAAAAATTTCCAGCCAACGAAAAACATTTTAATTACATTAAGTCTATGCAGTGATCATGGTGGTGAGACTCACATTCAAACAGGTGAATTCATCTGCCTGTGTTTAGACATCTATAAGATGGATGTCCAATTTAAGCTACTTTAGTTTCCCCCATTGCTCCATTTGAGTTCTCTTACTCATCCATTCTCACTCTCTGTCCCTCTCTGTTGACTATTGTTCACTCTGTTGACTGTGGAAATAATTATTTCAAAACTAGATATTTAACTTATAGACAGCTAGGATACATGTATTGTGTTTCTGGATCTGTGTTTTTTCTCTAGCCAACTGCATACAAACTCACTGCCTTAGAAATATCATCAATAAATAATAATGACAAACACATTAGCATATCATTGTCATATTCCTTTTCATGACTTTGCAGCTTTCTTTTTCCTCTGCATTTTTAAATCCTCCTAAATGCTCTACAGAGAACATAAAAGTCAGTGTTTTATTTTTTTTAAGGATTATCATTATTTAGAAGTGCCATAAGAGAACTTTTTTTCTGGTATCTTTCAGGATATCTTGTTACATTGTGTTTACTTTAGAACAGAAACAAGAAATGTCAGGCATTTTAATAAAACGTCATTGCCAAAAATAGTATTATTTTTACTTTTTAAAGGTAGGTATTTCTTTGCATTGTTTACTAAATTTCTGGTGAAAAGTTGATAGATGGTTTACCCTACAAAAACATTCAATGATGACTTCTATTGAGAGTCATACATTGTCCCAAAATGTGTGTGCTTTGCTAAAACAGATATCCTTCATCAAGGGCAGATTTTTTAATTCCAACCAGATATATCTAAAAAACAAGTAGGAAGGAAATGTGCTTTATCCAAATGGAATTTGACAAGGAAAAGAGGGGGTTGTGGCTGAAGGCAGCAACTAAAGGTATGAATGATTTTAATTAAAATGCCAAAAGTAGGAGCTCTGTGTATCTTTGGATGAGTCCCTAGACCAGATCCATAACAGCATTCTGCTGATATTCCATGAAATGGCAAAATTCAAAACTTTGAATTAAAAGTTCTCTGGTGATTTAGGTACTTTTGGAAATGCTTGTCAAACAACAGGAAGGTGGGATGCTATCATGTGCTAACATCCTGTCATTAGTTTAGACAGACTAGAACTGGTTGCAGTAACAAAGCCCAAGCTTCAGCACATGAAAAATATCTAAATACCTGTCCTAGCTCTGGAGACTGTGTTCCCTAATTATGAGTTCATTTAAAAACTTTATTGTCCTAGCTCAACTCCTCTTGCTCTCTGACCTAATTAAGTGAAACTTTCACTAAATAGCAACACACTTTCATAGTAAATCTATTCCACATCTTCAGCCTTGGGCAATATTTGCTATCTGTGCATCTGAGAGCCTGTGTCCATGGTGTGGTGTAGTGAGCCTGAAAGTGCTAACAGCAGAGATGTTGGGGCTTTCAGCAAGAATATTATAAGGGAAAGGTCTGGAATCCATAAGCTGGAGGACATCATAGATAATACCTGCCCTTTGATTTGATCAGACTGATAATATCTGCCTTCCCTTGCTTTATTGCCCTAATGCTTACTACCTTCCTCTTGGCAACAAGTCCTTTCTATCCAGCAGGACCATCTGATCATCAGCACCTGGTTCCCAGTTCTTAAGCTGTGGGCCTAAAACTCTCCTGGCTGGGATCTTCATCTGTGAGATGCATCCCATGCCTTCAGTGGGTCCAGTTCTCCCCATCAGCATGATGGCCAGGACACAAAGGCCCCCAGGATGGCATCATGAACTTCAGGGAAGTAGCCAGGTGAACACAAGTTGATCCGTGGGTCTCAGGAAGCAGACCATGAAATATTCCCTTTAGCAGGTGCTCATGTAAATCAGGAGATAACAGCACCGGCCTGAATAGAATAGAGGATATGAAACTGCTTTTATGGTTTTGGGTAAATGTCTCTGCATATTAGCACATTTCAGGAAAGTCTTTCATTGCTGTTTACTTCAGACTTACCACAGGGCCCAAGTATTCACACAGGCCATCTGATACCCGAACTTATCACACATAGTTACCTGTTCATTTGCCATGTCTTTAGCATAACACCATGATGGAAGTTTTTCTTGTTTCACATGTTTAATATTTATGTTGGATAGCTGCAAGATACAATGAAAATTCATTTTCACAGCTGGTTTGAACCTGTTTATTTCTGCTTTTCTGAAAGGCAAGAATAGAGACAGATGAGATATCTCACACAGAGAGGTAAAAGAGGAGGGCAAACAGTTAGAGAGAAATAATGGAAATGTTCTGCAGATAAAAACAATATGAGAGAAAAAAATGGTTTTTTTCTTTATCTCTGAAGTAAGACCTACCTAAGGCATGCTCATTTATTTATCTAATGGTTGTGTAGGTCCCTTTATATATCACCAGTGCAACATTACAAGGACTTGCCAGCTTGATTAGAACGCATCAATTAGCTTCAAAAGCTTTAAAACAATCCCTGTCCTTTTTATTGGCTTTATTTCTCCATCGGACCTGTGTAAAGAAGCCTCCTGCCAGCAGGGGGGGATCTGGTCTGGAAACAGGGAAAAAAGCAAAAATGCATCTTAAAGCACCAGGCAGCACCCTGGTTTAATTGCTACATTTATTTATACCAGTATAATAGGGAAAGTGCCAAGACATTATCTAATACATGGATGGTGCCACAACAGCTTTTCATCTTAGTCTGGGAACCATTAGGACATTTTGCTGCATAAATAACACAGTGAATTAAGTCCTCTTCTTGTATCAGCACCATATGTTAATAGCAAACATATTTATAATGTTTATTTGAATAGCTTCAAAAGGGGATATTACAACAGATCAGTTGAACTGTAAACACTATTAAAACACTTTTTAAACTTTGTCATTAATGCCTCTTAGTAGATGGAGAAAAATACTTGTGATAAATTTCAAAAGTGCTGAGAAAAACATGAGATTTCCACACACGAATTTCTAAGTACATTTTTTAACTATGCTAATTCACTGGTCCCAGTAACTGGGAGGCTTTCAACTCTGTCTTAGACAAATAACAGCAAAAACTGGGTTGTGTAATTAGTCTGCGGTCTTCCATCAGTAAAAACTTCTATTACAGGGAGCTGCAGTGCTGACATTTATAAGTTCCTGGGTGATGTATTAGAGTTACCATAAATACAGCTGATAGTAGCAGTTGCTGTAGCCACAAATTAGGCTAGTAAATCAAAGTACTCAAATGGTGGGTTTTTTTAAGAAAGCTGCAAATTAGCAGATTTTTCTATGCAAGTTCACATATCACAAAAAAATGTCAATGAGTTCAGTCCAAGGGACACTCAAGGTTTTTTTCATTCTCCTTTGTTTTTTAACAATGTAATGCCATCAGCACTTTTTTTTCCCTTTTACAGAGACACTCACCATTTATTTGTGAAAGCAGTATCAAACAGCAGGTCAGCTGCTTTTTCTGTGTGTATGCTGTTTCCTTTAAATGCTTTCTTGAGTGAACCCTGGTAGCTGTAAAGACAATGATGGGACTACTCAGTGGGAAAGAATATTTAGCCTTCTGCAACACAAGGAGATGATGGGGTTTTTGTATCAGTATCCAACCAGGTTAGTAAGCAGAAAATCTGTCCACACAATGAAAACAGTTGCAAATATTTACACAAAGAATTAAAAGTTAATGCCAGAGGTTTGAGCATCCTGAGTTAGTCCCTTAAAATTAAAAATCAGTGATGCCAAAATTTTGATTAAATGCAAGGAAACATGTAAAATATTACACCGGCTGGGATTCCCTTGCTTAAACACGGTCATCTAGTGTCATTTAAAATGTGCAAATATGTGACAGTTGTCATATGTGGCCAGGATGTATTATATACAGGAGTCTTCTTCTACAAAATCAGACAGAAGATGGACAGGATACAGGATGGTGCATCTGAAATGATGTTACACTCCTATGGACTGGCAATTGAATCCTATCCACACAGAGGAAATCCCCAGTGGCCAGTAAGCAAATTTAAATGTCTCTGTAGGTTCAACAATTTATTCCTGTTTCTGCTCCAGAAACTTGCCTATCTCCTTGCCTATTTCCTGAAGTTTCAGTCAGTCTGGGAAACTGAGTTCTTTCTGAATAGTAAAAATCTCCCCATATATGTGACTTGTCCAATTTTTTGAACAAGGACTATTTCTGGCTACAGAGCTCTAGTCTCAACTTTGTAAAAGAGTCCAGGAATGTACAGGACTCCAGTTACAGGTCAAGCACTGGCTTGCTTGTAGAAATGCACTCAGTAAACAATGAATTTTACCATGCCTCACACAAGTTGCATATGTGAAGCTCCTCGAAACAGTTGAGCCCTTCTGCATCTTCCAATCCTCTGCAGTGAAGCTTGTGTACCAAAATGGACAGCTAGCACTGAAATACTTCATCTGGAGTCAGCAATTTTGACCATAGTTGCACAAGTAGGGTACTTTCCATCCAAATCCTTGAAATTTCTTGACCTAGATATAGATGCTGACTGGCTATTTCAGCATGTGTGGATGGATCTAGGGCACTGTGTTGCATGGACCTGACTCAGTAGCAGTAATATGGCTTCAAAGCCAAACTTTTAAGTCAGTAGAAACTCAGAATAACAGAAGAGACATTTTGGCATATGATTATTAAACACAAACTTTCTGAAGAGCATTAAAAAGATATATTATTGCAAATCCAAATACAGAATCCAAGTGCAGAGGTTACACAATACCAAAATACATACAACCCTAATTTATTTTTTTTTCAGGTAAATGTCTTACAGTGTGGTATGTAATGACATTCAAACCTGTCACAGAGGATGAACTATTTCAGTGCACAAGACAGCATATGTACTGAATAAGAGCAAAAGCACTAGATACCCATTTGTGCAGTAAGCACTCACTTTCAGAGACTGGAAAAGAAAGAGCAGGATAAGGCTTTGTTTCAGTCTATCACTTTGCTACATTCCCAGGCTATAGGTTTTTAGTATGTTATATGAGCTGTGAAGGTGGGATGAAAATGAAGGTAATCACCAGCTGTAAACTGGATAAGGGGTCCCTAATCAATCCTTGTAACTTGCCTCCTAACAATCTCAGTATTGTACTGTATGTGTACTCTCCTTTAATACTTGTAAAATGTCAGCTGTGTGCTCTTTGTTGATGGTAGTTAAAAGTTTGTTGAATTCTTTCCTTGGTAGCATAGCTTCAGCTTGTGACAAGAAAAGCTAATTCAAAATATTGTAATTACTATTGCAATTCATGTAGACTTTAACCATATTTTTCTCTTTTTACAAATGTGTAGCAGAGTTTTTGAAGATAGTGAATATTTGGACTGTGAGTGAATCACCTGGCCTGGGCCTCAGATGAAGGCCTGTAAGTCCTCAGTGGTGCAGGTGGAAATTCAGCTGCCAAGTCTCTGGCGCAGTGAGAATTGCCCCTTAAGGTGTTAACAAGGAACGGGAGTTTTCTAGTAGTTAGCAGGTGCAGTGGTTGGTGTGGACGCAGTAGCTGCCTTAAGAGTTTGGTCAACAATAAGTGTTTGCATTCTTTTCTCTGCTGTATGCCAATGAAAAGCCAATGTAATTGTAAACTATATAGAAACGTATATAAGCAGCCATCTTAGTCGAAATAAACCATAACATAGCAGTAAACCACATTGGCTCGATCTGCGTTCTCTATACAATCCAACTTCCCTTTATCTCAGACAACCCTGCAACACAAATGGTTTGCTGCTTTACAAATGGTTCATGTCTTGTATCTATAAACCAACAGCAGAATACTTCTGAATATGCAAATGATACCAAACTATGTGGTGCAGTTGATTCACTTGAAGGAAGGAATGACATCCAGAAGGACCCAGATGACTTTGAGTAGTGGGTCCATTTGAACCTCCTGAGGAACAGCAAGGCCAGGCACAAGATTCTGCACCTGGGTCAAGGCAATCCTCAGTATCAATACAGACTGGAAGATGAACTCAGAGCCCTGTGAAGAAGGACTTGGGCATGGTGGATGACAAAATGGCCACAACCCAACAAGGTGCACTCACAGCCCAGAAAGAAAACTATGTCCTGATACATCAAAAGGACTGTGACCAGCTGGTTGAGGAAGGTGATTATCTACCTCCACTCTACTCTAGTGATACCCCACCTGGGTGCTGTGTCCAGCTCAGGTGCCTGGAGAGGGTTCTGAACAAGATCACAAAGATGGTCAGAAGGCTGGGACACCTCTCCTATGAAGAAAAGCTGAGAGAGTCGGGGTTGTTCAGCTTAGAGAAAGAAAAGGCTCCAGGGAGACCTCAGAGGAGCCTTACAGTTTCTAAAGAGTGCCTAAAAGAAAGGCAGTGAGAGATTTTTTTACCAAGGCCTGAAGTGACAGGGAGTCATGGGTTTAAAAGTGTATAGTTTCAAATCAGACGCTGGGGAGAAATTCTTCACTGTGAGGGTGGTAACATATTGGAACCGGTTGCCAAAAGAATCTGTGGGTGCCTCACCCCTGGAAATGTTCAAGACCAGGCTGGACAGAGCTTTGAGCAACCTGGTCTTGTAAGAGGTGTCCCTGCCCATGGCAGAGTTGTTAGATCACCATTAAAGGTGCCTACAACCCAAATCATTCTGTGATTCCAAGAGCGTAGCAATGACTAAACTAGCCCCTGGTTTCTGACACTCCTTTCTGCTTCCTCTTAGAGCAGCAGGAATATATTTGCAAATGTCATCCTTGCTTCAGGGGCATGCAACAGGTAGGTGCTTCAACCAAACCACAGTAAAATATTTATATTGGTTTGCAATCCATGACTCCATAGACTGAGACCTGAGCTTCTGAGCTGTACTGCTTACTTGTGACATCTTCCTAAGAATTCTGTATTCCAGCTGCACTCTTGGAACATTGGAAAGATGAGGTCAAGCTGAGGGATGTGTGTGAAGTGTGTGGGGGCAGGTGCCATTTCCTGAATTTGCCTCTTTCCACCCACTCTTGGGCAGGAAAGAACATACGTTGTGACTACAATGGGATTATTCACTGAGTATGGCAGGATCAAATTGCTGTTTTGAAATAATCTTTCCTGTATTATACATGCTAACATCCAGGAAGGAAGAAATAGCCCATATGTGTACTCAGATCATCCTCCAAGATGCAGGAATGGCACCAGTTTTGACTTTTGTTATTTTCTCCATTCCTATAATGTCTCATGACTTTTGGTCTGATTACCAGAATCAAGTTCAAGAACTTTGGGGAAGGCCACAGTGTACATAGCCAATCTCTACAATGGCAGAGTTTATGCCAAATATAGTTCTTAAATATGATATTATTTAAATATTTTTTTCATTATATTGTTTGAAGTGGAGCCACTCAGTCTGCATCTCGCAGTCTGCCAATTTTTAATCATGAACTGAAATTTGAAATGCTTATTTTATTGGGGCAAAAATGCCAACATTAAAAATATTATTATTAATTTTAAAATAATCTTTTAGTTATTCTGCCTCCAAAATGCAGTCAGATTTTCTGTTCACAAATTTAGAAATTAATATAACTTATTTATTTTCTTGCTTCTCTAAGAACATTAGAAGTCGGTTTTTGTAACAAAGTCTTTATGTGATTATAGACAGTATATCCTGCAGACACATTATACCCACAAACATGATGGATATATGGGCTATTTAACCCAAACTAACACATTGTGTCAAAACATTTAGCAGCTCTTTGTTTTTGTTCTTCAGTTTAGTAGAAGTTCCACCTGGTAAATTCTTTACTGTGCAAACATATTCCATTACACACTTTTCTGATGTTGCTCTTTAAAAGGATTCTTTTTACCAGTGCATTTTTATATTTAATGACTGCCAAGCCATCAAATGTTTGAGTCTCAGAATGACCTGGTAACTTAACTTTGGCTTCACTCTGCTCCCACATTTGAGGTTGAAACAAAAGACAATTGAGTAAAGAACTCACTACACTATGGATTGCCTTGACCTTGAAAGCCCTATATTTCCCCTTCATGACCACCACCCACAGTTTTCATGCAAACAGACTGCTCTACTGACTTAGCTGCTTGTTCGCCCAGTAAGACACTTGACTAGGCCTATCTCATTATCACATCTTCTATCACATTCAGATCTACTGCTGTGACTCTACGGATCACATTTCTTCAGCAAAGCTCTAAAGATCCTCGCAATTATATGGTAGGTTATACTACTGACAAGGCATATTCATTTAAACATCTTAAATATTTTAAGAAGTCTCACAGAATTTTGCTACTGCCTGAAAATCATCACTTGTTTAATGATACAGAGTGTATCTTTGCCTTACAAACACTTCAAGTTTTGGCTTACCATAAGAATTTTTCACTCAGTGCTAAATTGCTATTCTAAACTCAGAATATGCTCTATGGAAGTCATAAAAGTGATGAACCCTTAGATTTTCTTATGCAGTTTCTTCTCAGTCCTTCCGGACTTTGAGAAAGAAAATCCAAACACACCAAATAGAAAAGTTGGGTGAAGAGGTAGTGTTTTGCAATTAATGAAGAAGAGAGAGAAAGATTAATTTTTAGCAATAACTGCTGTCATGTGAAAGACACACCTTTATGAAAAAGTGTAATGTTTTCAACTGATTTCAACAGTTTCCCATGACCACATAGCTGTAGTTCCTAGAGGACTATGTTTATACCACACAGAATAGCTATACCAGGGCAGCATTCTATCCAGGTGGTTTTGTGCAGGAGAGAAAGAAGCATGCCAGAATGGTTTGGACAGCAACAAGAGCAAAGAAAGCATCCACCAAGAAGAAAGCGATAAGGAAAGCTGTGTGTAGATATGTACCAGTACGTGTGTGTCAGTATTACCCTAAGACTTTACTACACAGGATGCACCAGGGACTCACAGAGCAGCATCCCCTCTTAAGGTAATCCTTAGGGGCTTCATCCCAGAAAATTAAGCTGTGAGAATTCTTCTCTTTATAATTATTTTATGTAATAGCTTAATGAACATTAACATGGGGTATTGGCAATGATTTTTTGAACTCACTCACCACCTTGGGGAGATTCTCACAAAATTCCACCACACCAAAGATGCTATTAATATTCTGGTAAGTTGTATTCTTCTTCCACCAGTTAAACACCTGCTGCTGGAAACAGAGGAACTTGAGAGCTATTGAGTTAAGAAGAAGGAATGAGCAGCAGACTGCCCCTGGTTTTCCAAAAGGAAGGGTCTTGGTTCTCTGCCAGGACAGGATAAAACCAGTAATAATACTGACTCCGTAGATCAGAGGCCAGATTTGTCACCTATCAGCTCAGTACTCTTAAGCCACATAGTGGGGGAAGCAGAGTCATATTCCACTGTTTCCCATACTTTATCCGCACTGGCCCAGAACCTTTGTCATTGGCTCCACAGCCACACTTTGCTGAGAGCAGTGAAGGGCCTCCCTGTCTGGACTAGCTTATGGCTTGGTAACACGGGCATTGCCTGGGAATAAAGAGAGGGAAATTTATCTGAAAGAGCTGAATTCAGATGTCCAGCATGGTGTAACAGTAGCATTCAGTGTCAAATGTGTGTGGCTGCTTGTATTTTTGGACAGACCTTCCATTTGTGTTCCATAAAAACTGTTTTAGAAAGTATAAGCCCACATCAAATGATTGTCACTGACAAAAAATTAGAAAAAACCCTTCATGTTCTGAATTCTGAGTGAAAACACATATCTGTGCCTGACAGTTCTTACTGGCTAAGTCCAAACAAGCCTTCCTTTTGGGTGGAGGCCTTCTGGGTCTTTGAAGTGTTTGACTTTCTCCTATCAGGTATGCAAGTTATCAAGGTACTTAAACTATTTTAATTGCCTTGACAGGCCCCTTGCATTTAAGACTCTGCAACAATTTTGCACAGAGAACAAAACCTCAGGGTAAGGTACCAACATCAGTGAAAATTTCACAATGACTAGTATTGTCTGGAAATCTAACCAGCTGAATACATCTCTTATAGAACTATGTGGGACCTGAGGGGCAAAATCACTTCCAAGGTGCATATAGCTTATGCAGCTTGCAATAAATATCATTCACAATTATAATTCCACTTTTATCAAGCAGACAAGAATAACTTGTCAAAAACATCTTTAAAGGCCTTTGCATGATCTTCTCGTGTTTATTAACATGTTCTTGACAACTGAAAGTTATAAGCTAGTTAGGTAGACATAGAAATTTAACTAGATATTAAGAAGATAATTTTAATAGAAGTCCAATCACAATTCCCTTTTGAGGGGGAAACTAAGCATAAACCTGCTGAACTCACAGGTTTTGATTGATTAGGGAAAAATCCCCCCAGAATAAGTTTCCTTGCATGATTGATACAATAGCTTGTTATTGAATATTTCTTTTTTCCTTAAAGAACTTTTTTTCATGAATTATGAATGCTCAGCATTCCTGAGTTGTGCTATAGGCAGTTCATGCTCATGTAGCAAACTGAGTTGCTAATACCCATTGCCAGTATGCCTTGTTCCATTTCTGCTCCTTCCTGACCTGGGAACCCAAGGATCCATCCCTTTCTACAATAGCAGCTTCTCATCCCACAGTCTGATTAGGTTCAAATGCAGAACCATATCCCTCAAGAAAATTTGGGGTAATTCTTGCTGCTTCCTCACTTGGAAGGTGATATAATTTCTTGTCAGGAATAGGCTGGTATTCAAATGTCAGAATGCTCCTGCCTTCTTCTTTTTTGCTTTGATTTCCCATACCTACAACTAAAAGAAAAAGGAAAAAAAAAGCAAACAATAAAAAAACCACCCCCAACAGCTTTTTCTTGGGTTGAGCTTATCGTGTAGCCTTTTAAAAAAAGATTTTGCTAAGATAGTTAAGAATGAGTAAATGTTGAACTCTTCTAAGGCATCTTTCTACTTTCCTGAAGTTTGTAATGAGCAATAATTCAAGCACCTTGTAGTGCTTGCTCAGTCCTTGGAATGATGTAAACAGGTATTTTACATGTTTCTCATATACAGAATGCGAAACAATGGGCCGACCATTTTACTTCCTATAATGTGGGCAAAGTCAAAAATTTATGGCTAGTGATATCAAGAATAAACTATATGTCTATCAGTCCAAATTTGTTATTAGTTAGTCAAGATTATAATGTCATGCAAATAAACAAGATGGTTCGTTGTCATTTGTGTAATTGTGACATTGCTGTAAGGCATTGAAAACCTTCAGAAATTTTCTTTTTTGTGCAGACAATAAATCAAGATCAGAAAAATAGAAAATATTAATGTGAGATAATATAAGAAAAACAATAAATCAAGATACTTTACTTGGAAAAGGCAATCTCTAGTTGCTGAAGAAACTCCTAAATTGATGTCTGCATAATGACTAAAGTTCATTGTTGAAATAATTTTAAGAAATAATTTTGTCTACTTCAGTCTTTTGAGATAGGTTGGGTCATTTTCACAGCTATTCCAGATGAAAAAAATTGTGAGATATCAGACTCCACCAGAAGGAAGTTGTCTCCAGGCTGCAGAAGTCCCTAGACACTGTTAACCCACTCTAACCACAGAGCAGAACAATTTCATCCAAAAATAAAGCACAAGATAAACAGTAAAGGAGCAAAACTGGAGCTCATGTCAGACTAGAAAGGTAACAAGGTAAATTCTGCAACTTAAATCAGTATGAGGAAAGCCTTGGGCATCAACTGAAAAGTGAGTTTTGTCCTAAAGAGAACAATAAACTAAATATGCTCCTCTAGATGAAGTTCTCAACTGGACTAAAACTTACATGCCTCTACTTCCTCTCTTCCATGCTTTCAGTGCTTCAGACAGATGCTCCAGCTGGGAACACAATGTGAAGTTTTAGCTTTGTCCTGTTTAGCTTTTTGTTCTGAAATTTTTATAACTTAATTTAAGTTCTATTCCTCATAAATAAAATATATATTATTATATGCAATATCTAAATTTCTCTAACAACTTGTGGTCCCAATTAAGATGCTACAAAATTTCCTTAACTGATGAATTTTTGTTTTGTAACAGGACAGTTCCCTTTCATACTGGCTGAGTCCTTTAATAAGATTATCAGTTGAAATGGTCAAACTCAGACACAAACATCCAACCAAACCCAAACACACAAAGGAAGCACACAGAGTGTAAAATCAAGGCTGGGTAACCTGGGAGGAACACAGAGACATTGTTCAGTCACCTAGGGCTGAAGTTCAGAAAACTGAAGCCCAGCTGGAACTGAACCTGCTAATGAATGTCACAAACAACAAGAAAGGCTTCTGTACATATGTGGGTGACAAAAAAAAAGGTGATGTGGAAAATGGGGGCACATTGCTGAATCAGAGGATCTGATTACACAGAATATGGCTGAAGTACTGAAAGCCTTCTTTGCTTCAGTCTTTGCTAGCAAGACTGTTCTTCAGGAATCCCAGGTTCCAGAGACCAGCAGAATAATCTGGAGCAAGGAAGATGTACCCTTGGTGGAAGAGGATGAGGTCAAGGAATACTTAGGCACACCAGACACACAAAAGTTCACGGGCTCTGACAGAATTTACACACAAATGTTGACAGAGTAAAAGTGCTGTTGGCCATTGGTTTGACATTAGAGCCATAATTAAAGTCAGACAGTAAGAATGACACCCAAACAGACTTCAGCATGCATGGCCAAGGCGAGAGAAAATGCAAAAACTATGAGCATATTTCTCCCACTTGTCAGGGAGGAAGATAAAGCCCAGTGATTTGGTCGCTATTTTCAACCATATTTTCTACTAAGCATCTTCTCTCTCGAGCACTATCAAAATCAAGTATTCTATCAAACAGCTTCTAACTTTACTTCTCTACAGTACAGCATCTTCCACTATTTTGCTTTTAAGTGCTGGCAGGTGCCAGGGCAGACCAAGCCCTGGAGATGTGCAGAGGCCAGTCTGGGCATGGGCAGAGCAGGTCCTGGGCCATGGGCTGGGTGAGGGTAGAGCTCAGCAAAAAGGTCAGGGTCAGTCAGGGCTGGCTGTGCACAAAACTGATGATGTTAAATGCCATGTCTAGTAAATGAGCTCACCAGTACACACATACTTCTACACCTCTAAAAAGCCAAGGTCAGGATCCATAAAGGCACACTCAGCAATAGCAGTGCTATCTCAGTACTTGTAAACAACCTTTGCAGCGCTGCAGTGACTCTGGAGCAAACTGGGTTTTGCTGAGCAAACCGAAGGAGAGTTGGTCCTTCATGCTGGCAGGTGTGCTGGGAAATCAGCATGTCACACTCATCAGAGCACTGCCCTGACAGAGATCTCTTCCTCTGATGCTGCCTCTGCAGATGCAGTAAATCATTTTCTCCAGCTACTGTTTGTGAGAATGAAGCCAAGGGAAAAGTCTAAGTTGTTACGGGGTGACAATTCCTGACAAAGATGAGTTATAGTAGAGTAAAAAGAGCCAAGGAGCTGGTTCCTGTGTCATTCTGTACAGTGATGGATATTTTGAACTAAGTCATGTTTAAGAGCTAAAGGGAAAGAAAGAATTTGTTGTCTCTTTGTCTTATTCCTTCTTCTTTTGAAAGTCTCTCTAAATTAAAATTCATGTATAACATGCATGAGGTATGTACAGCACTGTGCTATGTTGTACTGTAAAGAAAATTTTACTTTGTATCCATATTTCTTCCACTAGTATTTGTTGAACTCTTTTTTCTACATTACAATTATTTTTTCACTTATTTCAAGCTTCAAATATTCATGTAAGTATCAAAAAAGGATTTGCACATATTTTTAATGCATTACGTTTGTGTTAGTAGAGGGGTTTTAGAGACACAAAATAACAGCACACCTACGTTTACCACACAATTAGGAGTGGGCTGGGTGTCCCTTTTTGGTTTACTGTGAACTTATACAATGCAGTTGAATCTTGGTTACTTGAAATTCAGTGATGCAAAATCATTCCTTATTTGAAACATATTCTTGTTGCCTGAATACAGCATGGATCTACTAAATCCTTGTTTACCTGAAGGTATGAAAATAGATTGAATTCTAAGTCTACCATAAGAAAAACCTAGCAAAACTTAGATTATCAGTCATAAAAATACCTAGATAGTTTTTTCCCTAACCCTCTGAAGCAAAGTCATGGGACTTTGTTAAGCTAAATCCATACTGTCTCCCACCCACCCACTGTTTGATATGCTATTTGAAAAACTAATTGTTCATATTTTAAAACTTGTTTCTGGATGGTTATTTTTGGTGCCACCCACTTTACTTTGCACTTAACATCAAGATGAGGAAGTGGATTTAAAAATTTATTCAGCAGGGAATGAAAAATGTGAGGAAAAGTCTTCTAGAGACTTCAACTTCTTAAAGTAATTTACCTGTCCTTGAACAAACTGACTGTAAGTCCTCACTTGGAAATTACATTACACAGATAAATTACCTTACATCACATGCACCCAGGCTTTTTCTCTGGTATATGCTTGTGTATTGGTTTTTCTTTTTTAATAAAATCCATCACATGTACCTGATGTTGTAGTTGTAACAACCCACCTGTTCTGTGAAAGAGATATGAAGACACAGAGAGAAAAAAATGTTCAGGCAATGTTTTAAGCTACATGCTGGCTCACTTAATTACTATTGATATGAAGAAAAGCATGTTAGTCTGTCAAAAAAATCACAACTTTCTCAAGAAATGTACTCTATGCTCTTTTATGGCCTTAAGGAAAAAAAAGTACACACTAAAATAAAGTCCGCAGTAAAAATTATGCCCAAAAAACAACTGTCAAAATTTGGGCTGCAAACATGGATTTGAATTTTGTAACACAAGACTATTTCCCATATTAATTAATATTATTTATTAATATTTAAATAATTATTATTTCTGTTTGGGGCCATTTTAAATTTTCCTACTCATCTTCTGTGTTCTGTGATTTGGTATACTACTCTCTTAGAACTGCTTTAGCACAACTTCCTTAGCAGCAGTAGATAAACTTGGTGAAACTTTGGACTTCCCTTCACCTAGTCAAGGAAAAGTAGCACCCAGAGGCAGCTAAAGCCAGAAAATAAGAAAGATACATTCATTAACAGAAGCTCAGCCTTTGAGAGTAGAGAGGAAATGGCTCATATAGAGACAATGGGAGGACCCAGTGATGGGAAGATCCCAAACCACAATATTACAGCTGTTCTGAAGTGTCGGATGACAGGTAGGGAATTCGGGTTATAATGGTAGAATTGCCCAGGGCTTTCTTTGTTCAAAGCTGTACTGTTATTAATAAAAAGGACTTCATAGAAGAATCTCTTCTTGGCTTATTAATTCAGCAGGAACTTAAGACTGACCCTGTTATGGTGGCAGGTATGTGTAATTTCCATAACATCTGTAAGCTGGCCATTGGCCACTGGTTTTTGCCATATTGCCTTAATTTTAAACCTCATAAAGTTCATTTCTAGCTTTCCAACTGACTTGAATTGAATCCTTCCTAAATGTAAAACTGTGGAGTCAATGAAAGAAAAGAAGTGGGTGGATTTGTGTACTCTTTTTTTTTTTTTTTCACTTTCTCGATATTCTGATGGAAATTCCATTTCTTGGGAATTTGCTTCACAAATATTAGAAAAATAGTATATCTTTTTCTTTCCCCTCAAGCTCTCAAGAAATTGAATCAGCAAGACCCAAATAGTTAATAACTTCTTGATATCTCTTTCAATCATTCTAAAAAATCCTCACTTGTCACTGACAGCTTTGCAACTCCTGTCAAAAAAGCAGACTTGACAAACAATTATTTTTTTACTCTTCATACAAAGATAATTTTTTCTTTCTATTTCTTTCTCAGTCTGTGTTGAACAAATGTTTAATAGTTGGGTAGAGGACTCCTAGAGATGATTATTTGATTGCTTCTTAACCTCTAGCAAAATGTCTTTATATTTGCATCATCAGTAAGATTATTTTGAGAATATGGAATGAGTGGCATGACAAGAACTCGTGAAACAGAGATTTTTACGACCAAAAGTGCCTGAATCTTGCTCAATCAATGGAAAGTCATGAGCAGCAAAAGGAACAGTACTACTCTCAAATATTATTTTAATATTTAGTTATCATCTTTAAAATAGTAATCTAGAAAAATAAAAAACAATAAACTAGTTAATGGGGAAAATCAGGTACCCACAGATTTTAATTGATTTAATTGGTTTCCAATGTATTTATTATGATTTGCTGACTCATGCTTTAGAGGGGTTTATAAGAGAGAAAGGCAGACCCATACAAGCATGCTGTATTCAGAGGCTTCAGTATTGGTGACATGGACTCTACCTGGTTGATCTGAGCAACTCATCAATGTTTTCCATTTGCATTCAGAATCACTACAGGGCCAATCATTATTCGTAGAGACAGGTGGACAGGTTGGTCTTTTCTTTCTCTGTAGCAAGTAATATCTTCAACTATTTTCACCTGCGGAGTTTTCTCTCACAGCAGTGACCTAGTACAGAGTTTACATCATCAGTCCCCTCTTTATGACTTGCATTTGAAAATTTTGTTATGGCATTGTTTCTAAATGTCTAAAAATGCAAGGTTCTGATGGCATAAGTTTTCATTTCAAGTCTAAAATTTTAATTTATGCAATCTTAGAGGTTACTGGGTATTATAAAAAGGAAAATGTTACAGATCATTCTTTAGGGGCCAAATAAGCAGTCAACCAAACCATAATACATACAAATACAAAGAAATTAGAGAAGTATTTAAGAAAATACAAATTAAGCCAGGGTTTGATAGCATTATCTTGCCAAAAGTGAGTTTTCATAGATTTTTTTTCTACTGGGGAAGAAAGAAAGGAGAGAAAAAACAAAGCAAGGAAGAAAAAGATAACAACATTATTATTAGTAGTATTATGGCCACTGTAAGTGGTCATGGTGAAGGAATAGAGACCAGAATCATAACTTAGAGAAGCCAGAAAGGTGGGATTGTAAAGGGCATTAGAGGTTGCCTACGGTGAGAGAAAACTTTTAGAAAGAAATCAAAGTAGAAAATAAGCATCTAGACATGACAAAACTATGACAAACAATATAAAACTGTATGCACAGTCTTTAGAAATTAGTTGGTGGCTGTTATCAAGTCCAGAACTAAATGAGTGGAGCAATGGACTTGTGAAGAAAGTAGAAAACACTGAGCTTAGGCACTTTATGTGTGATGAATCAGAAGAATTTAGCAACAGTCAGAATGTGGGAATGCCCAATTCAATTACTGGCTTGAATAAACCTAGTACAACTGCTGGGGATTGCAGGATTGCTGCCATAATCACGGGTTTCACCATCAGAATTACAGTCTAGAAACTGCTTCTCCAAATTAGTCTTGCATTTATGTGGTCATGTTTGTTTTGGCACGGCAATATGCAAACAGTGTACTATATATTGCTTCCTTTAAATCTTTTTAACAAATACATTGTTTGTGGTTTTCTGAAACATTATTCTAGTTGAGTTCAATTCTTTATTAAACTGCACATTTATTTATTAGAAGCATATCTTGCTCTGTAATTTATCCGTGCTTTAATTGTACTAATGAGTTGTAAAAGACAAAGAAATTCTCATCTTGAGATACTAGATATATTAATATTTTCATAGCTCCTGCTTTCATATTGATGTTCTCAGATGGTCAAAATTTTTGCAGTTTAGAGTTCTTACTATATTAAATCATATTTCTTGTTGTTTCATTGTAACTGGCAATAAAAAAAAGCACTGGTCATTCTAGCTACATTAGCTACAGCTAATGACCAAAAAAAAAGAAAGTTAAATATATATGTTTAGGTCACAACCTGAAGTTCATCTTTAGTCTAAGTCTGATTTGTAGTTAATAAATGATGGTTCAGATTCAACTAGAAATGTTAAGCATGTATTCAAAACCTGCTAATGTGATCTTATTTTGTCAGGTTTTTTTTTGTTATTTATTTTAGCATCTAAACCACATATAACAGCTTATTTCCAAGTAGAATAGCTCTCATTTCTTCTGCTTTTCCATATCTTCAACTTTTCTCCTGCCTCCTTCTGCTGAATTGACCCCAACAGAAGCCAGGAGAGAAGCAGAAATAGCTCACGGAACCAACAGATGAAATTCAACAAGAGAGAACAAGAGTAAGTGATAGTAACCGTTTAGCCAAGGTTTGACAAGTTTTGCTCCAGCTGCAGTGTGAAAGCATGGCCAGACTGCCCCCACTATCTTCTTCCTGGTTTCATAGCAAATATTCCTCAAGACCTTCTTTCCCAATAATAAAATATTTTTAAAAACTGGGATCTATATGGGCAAGGCATCATTTTGTCAGGGGAGATCTGGTAAAGCATGTCTGGTTTCAGTCAATGTTACCTAACACATTCAAAATTATTTAGGCAAGCATACACTGAGAGCCCACTAGCTGAGATTATGAATAGTTCTATAACCAGTACCTTAGAAGACTTTGCTCCATCTCCTCTTTTGTGCCATCCACGCTAAGTGTCTTAGCCGCAGATATTTTTCTTTTCAAATATGTTATAATATTGAAGGTTTTTCTTTATTAGGGCAGGAGAATGGAACAAAAAATCAGAAAGATATAGTGAAAAAGATAAAAAATGCCCCCACACTATTTTTCTTTGTTAATAACACATACACTACTCATAGTTTGTGCCTCAGCAGCCCAGGTCTTTGGGTAGGGTTTTTGAGAGCATTCATATATTCATGAACTATAACTTAAGCACTACAAAAGTTACGAATCCTTAGAGGTGACTGAAAGGGTCCTTAAGCTATTATTGCTATTTTCAACAACTCTAGAAATATTGGAATAATTTCAGAAACTGGAAGCAATTTAATGCTGCCCCAGTATGTAAATGCAATAAACAAGACAAACTGCCTGAAGATATTCTATCAGTGCGACCTTCACCCTAAACATAATAGTAGAACAGATACATTACACCAGTAAATAATAAAATATTATGAATGCCATTCAAACTAGTCTTTTGCTAAACAGGTTCTCTCAAGGAAACATGATTTTTTTTTTAATGAGATTAAAAGTTGAGTTGAAAAAGGGGGTAATATCAGTGTATGTAACCAAAGATCAGTCAAAACGTTGACTGTGTATCAAGGACAATTTGATTAAAAGTCTAAAATGCTACAAATTTAACACAATGAACACTGTGTGTATTATCCATTAACTAAATGACAGACGTCAGAGAAGTTATTATAAGCAGGTGTGGTTTTAGTATGGTCCCATTGGCAATGCTTTCATGATATTTTTTAATGAGTTTTTATCAATGACCTGGAAGATAAAAAAGAATATCATTAACAAAATTTGCACTTACCAGGAAGAACTAGAGTCTGGCAAATAATAAAGAAGAAATGTTATTGATAAAGGGCAGTCTTGATTGCCTGATAAGCCATAAGCTTGCAAATGGTATGTGTTTTGATTTGAACAAGCAGAGAGAGAGAGAGAGAGAGAGAGAGACTAAGGAAGAAAGGGCATAAATGGTACCAACAGAAGAGGAGATGCTAACACATGAAAGAGTAATTCTGGGAAGAACCATTGGGATGGTCCTACTCTAAATTGATCTGAGCTTCACATGAAAGTCTGTGTTTTGAAAGGCTAACAAGACCCTTGAATTTAGCAAAAAGGGTTTATTGAGCAAGTGTAAAAAGTAAATAACATTTATGCATTTCTCCCAAAGTAAACTTTACTAGAATACTCAAGTAAATTCCTTTGCCTACAGTACAAGAAGGATTGAAGTTTGGAAAGAGTTCAGAGAAGATTTGTGTGAATAATTAAATTATAAGAAAACATTACTCCTACCAAAAAAATCCAGGCACTTTATCTTTTGAAGTTATAAAGTGATCTTGGCCTGCTTAGACCTATGTGAGGGAAAAAAAATGATAAAAAGTTGTTCCAAAGGTCATGATTTAACTTAGTAATATCTAAGTCAGGCTAGCCTGATGTCCTGTGTTGCAGGTCGAGGTAGGCAACCACACCGGTCCATTTTTGAATATGTAACCTATGAGTCATGCAATACTACTTATTTCAAACCAAACAGAATTACAAATTGAATTTGAATAATTCCAAGTAAGGTAATAGTTTGCTAGACTTTTGAGGCTTTTGTAAGAGACCTATTTTAAAAGGTTTGTCTCGACTGGAGAGGACCTACCAAGCAGGATTGAAAACTGAGAGATTTGTTAGACTATAAGAATAAGAATTGTTGTTAGACTATAAGAATTAGTTATGGATGGCATACATTAAAAAAAAAAAAAGTGTATGTATATGTACATGTATATGTATATTCTTTTTTTTATAGCAAAGGACTAATTTTTTTTAGGAAGCAGAACAGCTGTGAAAAAGATAGTGTTCTTTTCTGATTTTTAGTCAAACGGACCTTTTTTTCCAGTTATTTCCAACACTTAATTCTTTGGGATAATGACAAATGAGAAAAACAGTTCAGTTAGAATGTGAAATAAACCACCTCTGTCCCAGATTCCAATCTAACGTGGATGACTATGTGAAAAATGAAATCAGGGCAGATGATCACTAAGTTTAAAGAGAACAAGTAGTTCATATTCTTAGCTCTGCTCTGAAAAAATGGACTAAAAATAACAGTCACAGCTGCTGCCTGAACTACAAGCTCAGCTTCATATAGACACACAGAGGCAACTTCAGAGAGAAATGCAATACCACATCTGCAACAAGAGGCAAATGGTTAGTCATGTTACTGAATAAACTGAAATTATTGAGCCAAAGAAGATGCTATTGATGTTCAAAATATTTCAGTGCACAAATGGGAACACAGGAGGAAGGACACTATCACCATCAACTCTTGCTCAGTTATAGGATGTTGATAATAACTTGCCTGCCTTAGGGTCTTTGCTTTATGATTAGAAAAGCTAAATTCGGTTGTTTCAACTTTCTGACCTGTATGGGTGAAGAACCAGTCAGAAATGTCTGCAGAAGTAAGTGACATATCCATGAAGAGCTGATGATGAATCTGGGCTCTCGTTTAGATAGGGAGAGGCAAAAGGAAAAAGTAGTTGATAAACATGCTAACTTTTGAATGTCTTATCCAAGCCTCTCTGGTCTGGAAGCAAGACTGGAAATAACTCAAATAGGATTTCTTGAAGGATTTCCAGAAGCACTTGGTTTTGGCTGGGTCAGTAATACAGCAAGAATAGACTTCCTGGGATATTTTGGCATTGCTGTTTCACATTTCAGATACAAACAGAACATTTGGGGGTTTACTCCTCTCCTCTCCTCTCCTCTCCTCTCCTCTCCTCTCCTCTCCTCTCCTCTCCTCTCCTCTCCTCTCCTCCTAGATATTAGGACAAAAGCTTTGCTTTGGCTGAAAAAGGGTCACCAAATTACCTACATGCTTTGTCAAAGATGACTGCTACACACCATGGTCCACAGCCCTAAAAGCAAATAGTAACATTTGGTACAGAAAGAAAATGGGAAGGTAGTGAACACCGTAATTCAGGAAAATACATTTCTCTTTCTCTTTAAAACTATTGTATACACAGAAGCTCAAATGCGTGCACACAGAGCCAGATCCCATCCCCAGCTATGCACACACTGCTCCCATTGAAGCACGGAAGCCACACACATGCAGCTGAGGGCAAAATGGGGACCCAACAGCTGGACATTTTAGTTTAGCCACATTAATTATAGAGCTCAATGACCACTGCATACAACTGAACCCCTGACCACACTGAGCACGTCAGCCTTGTAATGTCAGTTGTGGCTCGTGGATGGTAGACAGTGATGTCTGAGGGGAGAGAGACACACTTTTGAACACCTGTCCATCCTCTCCTTGCACACTAGCATTGGTACCCATCCTTCCTCCACCAAGGACTAATTGTTACATACATGGCCACACACAAAGCCTGCCTGGCAGAAAAGAACTCATAAACCAAACCCTGTAATCTCCTTTGCTGGCATCACTCAGGGCTATGGATGGATGCAATTGGGATAGTGGTGTTGCTGACTTGGCAAGAGTTTCTTTAGCTGCTTCTGTTAACATTTCAAGATTTGGCTGCCACCAGGCCGTCCCAGCTGCCTTCTTTCACTGGCTCAGTTCAAAGGCCCAAGTGAATGGAGTGTATATAGACTGGTTCAACTTTGTTCCACTGTGTGTATACACACACACAATTAGCTGCACTTACTGAGTTGAAAGTGGTCTGCTGTTGACAGTCGAGAAACTGAAAATAAATTTCAAACTTGTGATAATAAAAAACCCCTTAACCTGATTAAAAAATAAGTGACATTAATAAATACTGGGCAAAAACGATGTAACATAAAATGTGAGACATAAAATGAATACAGAGGAAGTGTTCTACATTTCTGGGTGTTGCATGAGGCCTTAAGAATTGTTCACCTGAAAAAACATAATATGCTGTATTTACATAGAAGAGAATCTGACATTATAAACTGGATTCTAGCCTCACCTTTGGTGTCTTTGACAAAAAATGTGCATGTTGGCCTGAAACTCTGATGGAATTACAGCAGGCTGTTTTGCTCATTCTGATTCATTAACTGCTTATTTACCTCTTCCTTTGTTTTAATGGACAACAACAAAAATATTCATTTTTTGAGGATGTCCACCACTTAAAAGTAAAGAAAATTAAAATTATTCTTCCCCAGGAACTTGTACCACTGCACAGCATTGGAAGAGTTACTTTCTAACAGTGTATCATCAATTTTGCTTTGTTTGACCAGTGTTGACTACACTTTTGAAAAGTGGAGCACAAGGTGAAAGGGCCTTCAGAATACAAATAATTAGCTTGGCTCATCTCTTTTTAAAGAGACAATTCAAAGTCAAAAAGGCTGATTACATTTTACCAACTGGAAATCCTATCCTACAAAGTCAGAAGGCTATTAGCATCAAGAGGAATGACTCAACATGGGAAAGTACTGCCATCACGAAAGTGTATTACATACATCAAGGGATAGCAGCAGCTAATAACAGTTTTGGGGGATAGTTAGTTCAATTGTGCACTAGTTGATTTTGATTTCTTTTTGCCCCTGAAATTATTTCACACATATTTAGATTTTAAATGTTTTTTCCATGTGCATCAAAGATTTGAAATGTTTTTGATTTACTGACTCCAAGAAATACCCAGATTCCACTGCATGAGATTCTGTGTCCCCAGGTTGAAAATCTTGCTCTATTTTGTAAATAAAAAATAAATTATAGTCTTATAATGTGCTGTGAAATTAAAAAAACCCACATCACAAAACCAGTTGTATTTCTTTAAGGAAAGACACTGTGGTTTTCACAGCAAGGAACAATTCCCAGTGCAATTAAAGTAACAAAGAAAATAATAAAAGAATGGAGGATAAACTACTTGCAGCTGAGGTATTTCCATTTGCTTGACGTAGACCTCTCATTCCAGATGCTGGCTGAGCCCTCAGTCTCTGATCCTTTATGAGTGTGATTCATTTATTCACTTCTGTTCTCTACACCCTTAATGGAATTGTCATCCCTTGAACCTGTCTTTGTGTAACCAAGGTTCTCTATTTTCTTTTGGTCTCTTAAAATAACATTCAGCCAGTGATGAGAACACCTGGATTCTTCATCTCTTCACACCTTCTCCACTGTTCTTTACAAAAGGTATTGGTACTTGTTGGTTTGAAAAGACTATGAAAAGAAAAAAGAGAAAAAAAGGAACAGAATCTGCTGACCAAGTAGATTTCCTAAATCACCTCCCTTTTGATGATTAAATATATTATAAATATAATATAGATTTTTAATATATACCCATATATAATTATAAATATAATACAGATTTGTTTAAATAATATTTCTTTTAAAGATGTATTTCTTGTGTATATCTCAGCACAGATTCACTAAGTACACATTCCTCAAAATTATATTTTCCATGATATGGGAACCTTTGTTCTAAGGCTGTAATCTTTAGTATTAAAAACCTCATAATTAAATAATGTTTGGTCCCTGATATAGGGACCAAAAAAAAAATTAGTTTCTCATATTTTAGCAAAACATTTATAAATATTTAAATGATGGTTTTATTTAAAGGAAATTATATTTTGAAATAATTTATACAGATATACTGAATGTACATAGAATTACTGAGAAAATTAATTTTAAAAATAAAATCATCAAGCTTTTTAATTTTGGTAGAAGAAGTCAGGGTAAAAAGAGCAAAATCAAAATATTTATACTTAAATTCTTTTTCTTGTGTTTTTGCCTGTCTTTTCCCCATGGAGTATATTTCTGATGCAGTAATTTCACATGTATAAAAACACCCTCTGCTGTAGTTTGGACAAGTCTGCTGAAGGTGTGGCTACATGTGAGGAGGGCAAATTCTTTTAGAAACATCCATGTTAACTTTAAATGAGCTACCCTAGAGACTTGGTTCGGAAGAGTTTCTTTAGTGGGATCAAACACTATGGGAAAAAAACACACATTCCTCTCTTCCAGAACATATTTTAGTTCATTTTGGACTGGTTCTTATAACTTAGTTATACACTACCTACTCTGAGTTTACATTTAGTGAATTTAATGCTTCCATGGACAACTCCTGCAGGATAACGTCCTATGGCTCAGTCCAAGTCTGCTGTGATGAATTTTGAATCAGAATGTGTGAAATTTGGACTGTGTCAAATACTTTGATGCAGAAGACAGCTCATGGCACGTTTAATAGCACAAACGGGAGGATACTGCCTGCCCTGCAACCTGATCAAGAAACTGCAGGAGCAGATGGCAAAGAGATTGGCTGTGCTGACACTCTGCTCTGATCTCAGTCTCCAGGAGTGATGAGTTCATATTATACAGTTTTATGATTTCTCTACTTCAACTGCTACCTTTAACTAGGATTCTGCAGCTAGACAGAAACAGGGATTTTCAGTTCAAGATTTTTTATATCATTATTTAAAGTAAGTGAATTTAAATTCAGCTACTTACTTGGTCAGGAGCAATGTAGCCAATCCCTTGATATTTTTTGGCAGTTGCAATGTTCTCACCACCTGCTGGGTCACAATGCAAGTCTCTATCTAAGATCTATCCACAGGAGTATATAGGTACATTAACTATTAATTTTTACTTCATAGGAATAAAATAAAAATATAATAAGAAATAAAAAAATATTTTTTCTTTTAAGTAAAGTATCATCCTAGCTTTATTCTTAATCTTTATCAATACACATGCATAAATATTTGATTATCATACTCAAACATATGATTAAATCTCATATCTGTGTTGAAGCACACTGATCAATATTTGATTCTCATTCTCTGCAGAATTAAGGATCTTTACCATTTTCATCATGAAAGGATGCTATCCACTATCATGAGGCATGCCATGCTTTGGAACATAATTCAAAAAACAGTGCAAGATTTCAAATTCTATAAAATTGTAAATAGCATTCATCTCGACCAACTGATACAGAAGGCAGTTACATCTGGGTTACTCAGCTAGATTCTTTTAATTGGAGAGCAAATGGCATTACTAAATCTTACATTTATTATGTTATTTTAAGTCTGTTAATCAAGGTGAGATGAGGTGCTTCCTAGGAATGGCTATTTCTCATAGCAGTCTGGAAAAGGAGACTAAAATACCATTAGATATAGATTTCTACAACACAGACACCTATACTAGAGACATTTTGAAATCTATCATTGTTGTCTGACTGCAAAGGCACCTTCTGAAACACATACAGAGAGAGCTATACTGGGCTCTTATGTACATTAAGTTTAATAATCTATTTACCCTGTGATTTACTTCAATTCACCCAACCTACCTCTTGGCCATATTATTTTCCCTATGAATAATGCAAATCATATTCCTCTTTCCTCACCTCATTAAAAGACCAAACCAAAACAAAACAAAAACCAACAAACTCAATGCAGTTATGTTTCCATATGCAAGAACTAAGCAGGATAAACTAAATATAATTAATTCTGTGTGGCAGACATGTTCTATTAACATATGTAGGATAAATACCAAGATACACAGATGAGTGAACTTCTTGTATCCATTACCTTTGTCTGGTTGTAATATGTTGCTGATATAGTATTAACTTGTGATAAGAATGTCTGCTGCTTCAAGTAGATAGGAGCTGAAAAAGAAAATAAATTCATTTGATTTGTATTCTCAAGGCCAATTGCCAGACCAAGATGCATTATGCCTGTAGCCAATGGTATGTTAATTCAACAGAATCTTAGTCCAAAGACCTTTGCTTGTATCTTTTCCAAACTGCTTAACCATTCAGAACCAAATAAATAGGAGAATAGATCATAAAGGAATTACAGTCCCAAAGACTGAAGCTCAGATGCTCTTGGCAGCATGACAAATGATGTGCATATGATCAACAAAAAGCCTGGAAAAGATGCAAAGGATCATGGCATATTTTGCTATTGTTTATTTTTCTTCTATTTTGTTCATTATGTACAAAATTAGAGGGAGAAGCCACAGCCAGAAATCAGCAGCTCAGCACAAGGTAAACCAGAACCCCTATCCAAACAGCTGGATTAAATAAACTGGGAATACCAGAAGCAGCAACAACACAGAAGAGAGTTTGAGTCAGGAGAGAAAAAAACCCAGACCCAACAAACAAACAACAAAACAAAATAAAGAAAACCCTCATCTTTATACTTTTTCAGTGATGAAAAGTTTGAAAAAATCATATTAAAACAAAAATTAAATCATTATTAATCTTTAATTCTCACATTTGCTTCAAGAAAAACTCCTGTCAGAAATCTCTTGGGGAGTCCTGCACCTTCCCTGGGGATCCGCTTGTTCACACCTTCACTTGACAGCTCAGTCACCTTTGCTGTGTCACCATCATCATCACTACCTGCTGGACACAATGAAGTTGTTGGGAAAAAAGAAATTCTTTTCTTAACAACAAACATGATATGAATCCTACAAAATTCCTTTCTATGTTTACAGAAAAGCTATTTATAAAAGTGGAAAATGTATAAAATGTCAGAGCTGACAAAAAAAAAGTTTATTAAAAGACATTCTATGCCAAAGAAAAATTAAAACAAAAATATTCTACCAATTCCAACTTACTATTTTCACGTTCATTTAAACTTCTCTTTACAAGAATGTTTTGTGCTCTTTAAATTCACCCAGCTTTTTCTATGGGCTGTAAAGGAGTTATTAAGTACAGAAGACTCATGCAAATTTGTTCATGCCAGTAAGATTTTGTGTTTCCAATCCAAGTCAATATCTTGGCAGTTGCAACAACATCCCCAAAAGCTGAATTTTGCACAAGTGAATTAATAAAAACACAAACAGCATTTTGCCTTGTTCTTCTGAACCCCTGCAATGTAACAGCTTCAAAAGGCATTATTCAGGTGAGCTTGTGGAATAGACACCAGGGTGAGAACTTCAATTACCTTTCACTATCTATCCTTCCATTTTGTGTTCTGAGATTCTCACTTTATTTCAAAACTTCCCTGTGAGAGCAATATGGCAGATTAAATAGACTGAAAACAGTGCAATCATGCTATTTTTTAATTCCTTTTACATTTTAAAAGATTGAGGTTTATCCATTTTTTGTGTTCTTCATTCCCTCAGCTGAAGTAGGTGCCTCTGAAGTTTTGTATTCCACTCTGGATTCAAACCCAGCCTGGACCTGTATCTATATGTATGCATGTATGTATGTATGTATGTATGTATGTATGTATGTATCTATCTATCTATCTATCTATCTATCTATCTATCTATCTATCTATCTATCTATCTATCTCCCTCTATATATATGTGTGTGTGTGTATATTTGTATATAAAACAGGTTTGTTGGCTCTTTCTACATGACTTTGGACAAACCAGTTTACAGTTGTCTGATTCAGTTTCCTCACCTGCATATTTTTAAAGACAATTTTCCTTTCTCTGATGCATTGACATTACAAGATGAAATCACATCATTGCCAGAAAGCCGATCACAGGAGTTTAGGAAGCAAACAGAATGGATGAGAGACTGAATCCCTGTGAAAATCCCTTAAAATAGCATTGGTGGCTCTTCCAGTCTAGGAAAGGTTGCACTGCTAGTGCTTGTGGCATCCCGATTGTGCATGTAAGGAGGGAAAATTGCTCTCTGGAACTGATGAAACCAAAAGCTATAGATACCCTACATAAACAGATAAAATGTTAAAACATGTTTCTCCTTTCTCTGTGTGGGTTGCACTTGTAGATTTCGTTTATCAACTCAGCACTCTCCACACACACATGCACAAAATTCAGGTGACTTATAGGTTAAAACCATAAATAAGATATAGTCCATCAATAGGTATAATGTGCCCCATCTTTTTCTTTTATCAGCCAAGTGTGAAACACAGGCATAGACATTGAACACTGGTTTAATTGAATCACAGTTGCTTAAGTGCTCTCAAGAGGTAATAAATTAAAAAGTGTTTTATCGATGAAAGAAATGGGTTTTTGCAAGTTGAAGAAGCAATATGGCATGAATCTAGTAATAAATTGTTGGTTATCTACTAACACCAAATAGCTACCAATAAAAATTATCTGTGGGCTTTTTAACAAGGAGGGAGCAATAAACAGAAGATTCCAGCCCAGACATTACTTTGTTTTCCTTTTTTTGGTCAAATTACTGTCAAGTTAAATGGAGACCTAATCAAATTATTTCTGGAAGGCAATTATTTCAGTTAATCTGATTTATTTTGCCCTGAATAAATGTTCTCCAAGGAATGCTGATTAGATGATTTTATGGCTGTTTTCCAATTTTTTTCCAAACGATGACCTTTTCTGCAAATTTCTTTTTCTGAAAAGTTCTTACTAATTTTTAAAAGAGTTTGCTTTCCCAATTCATATTCTACTCGTTATGTAAAGTCACCAAATATGGTTTACGTGCAAAAATCTTTTTTATACTTTAATAAAAGTTTGTCGGATTTTTTTTTTTTCCCTAGAAGTTCCTAGGTAAAATGCTGAGCTGTCTAAAGCTAGTTGATTTTAGCAAGGACAAGAAGCCATATTGCATATCTTGGAAGTAACTAAAAATGCAATGGAGTAAAATAGAAAAGACATTTTAAAAATAAGTAAAATGAATGCTATCAGGTAAATATTAAAAATATTCCCCAATTTTGATCTCTGCCTTTTTCTCCTGTACTGGTTTGCACTGGGACACAACTAATTTTCTTTATAGTAATTTGAATGGAGCAATATGTTTTGGATTTGTGACTGGAACAGTGTTGATAACACATCGATGCCATTGCTGAGCAGTGCTTTCACATCATCTTGGCCTTTTCTGCATCAGTGCTGGGGGTCCACAAGGCATTGGGAGGAGCCAAAGCTGGGACAACCTCCCTTTTTTTTCCCTAAAGATCTTTCACAGCCCCCTCCTTCCCTTTTCTCATTTCACATGCCTTCACTATGGAAACAGAGCTCATAACCACAGCTTTATTAAGAATAACATGTAATCATATACTTTGTTCAGAGCTCCTGAATAAGTGGAAACACACACAAACACCCCAAATAACCCCAAACTGATAGATGCTTAAAGGCATTCCTTTTTCTTCCATGACTGCACATGGAGACTGATGATGTTATAGCTCCTAAAGGGGATCAAGTTGGGAATTCATGCAGACAAAGCCCTAAAATGTACTTTCAGGAATGCCAGTACTTGTTTTGCATCACAGAGTCATCAGAGCCATCCACCCAAGGGACCAATACCTGGCTCTAGATCAAATGACACAGTGTGGCTTTGTGTGCACATTGCTCAGGACAAGTTCTGCTACAAAGCCCTGGCAGAAGCTCTTCCAAATAGCCTGGGTCACCTCCAGGCTCCATTTGGAGGTGGAGGCTTTATTTCCATTAGTTGTAAGTGCCAATTAACTAGCCTCAGCCTGGCTCCATTTGGCACCTCTGTGAAATCATTATTTCTGGGGAATTTTCAAACCAACTTTCCTTCCTTCCTTCCTTCCTTCCTTCCTTCCTTCCTTCCTTCCTTCCTTCCTTCCTTCCTTCCTTCTCCCCTTTTTTCCAACATGAAATGCCCTGAAATGATGTAAGGACTGTATTACAGCCTATAAAATGCTTTGGAAGCCCTGTTTTGAAGGCATGGGAGTCAGCTCTGCAGGGGACCACTGCTACTTCTTCCCCAGCTGACCACTGGGAAGACTCAAACACAGCTGTCCCCAGAAGCACATCAGAAGGATTCACTCCAAAAAAAGATAAGACCTGAACAGGGAAACAGAGATGTTAAGACAATAAAGACATTCCCATCTTTCTGCAGGGTCCCAATCAGGAAATCTCATTTTGCTGTGCAAGTTTTTTTGTCACTCACAGAGTGAATTTTTCTGATATAAGAAAGACAGACCTTTGATGTATCATCATATCAGATATTTCTGGTTCGTCAAGGAAACTGATAAAGACATCTGGACATTTCTGAAAACTTGAGGACACTGCTTTGGAAGTCCCTTGAAATTTCACTAGAGCAAGCTAAAATTGAAAGATTCAAACTTAGAAAAAAGAAAACAAAACAAAATTTTTTTCCACCTACAGCTATTTCAGAAGGTCAACATTTTTTTTCAGGATTTTATCAATATGGAACAATATTTTTGTTGGAAAAAATTTGTTAATCTCTTTTTCTATTCTCTATCTTAAGAAACAAAGTATCTTTTACTTATTGATCTTGCTGGTAGTATAAAATTAAAGAGCTTTACAGCACCAAAATATAATTCTCCCATTCAAACTAAATATCTACCTGGCAGATAATTTTACAATAAAACAATAAATTAAATACAATACTGCTTCATATTCTATGGCCTCACCTCTCAGGATTCAGAATAAGACTGAATATATTAGGTCTTTGGAGTGTGATAAAAATTGTGTCTGTTTTCACATTAGTGTGCTTAAACAAAGACTTTACAGTTCCACCCAGCTTAATAATGAAATCCTATCTGTTAGAACCTCATACATGAATACATTTCTGAATGGGTGTTAGTGATGAAGTAATCTCTCCATCAAGTGTGAGAAGAGCAATACAAAGCAAAAGCCCAGGAGTGATCCTTGCTCACCAAGATATTTCCCTAGGTCTCTGCCTAGGCAAGTGCATTTTCCTGTCAGAGAAACACAGGTACTTCCAAAGGGCTGTCTAGCCAGTTTCTGCAAGGCATGGATGAGCATGGTACACTTAAAGCACACTTGCCAAAACTTGAAAAGTGTTTCAGGAATGATAGAATGCATTAAAAAAAATAAAATATTCACATTTTGTCTTTCAATTTGTATATTTTTCTTATATTTTTAGGTAGTTTTACGCTCAGCTGGGGAGGGGTTTAAACAACTTATTCCATTAAGGAAGTATTAATGGGGGACTAAGCAATCTGTTGTGAGAAAACTAATTCCCTTTGGATAATGGTGGCTGCACAAAAGGGCAAAACCCTTTAGCAAATACACAAAAGGAAAAGTCAAACCAAAGCCAAAGTTAGAAGTAAGCACATTTTGAGCTAATGCAGATTCATCCTGCAGCTGCAGAGCAAAGTCACCTGCCTGATTTGTGAAATCATGAAGAGTGTGAAGAATCACAGAAAAAAAGAAGCATTTGGTGCCCAAAGCTGGTTTTGAGGGATGAAATAAGTTGGAACTGGAGAATGCTCTGCAGGCAGTTGTGAGGCTCTCTCCGCTTCTCAAAGGAATGACCCTTTTAAAGAACAACTGCTTTTCCTGCTTGGCCTTTTCCCCATGTCAGGACACAGACAGAAACAGAGACATTTCATAAATGCCTAAGCATAGCAGCATGGTAGCCATTCCCATAGGAAGCTTATAATTCAAGCAATTATAAACTCAGAAGAAAGGCCATATTTCTTTCATGGTATATTCATATTTCTTTCAATGAATATTTCTTTCATGTTGCATCTCAGTTGAAAGCAAGATGGAGATAAGCAAAAAAACCAAGACCACTAAGTTTTGAAGGGAGTTGACTTTGAACATTGGAGCAGTGTGAATATGACTTCATTTGCTTAGTTAGTTACTTGCTCAGGAAAGCTGAGGCTTTGCTTTTTTTCTTTCACTGTCTTCTGTATATTTAATTTCAGGTTTAAACCTAGAAAGATAAAGTGGTTCAGTGTAGTTAAAACTGTTCAAGTGCTTTAAACAACTAACATTCAGTGTGATTAGAATGGAGATCAGACAAGCTAAAGTGTCAGAATATGTTCTTGCTTTTTCATTAAAATTCAGGTTTCTGAGGAGTGACACATTTTGAATTTTGCTCAAATTGATTTATTTCCATTAGTTGTAAGTGCCAATTAATTGCTTGCTGCATTAATGAGAGATCAGATCATTTTAATAGAAAGATCCAAACCCAGTGTTCCCTTTCACTGTAACCAGCCCTGTCAGTCATCCTATTCTTTACTGCTAGAACACTAATAAAATCCTAATTTAAATGGTAATATTACCATTGACTTCAAGCAAGGCCAACTTCCACCCAGTGTAACTCATCCTATTTTAGAACAAGACAGAACCTTCTTGTGATTCTTCTCAACAGAAATTGTCTTCCTTCCTAGAGCTACATTGGTAAACATTTAACTCAAAGTTTTGAATAAAACTAATTTTTCAGATGATTGCCATTGTTGATTTACAGTGATTCTTTATCTGATATATAAATTTAGAGGAAAGAGATGCCCAAAATGTTAAGGAAAAGACATGTGATATTCAAAGGAAAATACAGAAATTTGGCTTCTCTAGACCAGGAAGGCAGAGAAGGAATATGCTTGGTCTTTATGAAAACATTGGAATCTACATATTGGATACTGTTCAATCCACTTTCAGCAACAGAAAGCTGTTATTCCAAAGAGCAAATACCTGTCCTGGGTAAATTTGGGCTGAAATTCAGAGAGAGACTCCTACATTTGTGAGAAAACCGGTTTTAACAGACCTTTCTAAGTGGATTGGAGGAGACACAGATGGCTTTTACAAAGGAACATTTTCTGCAATAATTTGCTTGTCATAGTATTGTCAAAATAGATCCAACTCCATTCCTATTATTAGCATTTAAAGTCAGCAGAAAAGGGTATTATGTTAATGATCTCAGTTTCATCATGAGATACAACAAATTACAACTAAATATCTGGTGGTTTTTTGTTTGCAATAAGCTTCTATAAACTTGTTTGGGGCTTTCTGAAGTCAGCTGAACTGTTTTCTTTTTTCTCATTTCTAGTGAGTAACAAAGATGGTTCTAGCACAAGATTTACTGATCAATCTCTATCTGACTAGAAATTAAGCTTTTACTTTGATCTGTTTTCTGAGGTTGCCAGCAGAATTGTGGGCAGCCTTGAACAGCAGTGCAGCTCCTTCTCAGATGGGTTTCCAAGACATGGGGAGAAGTGTCTCCTGAGATGCTTATCCCATATCCCCCGAGCCTAGAGGAAACCAAGACAGTTACCAGAGGCTACAGGACCAGCCTTCCATCAGCTAAAAGGAGTCAGGAACAACCCAAGCCCTTACTACCACCTGAATCTGTCTGTATGAGATAAAACTTCCTTTGAAGACTGTACAGAAAGGGCTTTTCATGGTGCATCTGAAGATGTGAATTATCTTTCAGGTGTGTGGTTTGAGTGGTGCTAATACAAGACAGTGAAAGTATTTTTGCCATGATCTCTGGCAGAACAGACATTTAAATTTGTTCAGAATAGCTCATACTCTGAAGAGCCGATCCTCTTAGTGGCAAATGTTCAATTTTGTCTTCTCCTTCCCCCCAGACCAACCACCAGCCTACAGACATGGCTGCAGAGATGAGCCAGTCAGACCCCTTCTGCTGATTTTTTTAGACTTTCTCAGAGCTTTTAGGTAGTTGATCATCCCTGTTCCTCCCACTCCATGCATATCTGTATGGCCCACTTCTTATATCCCTCCACCCCACCCATCTCCCTAGTCACTCTCTTTTCCTGCATTTGCTCCCCTCCACATCTATTGAGTCGTTCCACCCTAAGCTCCTGATAAAACTGTGCAAGCTACCTCTCAACACCACGTCCTTATCTTAGCCCTTACCTTCTCTTGAAAGCTTGAGGTCCAAGGCAAGAGTGTCACCAAATGGGAGCCAGTCTTGTATGGCTTCTCATCACTGACATAAAAGGACCAGGAAGCAGTAACAAGGAGCCACCATTTAATCACTTAAGGGAAATTAGATTATTTTGGGTCATCTTTTGGATCAACTGGTTTTAAATTATACGGGATCTAGAAGTATGCTAATTTGCAACATGCAGGGTAATAATAATTTTCAAAAGTAGGCTGATTTTGAAGTCTGTTGAGAATAGAATTATGAATTCCATAAAATCAAATGCTTTGATGAATGAGAGCACCTGGGTTTAAACATGCTCTTTTTTGGGAAATCCTGTTATAAACCCTAATAACCATAAACCAGAAAAAAAATAGAATACTCACTAATTAGTCTTCCAAGTAAGCTACCTGATTTATTCCACAAATATTAAATTCTAATAATCCTTTTCTGTTGAAAATTGTGTTGCATTTAGTGGTGGATGGCATTTACAATATAAGAAATGAGACCACCTTATACCTACTACATTACTAGATTTAGAAAATTGCTTGTTTCCATGCAGCTAAAGACAGGCAGTTCATGAAGACTTTGACAAGGCCAAATACTAATTTTTACCTTTAAAAATACAGGATTTAAAAGTCTCTAACTATGAGAATACATATTCTTTTAACAGCAGTTTTGTGTGTAGCTTGATGTTTGTCACTGTATCCATGTTCTACAAATATTATTATGTAGTGTAAATTGGAATTCTGTTCTAAATCATGTTTCTGTAGTGATGATTGAAATAATAGCTAAGAAAGAAGTTTCTAGAGTGAGATTACTATTTAGTTTTTAAACAAATATACTTCTTGCCATTCATTGTAAGAAGAGGTGATATTTCAAAAATCAGTGTTCCCAGAATTTCTGCCTGGCTTTCCTCCCAGGTAGTTCAGCAGAAGCAGCTCATCAAATTCTAAGATTCCTCCAAATGTTTTGCCCTTAGCCATTGTGTAACAACTCCTGAGTAGTCTTATACACATCTATTCAAAGGAAACAGACAGAAAATTCTTATTTTTGGGGAAAGGATGGTCTGGCTCTTTGCCAGGCTCAGCACCTGTTCAGATAAAAACAAGTTCTCACGAGGGAGGCAGAATGATTGGCACCGCCAGGGAGGCTGAATGGGGGCTGCCCTGTCAGCATGGACCATTCAGTAGGATTAGCTGTATTCCTAAACATATCCAAACATCTCTCCTCTCAACTGATCACACAAGGAATTGATCACACAAGGAAACAGAAAAACAACAGGTCTTGGGACAACACGTTCCCCTCCCTGCCCAGTGCTGTGAACTACCAGCAAAGTGTTCCAGCTGAATTCCCTTGGAGATGAAGAGCAGCTTGGCTCAGCCCTCTCAGCAGCAAAAACTCATGGTGGGTACCTGAAATGGCTCTTTTATCATTCCCTGAAGGGCTGGTGTGAAGCTTGTCATGGTTTACCAGGCCCAGCTCCTACTTTCAGCTGCCACAGCCTCCTTGCTTCAATATCCATCCACATATTCTCTCTCCAAAACTTTGTAAGCAAGATCATTTTTAGTTTAACGAGAGTATTTCTTTTTCTAATTTGTTTCAAATAGCTGAATTAAATAACAGAAGTGGAGAACCACCTAGAGGACTCTCTAGAAAGAATAGTACAGGCAACTTCTAGACCCCACACTCTACAAACACACGTGCACACAGGCATGCACATACACACGTGTATACATTATTTGTGACTATCTTTCCACCTGTGCTGACACGGATGAGAATTTACAACTGCTTCAAAAAAGCTACAAGCAGTACCTCAGAAATTCCACGTTTTACTGAGCTGTGTTATTATAGCACATTTGTCAGGCAGCCAAATGCTATGTCAGCCCTGCAATTGATTTACAGCAACATCTGTAAGAATATTTGAGGAGAGGAGGGGACTAAGGTCCACTTTCAATGCCAGCGTTGCAAAGAAACTAATGGTTGCAGGGGATCCACAAACAAAAAACACAGAAATAAATAGCACATTTGAAAGGTTATGTGCTCAATGTTACAAAAAGCAAGGGAAAAAATAACAAATAAACGCACTACTTTTCAGACAGGAAAATAACCACAACCTTTTCAGGCATGTCTTAACTTAGCCATATAAAACACCTGGCCCTAAAAACAGCAGACCCTTTTTTTTTTCCTTTCCTGACAAATATATGAAGCTTGAGCAGGAAGCCCACATAAGCGTAAAACTCCTTTGTGAAAGACCTCATTAAAAAAAAAGGAAAAATCCCACCAAACTTATAAAATAGTTACTTTGTAATTGCTATGAACTATAAGAGAAAATTCCTACTTTTCTATTTAAGAATGTTTTGTGAGGAGAAAAAAGGTCCAACGCTACTGAACACTGGAAAGCCTTGGGTGGAGGAAAGAGGTAGGAATGTCTTTCCCGAATCCCTCTCCTCAGGCTCTGCACCTGATCAATAACCAGACATTACAGAGTCAAAAATGTTTCCTCAGCTGCCTTGTCTGAGAGATAACTATCTGATGCAACCTTTTATTTGCACTGCAGTTTAACAGAAGAGATGATTTGGGCATTGCTCGCACAACCCCTGAATCTGAGGTGCTGTTTGAGATCTGCTGGATCAAGGCATCCCTGGGTAGGAGCCATGGAGCAAAGCTGCCCCTGTGCCTCCTCTGCCAACAGCACACAGAGCAACGCTGAGAGGCCACTTGGGGCTTGCTCAGGATCCACCTTGGGACCAGCCTCCTACAGCTCTCAACGCACACAGGGAGCAGAACACTTCTAAACACACAGGAAAATATCAACCCTGACTCTTTATGGTTATAGAAACTTGTTGAGTCAGTACTTTCAAGAAGAAATCAAGGAGAAAAACATGCTCTGGTAGGAAGGAGAATCAATCCACAAGGACCTGCCAAACTCAGATCAAATGGACTTGGGAAGAGGGACGTGCAGCAGGAAAAGAACAAGCAACAGCTCTGCACACTCCAGCTGTGTGCCTGGTCTGTGTCGCCCTGATAACCCAAGGGGCTCTGCATTTTATATTCCAGTTCTGAATGGAAAAGGGAGAATTCAAAAACAAAAATGAAAATAATTTTGAGACAAGTAATTTCAAAGTGAAAAATCAAAACATTTCTATTTTTTTCACAGTTTTCATGTTCTGATTTAAGCCACTTAGTAAAACAAGTTTAGTAACTCAGTGTCAGAGTTGCCTTTTGATTTCATCTTCGCTTTTTTTTTTCTTTCCAAAAAACCCTGTATTTTGAATGTAAATGCTGTTTCAGACAAAACTGCTAGAGTGTGTTGGTAGGTGAAATAACACAGTTGTTATAAGCTACAGAACAATAAACAAACACATTTTTTAAATAAGGCACTCAGTTTAGAACCTCAGTTTATGTTAAAGGATAATTTTATTCATTAAGTTAATGCAGCTTTCTCATTAGTCATATTTTCCATCATCACCACCACATTACTACTTTACCTGCTGTGTGGTCACATTTATGTGAAATTTAATTCTTTCTAAGAACATTTTTACACGTGGGTATTTGTGCCCTTGCCAAAGTCTGAGAGCAGATTAACTTTTCCCTGCTAACAGCAAATACCTATGAGGCTGCTGCAAGCACCCCTGACACTTTCCATTCTTTAGCTTACATGGAAGGCTGTGTAAGCTAATTACAATGGAGGCCGTGTTTCCCCTTTCCTGAGGGAAGGTTAATAGAGAAAGAACTTTACACTAATAAAGAATCCGATCACTCTCTGGCAGAGGCCAGGCTACGGGCAGCTGGCTGCTGTAGCACTGATGCTTTCTTAATGCTGCTGGTGTGCAGACCCACAGCAGGTAGCAGTACAAATACAGTTTATTTTAAGCCAGAAGAGTAGCTAGTTTCAGTTATGAGTTGGCTTAATTATATACGTCTTCTACCACTTACTCAAACAGCAGCTTCTTCACTGCTGTACTAGTCAGCTGCAGCTATAAAAAAACATAGAACAAAAGACTCATTTGGACTTGTGCTAAAAATTACTATGTGGTACCAGTGAATCAGTATTTTTTGTGTGTGTGAGCTCTCTGGTTAGTCATAGACTGCAAAATTCTTCTGCATGCAGTAAGGCACATCATGAAGGACCTCCATATGCCAAATGAAGGACCAAATCTTTCTGCTTACTTCTAAGAGTCTAGAATCACAATGAGATTGAAAAACTCCAAAAACTCCAACATACCTTGTCCTGCAGAAAATGCACACTTCCCCATTCAAGGGCTAATAATGTGGCAGCTTTAACTCCTTGATAAGCTTATACAGTTATGAGGAGCAAATGTTAAAACATGCACAAATTATTCCCTTGGAACAAGGGAATTATTCAAAACCCCTCTATGGAGGGGAACTACAGCCCTCCTCCCCTGAATTCCCTTTATGGTATCTCTGTAGCTCTGCCTTACAGTAGCTCTGACTACTCCCCTAACATGTAGCATGCCAGCACAGGACAGAACTAGGTATGTCTGTCAAGTGCTGGCACATCTGTGAAAATCAGGATGAAAGTAGTCCACCATTTGTAGATAAACAGAGGTTGAATGGAGCCCTGAATTCTCCATGTCACAGCAAAACAAAATGCAAATTTTGCAAACATTTTTCAAGCAACTCGAGGACATCCATGTCTATCCTTCCATGTAAGTATTTTTTCAGTGATTTCTAAAATAAGTAAGCTGAACACCAGGAATAGTACCAAAGGTTGCTTCTTTAACTGGATAAAACCTGATGTGGCTTTGCATCATCTTGCCATAAAAAAATCTGAAGCCTCGCTGTCCAAAAAGGTGTTATTTCATGCATCTCTATAATCAATACCTGAATTTTGATAATCCAGCAGCAGACCTGAATCTTAAATCATGGTTTCTCCACACATATCTACAAAGGATGTGTGGAAAATAAGTAGGTCGCATATTGCTACGGCAAATGAGTGTCTCTGGACAATGTTGCATATCAGCCTTTCAAAGTAAATGCCTACAAAATCCCAAAGTCTGTTCTATGTCCAGGGGATCTTACTACCTGTCAAGTAAGCTAGATCTTCATTTCCAATGCCATATTTGAAATTCACATGTCTTAAAACTGGCCACCATTCAGAGCAGAGTACATCACACAGATACTCAGACTGCAAGCTCCTGCACTGGAATTGCTGGTCAACAGCCCACAGTTAACAGCCAAATGGAACAGGAGTAACACCAATGCCCTTGTTGATGGCTGAAGTGCTATTCACTAGTCCCTAATTAAGTAATTTATGGTTCTCTTCTCTGTTGTGTGGGAAAAAAAATCCGTAAGTCACAAAGCCCAATTTTGTTTTACAAGCAGTGAATTTAAAATTGCTACCAACTTCACCCTCAGGTTCAGCTGTCCCATGGCATTCTTGAGTCACACTGATCCCACGCATTCTGACGCAGTGGACCCACTGACCACGTAACTCTGGGAAACTATGTACTGCACCAGCAATATTCAGTCTTGAACTCAAACACAGAAAAACAAACAGATCTTGTTTCTCATCTACCAGAAAAGGAGATTTTAGATGCAGTAAGAGGTAACTCTCCAGATGATGTGCTCTTTGGTGCATTGCTGCTTTTGGCACCTGAAAGCATAGAGGGTGAGAGGAATTAAATGTACAAAATGCATTGTAAAGCTTGTAAAGTAAAAAAAAGGCCCTTTATTATGCTTGTAACATTGTGCTATAAATATTTTATCCCTGTGTCCTGAATTAGGCATTTTCTGTACACTTGTAACCAAATTCTTCCTAAAGCTGTGGCTAGCCTGTCTCTCTCCAACACTTCCCCTGTTCTCTTCGAGCACACAACCACTGCTGACTTATTGCCTGCAATTGCACTGTGCTCTGTGAACTGAGACCATTTGTCCCAGCCTGTCACCAGTGACAGGGCAAGCAGAGAAACTGGAAACTGAGGAGCTCAGGTTACCAGAGAGGGTCCCCTGAGGATGTGGGAGCAGTACCAAGCTATGAGAAAAGGACTAGCATGGGAAAGAGGAGAGGCAACCCCTGTGCCTTTTGGTAAGAGGTTGGGTGTGCACATATTTATTTCAGGGAAACAACTGACCCCTTAATACTTAAGCACAACAACCAGGAGGAGCACCTTTTGTCACACATTAGTGTGCCAAGATATTGTTGCTTTTATTCTCTCCTGCAACACTTCCCAAAAATATAAAAAAGGAAGAAAGCATCTGGAAAGTTCTTAATTGGAATAAAATGGTATGAACACAAATTGCATCTTGTTATATGCTTTATTCCCCTTCACTAAGTAGGCTGAAGTTCCAACCCTCTCCTTATTTTAATGAAGTAATTTCACAAGAGTTATAAACTAACATCTAAATAGTCAAGACACATTCTCTATGACAAAGCAATATACCAAGAGAGCAAAAAAGACAACTTCACTGAGAAAGTATAACTCTGTGAGATGTGTCATATCCACAAGAAAACCTGCAAGTAGCTAACAGAATTTCTGCTTATGCTTATATTCAAGAAGGAACACAATCCCCAATTATAGTCCTGGTCTGTAAGGCTGGCAGAACACAAATGTTTGCAGTGCAAAGCTACATCTTAGTTTTAAGCTTCTTTGAAGTGGCTCAAGGAATAAGGCTTAAGTGTTCAAGGGATCCCTGAGACTGAAATAAATGTTTGGTGACACTAATGAGTCCTCAGTTGGAGAAAACTTTGCACCTAACTCTTTGCCATTTTTCAAGATCCCCTTACAGTTAAGAATTCTAAATGAAAGCATTTGTTGCTGAAATACAGTAATACTCCATAAGGTTGTGTTTGAAATTGTAACACCCTTCAGGATGCAGGTATCCCTTAGTGTCATCTCATACACACCATTTAGGTTACTCATTTAGGAAATGCTTGCCCCGGAGAGACTGTAAATGAGTAACTCCAATTATCTAAAACTCTTTAGGGCTTGCAGAAACTATACCTCAGAAATTGCTTGTGTAGTTCAATAGGCAAAACATTTTGTTGTGAAAAGCATTAAGTGGATACTGCCCTTAAAGAACATTCTACAAGTTTAAAGTGAGCCCATGGCAAGATTCCAGCTGCTGGTGGTCATAAAACTGCAAAATGTCTGTTTTGTCATTCAGCAACAAAACACTTGTTTCTCATCCTAACTCTTAAGATGCAGTGAAAGGTTTACTCAGGGTTGGCTGCAATTTATGTCCCCATAACATAAATTTAGCTTTCAGCTGGGTAAATATCCAACTACCAGCTCACTAATATCTGCATCTTAGAGAGGAGGGGAAAAAAAAAAAGGCAAGCAAACTTCCAAGCTTTTAAGCCTTTAAAACAGGTGTTTGGTTACATCATTGGTTCAAAAAGAACTACTAAGATATTGAAACTGTCTTGCACTTTTAGACTGCCACTGTACTAAAGCACAATCCACTCACAAAACCTCAAAATAGCAGAAAAAAGGACTCGGGAGCTTTCATTTCCATTTCTGGGCATTTAAGGCATCGAATAAAATTTTAAGTCATTCCTGTGTTTAGATTACTAAATGGAACTTGATGAAAAGCATTTAAAATTCAGTCATTGACCCTGAACATTTATTTAGGTACAGACGTCCAAGCCTTTGGAAGATTAGTATCTTTGCAAGGGAGATGCCACTGTTCTCAACCTTCACCCACTATAGAATTTAAAGCTTGTTTTTCATGATGGAGCTTGTTTTTCATGGAGTCCTTATGGATAAACACTAAATATGGAGTTGCTGTTTTTAACTTCAGTGTTTTTTAATATGTCAAAAAAAGCAATGTCTGGTTATAAACAGGAGCTATCACAGGCCCCAGCTCTCCTCTCCCTAAAAACAGGGTCACTGGGGAGGGAGGCCCAGGGGAGAAAAAGGAGAGATATTGAGTGAATCAACTTTTAGATTTCTTGCCTTACTGACCTATAGGTTTGTGCTTAACTGAGGAAAAATTAATCTCTTTCAAATGCACTTAATTATAATCAAATACCCATACCAATGTCTGTCACCACATCAGCACATCTGGCAGCAATGAAGACAAATTAACAATAAGTCAAAAAATCTGGCAATATGATCAACTAAAGCATGCAAAACTCATTCTGTATGCTTAGACCACCAGTGACTAAGGAGGGATTAACTTCCTGTCCCTAATACTTGTGCCTAAATTAAAGGAAAATTGCATTGCAATCTGGGTACCAGGTTTCTGGCTGCAGACAACTAAAAGCCCTTAGTTCAGCTACACCAGGCAACAAAATCTTTGCTCTCGCTTTAGCCCTGATGCCTGTGATGGCCTATTCTAACAGCTGCTTTTAATTTAGTTTAAAAGAAGCTATTTGGCAACCGTGTAAGTTTGCACCTTCAAAGCAGGCAGATTTAAAAAGCCAATGTTCTGTAGAATTAACCATTTTGAAGCCTCGCTGTTTTAGTGCAGTGATGACAACAGGATTCACAGCTTTTTAAAACAATAGGCATCTGTACATGGAAACACAAAATAAAGACTGTTTTCACTCAGTTTTAACTGTTTTATAGCAAGCAATCCTCTTTTCTCTGCTTTTGTATAGCTAAAGATACTGGGTCCATTACTACAAATATAATCCAGCAAGAGTCTACAATTGCTCAACTTGACTGAACAATTAAATAAAGCACAGATCTCATCTATAACCAGAGAAGGGTAGCCAAGTAAGGAACAGAAACATGAATTAAACCAAAGAAAACATTATCTTGTTCTTGGATTACCTCCTCATGTTGAGCAGGGAGTGGTTGCAGAAGCAAAAGTGAGGGAGAAAGGGTGTGGGAAAGCAAAAACTCAGGCACGCACTGCATATTTGGCAAATACTTGACACCAAGCCACTCAGAGAAGAGCTGGGTTACCAGGCAGATATCCAATGCCTTTTTTCTTCCTCTGCTAAATAATCTGATATGAATTTGTGCATCTGCTGTGTATATCCCTCCACCAGATGCAGGCATACCAACAAAGCCACAGGCAAACTGCTGGTACTACAGCCTCATGGGCATGAAAATAGAGCATGTGGGGTGCACATCTGAATGCACAAACTGGAGGATTTACAGCCTTGCTTTGGTTCAAACAGCTGCAAACCACCTTAGCAGTACCCACGGCAGGACCACACCCACTCTTTGAGACAAACTTATTTTACACAGTAAATCTAAAGGTACAAGTTTAAGTCAAACAGAGGTGCAAAAATGCATCAGAAAGTACCTACATTTGCAACGCTGTCTACAAACGTAATTCACACTTTTCATTCTTCATACACTAATATGGGTAAAAGACCACATGGCAGCATATTTTATTAAAGTAATGTGCAAATAAGATGCATGATACCTGCAAACAGCATGGAGTTTCCATTTGTAAAAAGGTACAAGTAACAGTACAAAATTAAAATGCTTACTAGTGATTTCAAGAAAACAAAGTCTGACATAGAAATACATATGCTGTATTATTTACACCATTAATTTACAAAACATACTCTTTGCATTAAAAAAGGCTATAAAATAATTACAAATATAGTATTTTTATACAGATTATTTTCCCTGTATAACAAATGAAGAGCATTTTGGAAATTATGCTTTATTGGAAAAAAAAATTTTTCTTCTTCTGATTTCAGAGCATCATGTGGTTTCTTTCTTCCCTTCTTCTCCTTATTCCCTTTTTAAATAAAGTTCCATACTGAGGTAGTAATATGTCAAATTATTTCTTTGGTTCCAGAAATCAGCAAGTCCAAAAGGAGCTACGTATCCAAATCACATGATGGGAAAGTACAAGTCCTAAAGTTTTCAAAGGACTGTTTGCAAGTATAAAAGCTATTTTCTCCTCTAGAAACTGTCCTTTCCTTTCCCTCTTCATCTGCCTCTGCATCAAAGTCCAGTGAGACATGATGATTATTATGGGAGGTTTTTGGTTGGCAATTTGCTGGCTGTCTACAGCTTGAAAGAGAGTCCAGCTGAGGCCTCCATAAAGGCTTTCCAAATGTTCCTGCAAGACAGTAAAAGAGTGAGCACAGAAATACTGATACTAAAAGCTTTGTGTATCACCCAAGTGTACATAAGTGACACTGAAATGCAAGCCAAGGATTGACAAAATAAAAAGTTCACCAAAGTGAGATTCTACTTAAATGTTGTTTTACCATTTAAAAGAAAAGATCCATGTGATCACAAGCATAAGGCAAGACTCTGCCACTAGAGACATTAAAAACATTTCCAAGTAGTTGCATAGCCACCCACAACTTCATTTCTTTTGTTTTCATGACTATTTCCATACCCATTTTTCTTAGGGAAGGGTGGTGAGGGGGTAGGTGGGAACACAGACCAAACTGCAAACACATCACAAGACAATTTCTAGTGCAAAAGTCACTGAGTTTTGTTCTTCAATAAATGAATGACACATGCAATTTGCCATGCAGTTCAGAAAAAATAAAACAGGAATTTAAAAAAAGTGTAACCCACAACCTCAGTCAGGTTATACAACACTGTCCCACAGTGCAATGTGAATGCTAATGCAATCTTTTTCTGGCTATCATCTCCCATTAATAATAAAGATGCAGATAGCCACATGCTCCATTCACCAATCATCCTGCTAGCTGTGGGCAGAGAACAGTAGCAACCCAAAGAGATTTACACATTTCAGTTAAATTGTTATTAATAATTATCAGGATTTACTAGTCAGGAAACAATCAGTGTGTGTCACTCTTCACCAATGGGAGGCTGTTAGCATCAACATCTCTACAAGAAGGGCCTTCTTTTTTCACTGAACAATAAACGATACAGCCATCATAAGTCATACTGTCTATTAGGACTTGTATTCAGAGGGCAACATGCCACAGGCTGACTTTGAAGAACTCAAGTTTTTATTAATAATTTAACACTACATTTTTAATAAATTTTGAACCCAAAATGCAATGCTTATGCTTTTGTTTAGTTGTTAGAAGCAAGGCTTTCAAGTAGAACTGCGATCTGAGAAGTTACTAAAAAAGGAACTGGACAAAATCCCTATTTCCACCAATGATTTGCAGAGTAGTTTTGACCTAATGCAATATGAAAGGATGTTCCTCAGCACCAAAGCTTAAAACTGTCTTAAAAACAAAAATCCAAGCTATGAACTTCCTGGCTTGTGCATCAACCGTGTTAATAAACCAAGCTGATGCCAGCTGTCTTCTTCACTGTGATTATACAGGCAAAAAGGGGCTTGAATTTGACGACTGTGTTGAAGAAGTGAATTCACAACTAAAGATGAGAAAACTATCACAACTTGTTCCACAGCCACCACCTCCAAGATGTAGCCATAGGCTCTTTGAGAGAAGAGTGTTAATGATTATGAAGCATCCAAGGCAATGACAATACAATGTAAGTGGGGCACTACACTCAGAGAACTGATGAAAGAAGTAACTGCATAGACTTTTAGGGCAGAAGGAGGACTATGTGCCCTTGAGGTGATATTAACTCCTGAATATACAAACATACAGTTGGACTGCTTTCTGCAGGAGACATGCTAAAGCCCTATCTGCACAGTCCCACCACAGTAACAGTGGCAGGCAGCCAGGAGGCCGGCCGTGTGCAGTCCCAGGGTCTCTGCCAGATGTCCTGGCATCTGCAACGTTTTATAGTTCAAACATCTGGCTTTTGAAGGGGGAAAACTTCAGAGCTTGTACCTCCCTCCCCACCCCCTGAGAACAAAGAGCCCAGTGATGCACATTCCCCCAGGTCCCCTTCAGAGACAGCAGACCCAGATCTGGATCAGCCAGTGCTGAGACACCAGCTGGGAGACAATCCATGGTACCAGGGCTGTGCTTGGCGCTAAGATATCACAAGGATGAAAGCAGCATGTGGCTTTATACGCATTTTAAACCAAGCAACCAAACCGACATCCAAAATTTAACGAGCTTCATGGATAAAGCAATGCTTTTCTCCTTCCCCCACCTCTCCCTGCAATCTGGATTAAAATGTAAACCCTGAACTAAACTTCGGGAATCCTTTTGTCATGCACATCATGAGAAAACGACAAAGGAGGGACAGAGAGGGCATTTTCACATACAGCCTTATTTTGAAGGGCAAATAGTTCTGGCTGACTGTGTTATACAATACATATGCATACAAGTTCAGGTCTCCCCACCTGCCCTGAGCCCTCCTTACATACCTTTTGCCTATTTGCTTCTGGTATGCCTGAAGATTGTTAAGGTATATTTAAGTTACGTATGTTAACATTTACAGAAAACTGCCAGCAATATTAAAACAGAAGGTAAGAATTGCATCACTGATGAGATTTTTACATAAGTGTGAGTTATTAAGATCTGGTAATCTAAATATCCTCATTACACAGTTTAGTACTATGGTCACTTTTCTGTTCCTCAGCTTCAAACATCTGGGAAATAAAAAGCTGATAGATCAGCTCTGCTTAGCGTTGGAGGTAGGAAACAAGACAGCAAAGACAACGGCAGCTTGAATAAAAAACAATAGCTGGAACATACCCATGAAAGTGCTGTTACTTGTAACAGATAAGGGTTCCAAACTTCTGTTGAAATCAAATGTGTTTAAGTTGGGGCTTTTGTTTTTCAGTTCAGTTCCTTCATTTTGAGTATAAATAGAGTTCATCAATCTGCTACTTGCAGCCTGTGTCCCAATAATGCCAACACACTGGTCAAAGGGATCTTCCTGTGGAGGTGAGTATTGATGGCATTCCTTTTTCTTTAAATATCCAGACTCATAGGGGCCCAAGCCTGCTGTTCTCTGGTCAGGGCTGCAACCTAAAAGAAATGAAAAATTGATTTTATATAGATTCATCATAACAAATACTGAGTTAGGACTAAAACTTCCCCCCACCAACTTACTTGTACTGTATGCTTCAAATGCATCAGAACTGTAAGCACTGCCTTTTAAATACAAAGTCCCCGAAGTCCCCAGATAGTGGCAGAGGAATGGTTCTGCAACACCCTCCAAGTCTGTTTCACTGCTGTTATCTAGATGGCAAATGCCTTAAAAATAAAATTGATGTGTCAGCACACGGTCTTTTCTGAATCTTCAGCTTAAGAGTTTTTCTTCGGTAAGTTTTAAGAATCCCCCCCCATGTGTTCAACTACATTTCCTAGTGTAGTTTAGAGTTTGCTTAGGTGTATCCTAACCTTTAGATGAGGATTCTAATTCCAGCAACTGTTCAATTAATTAGCTTGACAGAGAATGTGTTACTTTACTGCACAATCCCTGAGTAACAAAACAAAAAAAAACCTGAAACCAATCACAAGGATCTGAACCAGGGATTTGCTTCTTCCAAAGCACAGAAGACAAATTCACAATCTGTCTGACAGCCACCTTTCAAAGCAGACTGTCAATGTCAAAGTCCTGGTTGGAAGAATCTGAGGGAGTCACTGACTGCCTGAACAGCTATAAAGATTTTCAGTTCAATTGTTCCTGAAAGCTTTGGACACAGTCTCTGGTTCTTGATCCACAAAGAGGCTGTTCCTCTCACTACTCTACAACTGCAAAACTATCTCACCATCACTCCAATCCCACCTGTCCCAGCACCTGATGGTATCTCAACCCCAAGTCCTTTCCCAGGAAGGTGCCTTTTCCTCCCTAGAGCAGGTTTGTATGGGAGGTATAAATGTCAAGTACTGCAGCTTTTAACTTGTGGTCACCTTAAATTCTTTACTGACTCTGACTGTAATGATTCTTTTAACTGGCAAGCTTAAACAGTTACACTGAAGTTCCACTGGTATTACCACACATGCCTACATTCTACTAAAAGCACCCTTTTCAAGCTGTAAGAGAGGAAGGCATGCCGTGGTAATTTCTTCTGGACACTCTTGTTTTGAGCATGTCCTCATCAGTTTAAATTTACCCTTGAGACTAGAGAGAAACTTCCTGATTTAATAAACACTACAACGTCATTTGGATGAACAAACTAAGTTCCAGTTATTATTGTGTTGAAAAAATTCCAAGCAATAAATTTCACATCCTCTATTAAATTTCAGTAAACATGCTTCTTTAGTGCTATTTCAATTAGTTAGAAAGACAATAGCCAAACTGCAGCTCCTCAAGCCACATGAAAAACCTGCTTAGCATTTTCTACCTACCATTACTGTCTCTCTGCTGCAGGAAATACCCTCCTACAGAAGACGAGAGGAACTGATGGTGACTGCCATTTTCAGAGGAGCCATATCCATCCTGCCTTTCAGCCAGTGTCCCCTGGGATGACAGGTAACTTGGAATATCAGCAGGCAAATTTGTTTCATCTGTGGGGAAACAAAACACATACAAAAGCCATCAGCATACTTCAGTTTGTAGAAACATTTTTAAACTTGTCAGCAAAACACTGGAAGTAACAAATAATTCACCTTTCTGCCTCTGAGTCAAAGCACACAAATGTTCCTACAATAAAGTCACTGCAAAGCAACCACAAACATTTTTTGTGCTTTCCAAAGTAAACGTTCAGTTTACACACCTGTATTTGTGATGCTGCAATCTTCATTTCTCCTTCTGGTGTGGTAGATGATGACCACCCATACCAAGGAAGTGCCCACCACACAGCAAACCACAGCTATGATCACAATGCCAACTGTGGCCCATCCATCATCATCAAGCGATGGGGCAATGTTTTGAGGTGAGTCACAGGTGGGAGTAGGAATTACATTAAGACGGATGTTGCCTCGTTCTGTTCCAAGTGTATTAGACATTTCACATGTGTATTTCCCAGCATCTTCTACATCTGTATCCACAATAATTAGTAACTGATTGCCTGCAGCAAAGAAATGTCTTTCTGTTACCATGAGAGGGCTGTCATCCTTAGTCCAGTTCAGTCGGGGTGGAGGGCTACCACCAGCAATGCACTGCAAGACTGCAGTTTCACCTTTGGTGACTGTCCGATCCAGCAATGGCCGCAAAAATGATGGTGTTTCTGGAAAAAAAGCACAAGCCTTATATTCTAAATGATCTTGCAAGAGTAAGAAGTCTCCCTTTCCTTCACAGCTCAAGAGGAAAAGCTAAATTAAATGCATCAGTAAGGCCTAATAAAGCTTACTCTCATTCTAAGAACAAACTCAAGAATTTGTACTTAAAGCCTACCATTTACTTGTCAATTCATCTGATTTACGTGCTTGATTACCTTGCAAGGTAAAAATGCCAAATCATCCATGCTTAAGATTGCAGAGAACTACAATAAAAATGGTTAATCAAATGTCAAGAAATCAAAAGTTAAACAAATCTACTCTCTCTAAACGAAAACAAAAGCCCATTCTTCCCCTCCATCCCATGCATACCAGATGAGAAACGTAACTAACTTTTACTATTGTGAATCATAACATTGATTGTGCTGTTAAGGTTTGCCAGTATCTTACCTAGCACCGTTAATGTTGCGTTAGCTGAAATGCTTCCAGCAGTGTTTTGTGCAGTACAGCTGTAAACACCTGTGTCCTCGATCTTTACATCGACAATAAAGAATACATCATCTTCAGGCATGACATGCATGCGCCTCTTGCGCGCTGCAGGAAAATCTGTTCCACCATCTTTTTGCCAAGCAATCTGTGGGATAGGATGCCCAACTGCAGCACATTCCAAACGTGCCATTGCCCCAGCTCGAATGGTTAAGTCCATGGGGACTTTTGTAAATGAAGGCAGCACTAAAAAAAAAAATTAGTGATACCAAAATCAATACATGGAACATACCTTTCCTTTTTTGTACAGCATTTTCTTGAACACCCTTCATGGGCCTAAAATCACTATAGAAACATATAACCTAAATGGATCAGTAGCCAGCAGAAAGGGAGGGAATTGTGAAGTATGTGAGACCACCTAGATCAAAATCTCACTTTTGCTAACAGCCTCCTAGATAACCTTTCCATACCATCTGGAACAGAGCATACTTACCTCCTGTGAGAAAAAGTTAACATTTTTCCATCTGGTAACATTGACTTTCCCAGATTTACTATGAATTGGGTCTGTTACTTGTTTTTTCCTATACTATGCTTCAGCACATTGGGATCAGAGATAAAACTGAATGGTGACCTTGTAAATGGATAAATTTTTAAGAAATAATCTCATATTATGGATCTTCTAAAAGATGCAGATGATGAGAATGGAAAATCTATGATTACCTCTCTTGATTAAAATCATTCTAAATCCACAGGCAAAACATAACATACTTACTGTTTACTGTAAGTTTGGCTTTGACAGAGTAGGATGAACCAAAATGATTTGAAATAACACACTGGTATTTCCCTTCATTACTGAATTCAACATTGCGCAGTCGAAGGATGGTGGTGTACTCCATCACTTCTCCGCCCTGGGCCCGGAGGTGTGCATAATTCTCCATTTCAGCATCTTGCAGTAATTCATTGTCTTTCTTCCATGCAAAAGTCATTGGGGAATCACTGCTGCTGGCTGCTGAACACACAAAACTCAAATTGGAGCCTTTAATTGCTGACTGGGTTTCTGGCTGGACAGTGATCTGTGGTTTAGGAAAATCATCTGCACAGAAGAAAAAAAAAAATATGTCTGCCTGAGGACTCTTTCCAGAGTTAGTAAGCCATGTTTTATAGGTTTGAGAGAAGAGTCAGGTAAGTATTTATTAAAAGGATCCACAATGCTTTTGTTTTAAATTTTGTTAGCCTTAGGGCATTTAAAGATGCCATATTTATGAGTTTATTGTGCCAAGCCATCTCTTATTGAAGAGAAAGCACATTTACAAGCAGACTGTGTGCACAGTTTCTTCAACAGCAGCACTAAAGATGGAAGAACTACCCCCTGACATCCCTAAGAACTATTCTGAACATCAATCACGAAGCCTACCTCTCATCTTTACAACACCTCAGGCTGCTGTGAGTTTTTCTTTATTGAAAGCATAGCTCTTCAGCTATCAGGAACTGCAGGTTACAGTTGAGAGTTTTACCCAAACCCACAAAAAAAAATCATGTACAAAAGCCAGTGCTCCAGTGATCTGCTTTTGTTTGGGCCAAAGGGGATGGAAGGTCCCTTAAGCAGGACAGAACACAAGAATTTCAAGAATTCCTGGAGGTCCCTTAACTATAGGAAAGTTACCTTCAAAGTGGCATGTTTTGAATTTACAGAATTATCTGCCTTCTGAATTATTTATTCCATCTTGTGTACACTGCACGAGCAAAAGGAGTGGGCAAGTAAATGCCCGGTCTCCCCAAAGCAAAAGCCTTAGTATATTCCCAGCTTTCAAGATGTGTCCAATCTCTGGACAAACTTCACAGGAACTGCAGGGAAAGCCCTGTGCCCCAAAAATTCCTCCCTGTGGACCCTGCTGTTTTTCCTAGCCCCTTTGTCTTATTACATCTCAAATGACTGGGAACAGCTATGGAGTCAAAGTGTTATTTCCCTGAAGAACCTCCACTCTGTTACAAAAGAAAATGAGATGTGCAGACAGCCTATCCTTGAACTCTCTGCAAAATTCCTGCAGGTATGAAGCTGTGCTCCAGTGACAGGGCAACACGGATCTGGGGCTCTAAGTATGGGCTTTAAGAACCTTCCAGGCCATTTGCTTTTCATGCTTCATACCTATGTATTACTATTTGCAAATTGAGTTAATACATTTACTGACTTTGCACAGGAATAACTAAGTAAAACACTCTAAGTACTTAAATTAGCCTTGTGAAAGGATGGGCGAACATACTTCAATCTTAATTATCTGACAGGAAGCGGTGATGAAAAGGTCACTCAAATAAGCATACAGTACAGAATACAGAACACACTAGGGTAAGACTAGCATTATGTTTGGTCAGAACAGAATAATATGAGAGCACATTTGAATGAATGTATCACAAAGATATCCACATATATACGCACCTTTTAATTTCTGACAGGAGTCAACACACTCCACTTAGAAATTTTATAAAAGCAAGAGCAGCCATTGTAAACTTGTAAGGCAAGGTGTGTACACCTGAAGGTCTAGTGATAACACACTTTAAAGTTACAACTGAAACACTCAATGATTATATTAGGAGATTTTAGTTATTTCTGCATGGAAATTGCATTAAGTATCAAGCACAAAAATTGACTCAGTACATTTCTTTTTGCTAATACATCTTAAATGGTTTAAAATTAATTACCTAAAAATAGCGTTCAGCAGACAAAAGAAAGATCACAATTCCCCCTGATTTAACAAATGGAAGATATATATTTAAATCTCCAGTTTAATTTTTTGACAGGATGCATTTTGCATAAATTAGGACGTCTACTTCATATATTCTCCTCTACTCACTCAGCAATCTGTAATTCCCTGCATTATGTCAACGTCTCCTCAGCAGTAGTTAGAATCTGCTCATTATTTAATTTAGTAAATATTTGACTGCTAACAGGAAGGGAAAAAACAACATTTTGGTACACTATTTTATACTCTGGACTTGCTTTCCCACTGAAAAAGGGTATGAGTTGAAATACTAAAAATTAACCAGTTATGTTTGCTATGGGAGGAATTTATTGAGAAGACACTTACCTTTTTGTCTCCAAAGAATATAAAGTTTGCATTTTCTTTAGTAAGAAAAATAAAATGTATTCAAAAAATACCCCCATGAAATGCAGTTAGCTTTTAAATTTCCTGATATTTTCCAAGTTCCCACTTTACATATTAGAGTCATCAAACATATGTCCTTAGTCTGAATGCTTAGCTTCATTTTGCTTTGGATAGAGAACACAGGTGTTCATGAATGCTACTAAACACACAGAGAAAAATTTCATTTTTAATGCAGATGCTATCACCTCAAATTCTCAGGTCCTAAAGTAGAATTATTTTACTAGCATCTACTATCTGGCAAACTGAAATAAAAAATACCAGCACTCTAACTGCGGTAATCAGGTGTTTTTTTAAACACAGTTTATATAAAGGCAGTAATTTACAAACTCCAAATAATTTTCAAAGCAGACAACTAGCACACATAAAAAATGTCAGAGCTGAGGCCAGTACGGCTTTTTTACCTTCTTTTATCAGCCCTGGAATAACCTCTAGACTAATGGATTATGAAAAAAAATTACAAATAACCAAACCCAAAAACTACATCTTAATTTTCCCAAAATTATGTCTCATTTAAAAACTATAGTTATCTAAACAATATCTTTTAAATCTAGAGGCACATCCATTTACCCTCACAAACTACTGAGCTTTCACTTGCACATTATGGTATGTTCTATGTAAGCAAGCTGTACTTGAAAGAAGACCATCACTTCCTGTCTTGTTCAAAGCCACAGGCTTTGAGCATCTACATCACAATTTGGAACAGAAAAAAATGTTAACAAGTATCACATCCTCTCCATTTTATTACAAAAATCACAACATATCAAGGAACAACAGAAAAAAATCCCAAGCACACAGCAAAATTTGTTTTATGGAATAAGAAATAGAGGCTACACTCACCACAGACAAACCCATCCAGGCTGACAGCAAAAATACTTCTCCCTTTTAGCAGCTGAGGATGGGCACAACTGGCATTTACAAAGCTCTGGAAGTTGTTCTCTGACATCCACTGTGGTAGCCATTTTAACTGGCAGTCACACAAGAGACTTGATGTGTTGAAGTGCCTAAGAAAAATCAATTAAAATCAAAGCCTGTTTGTTTTTTTCTGTTTGTAATACAGATCTGTATGAGTTTTGTAACGAAACTAAGGTTTTAGCTCAAACACACATATTTCAAGAGAAAGATGGCAATACTGTTCAGCTCAAATCCCCTCCCTCGCCCAGCTGGCGATGCTGCGCCCGATGAACTCCAGGACATGGGTGGCTCTCTTGGCTGCCAGAGCACTGGCAGGGACTGAAATTCAACTCGCCATCGACCAGGACACCAGGTCCCTTTCCATGGCTCTGGTTCTCATCATCTCATTCCCCAGTCTGTCCATACACGCAGGGTTGACCTAACCCCAGGTGCAGAATCCAGCACTTTCTCTTGCTGAACTTTATACAGTTGCTGATTGCCCAGCCCTCTCATTTGTTGAGGTCTCTCTGCAGGGCTCCCCGCCTTGAGGGAACCAACAGCTCCTCCCAGTTTTGCACCATCTGTGAACATGTTCAGTGTCCCTTCCAGTCCTGTGTCCAAGTCATTCACGAAGAGCACAGGGCTGAGGATGGAGCCCTGCTGAACCCCACTAGCGACACGTTGCCAAAGGGTGATGTCACGCCTTTCGGTATAGCCCTCTGCACCCAACCCATGAGGCAGCATTGTTCTGCATTGATCTACAGCAAAAAAGGGTGACAGGACAAAACCCACCCTCACTAAATGCATTTTCTGTAGTGACCACTTCACGACTTCTCTGAAGATCTCTCTCTGCTACTACAGGAGACAAGGACCCAATTACAAGCACTGACAACCAGATCTTTACAAAAGAATTACAGCACTGCATTTCACTGGTCCAGCAAGCTTTAGCTCAGTGATAGCACTGCTGATCTCAGAGCACATTACATCAAAGTCCCCCTTATCTAAAACCTGTTAGAGATCACCCAGTTTAAAATAAGGACTTTGCAGATAACAAACACAGCAGAAAATAAATGCCTCCTATCCTACGTTCTCACTTAAATACAGCCATCATATAAAAAGTAAAAAAATCCAAAACACTGACATAAGCTTTTTATGTTACTTCAGAGAGATTACAGCAGGGGTTTATCATTGCATCAGGCGACATCTTACAAGGCTTGTATTTATACATTTTCAGGATATATATACTTAATAGAGACGATGTCTTTCCATAGAAACTTACAACTCTTTGAGTTTCTTCATTTGTGAAAATGCATTTCCTTGAACTGACATAATTGCATTGTTACTTAGATCTCTAGAAAGAAAAAAGGAAAACAGGATTAGAAGAAAACAGTGATTTATTAAAATGAATGGATTTAAGACCCAAGCAGTAGTCTGCTATTTTAGTGATATACAAAGGACATTCAAGCTCAAAAGCGACAGAGATGCAAATAAGGAGTTTCACAGCGTGCTTAATAGGTAAGAATTTCTGCATTAATTCCAAAATTCACACTCAGCCTAACTCCAAAACTGAAAAATCTTCTGAAGACCACAGTAGCCAACATGGTAAGTGTATTTCATCCCAAGTCATAAGTAAAGCTTCTTAGTGCCACTTTAAATTCAGTTAGTATCAAAATTCATTTTTTTTCTATTTTGGGTAAAATGTGAATTTCTACTACTTACAGGTGTTCAAGTGCATCCAAACCAGAAAATGCTTTCTTTGTAATGGATCTAATCCTGTTTCCCTGAAGTATCCTGAAAAATTTAAGCACATGATGCAAAGGAAATGCAATTAAATGGACGTATCTTTGAGTGGAATAATTGCATTTCTGGCATTTATTTTTAAACTGTGGCTACTATTCACCACTCACCTGTCTCCAGTGCATCAAAATGTATCACATCTACAAGATACTGATTTGTTCCCCTTGAATAAATATCTAGATTTTACAATGATTTTAGAAGACATTTAAGGTGTACAGTTAAGTGACATGGATTATTTTAAATGTGTAACTATAAAAAGCTTTTTATTTCATAAATCTGCTTTTGAAAATGTCAATGCAATGGAGCCACTTCCACTGGACACTGCTTTACCTTACTGAATGAAGACTAAGCCTGCCACTATGCCTTTGTCATATGATACACTTCTTATTTCTTAGCATGGGAAAACCTTATTGTTTGATAAGTATGTCCATAAATATTAATAATACTTAAAATATTTCAGATTAGTTTGACTTAGAAAATCTTGAATTTCTTTTATTGAAAAGGACATAGAGAACAAAGTGGTAAGGGAGAAAAAAAATCATCTCTGCTATGGAAAACTTAATATTCTTAAGTGTTGGATTTGATCCTTGAAGGACACATAATAAGCTAATTTTTTTAAGGCATGATGAGATAGAAATATTGGAGCAATACTTACAGCTTCCTAAGTTTATCTAGGCCAGAGAAAGCACCATTCATATCTTCAATAGTCCATGATATTTCATTGTTTTTCAGATCCCTGTTCAAGAGGGGAGGGAAAATCAAACCACAAAAGATAATAAAAAGAACAAAGCACATACTTCTTTAACAGCACGTATTACTTAAAAAAAATACTAAATTAGCTTTCTGTTAGGTTGGATTTTTGTTCAGCTGGTTTTTGTGGGTTTTTTAAGAGAAGCTTTTCCTGATTAACTTTATCATTTCAATTTTTACTGAGAGACTTTGAAGACTATTAGTATTTTTCCCACTGATAATTAAAAAGATCACAAACTCAACATTTTCTAGAACTGTGAGCAAACCAACTCACACACCCCTCTAAAGGTATTCAGACACAGGACTACCTTAAGAAAACGTGCATGGCAGGAAGGGAAAGGATCAACTGTCATCCCTTTGAAATTAACACCCTCACGTCTTTTTAAGTCCATAATATTAACACCCAGAGAATCGTTTTAACATCCCAAAACACTTGCTTAATTACCTATGAAGTACAAAGAGATTAGAGATTTGTGTACAGAATGGTGTGTCAGCAAACAATCTACAGGGCAGGGCTGGAGGAGAAAGAAAAATCTATGAGAAAAACCCAATTACTAAATACCTAAACACCTCGGAATTCTCTAATTTCCTCTCTTTATCATCTCCAACTCTCTATATTCTTAATAAACATAGTGTACGCTCTTCTAATTTGCATCTTTCCTGGATGCCCTAAATGTGAGCATGTAAGCAAACCCCTGAAAATAAAGCCTAGAGGGAAAGGCAATAGTTTTGCTCATCTGGCTGACAGATGTATCAGTGGTATGAAATGAGAAGGTTTAAATGAAGAGGAATGTATTTAGATTAGTTCACTTTATTCTTTCCCTTCCTTTAAGAAATGCTATTCCCAAACATGCTCTATTACTTAGAGCAATTGTCCAGTCATGACAATGAGTTTTGTCTTCTTATTTCTGCTGTGAAGGAAAATGATTCAGTCAAGACACAACTATGATCCAGATCCCTAAAACTGTGGGTAGCAGGGCTCTGCTTGCTGCCTCCAAGCAGAGCTATGCGGCTCCCACAATAATGCTACTGAAAGTTTATATCACAGTTACCACCATTCACTGTGCACAGCCTTAACAAAAGAGGAACTCCTCCCTTTCTCAACTGTTCTGGAAAGAAATCTTATTGTAAGAAAATCATACATTGATCAGGGGAAGTTAACAAAACGCTCTTGTCTATTTCATAAAGAAAAGAAATAACCTATAAACACAAGATTTTTCTTAATATTTTTGACCTTACAAATTGAGTTTTTCAACTTACAGAATCTGTAGACTGGAAAGTCCCTTGAAGGCACAATCAGCAATGTAATTTACTTTGTTGTTTCCAATGTACAGGCCCACCAGCACGCTTAAACCAATGAAGCTTGAATCATCTAACCTTGCTAATTGATTGAACGTCAAATCTCTGCAAAATTAAGGGGAAAAAAAGAACATTTTAATGTTCATGCTGCAGTGCTTATTTAACTTAGTTCAATGCACATGAATTTTCAGGGAGGAAGCACAATTTTTCCCCTTATGATTCTCACAGAAACTACTACACCACTTCTGACCACACAGCATTTTGCATTGTTTCAAACAAATCACAAATTACTGCAGAATTGATTTCTGTCATTTGAAAATGACTGTGCTACAGCTTTAGTTTAACTGCTACAGTGAAATGGAGCAATCACAGCTAACTTCAACTTCTTTCAACAAGATATAACTGTCTTATACAGCGAAGTTGTTGTCACCTTGGAAACTTTGCTATGAAAAATTCCTAGATCAGTGCTAAGAAGTTCATGTTTTGGCATGCACATGGCTTTTGAAACTGGAAGAGAATAAAGGTACTCACAGCTCACTGAGTTTTTGGCAAAATTCCCAGGCATCAGGACTGATCCTGCTGATGGCATTTTGGCTGAGATGGAGTTGCTGCAGCATCAGTAGGCCATAAAGCCAGCCTTTGGTTACCTCTGTTAAGTTGTTATAGTCCAGCTGCCTATAAACACCCACAAGCAGAAAAAGACGTAAGGTTCAGAAGCTCAGCAGCATGCATGCTATGCCACAGGTCCACATCTGACCTCACCACACTGGCTAGATACCTGGAGCCTCTATAAATCTTGAACTGTATGCATGCATTTAAAATGTGCTGCTCTACACATTCACTACTGACTGCTTGCTGCTTTTCAGACTGCAACTAAACAATTTAATTCAAAAATGCCCTTAAATTTTAACATGCAATTCTATTAATTTTGTGCAAATCTACTTATTGTTATCAGCAGAACCTACCTAGCAGAAGTTTGATACTTACAAGACTTCCATGTTGGTCAATCCCCAGAAAGCACCATCCATGAGCCTTGTAACCCCATTTCTCTGCAGTTTTAATGATTTCAAAGCAGGAAGTCCTTGGAAAGTGAGCCCATCTATTTTTCTGATTTTGTTGCGATTCAGCTCCCTGCATCAACAGAATTTACAGTTACAGCACAGAAATTTTACCCACATGCCAACAACCTTTCTTCCCTCTCTGGAAGAACCAACTTTATTTAAACACTTTTCTTGTACACGAAACAAAGACAAGAAGCAATAAATATCAAACATTTTATTGCTCAACCATGTTAATACAGTTCTGCCTTTCTGATACTGAGGACAAGTACTTGGTAGTCTCCTTGATTTTCAGACTTAATGAATCCCTACAGATCTAGAGTATCATAGTTAAGCCTGTTCCCAAATTCAAAACTGAAAGCAGTGTTTATCCAGCAGTAGAGCTGTTAAGACTGGTTTGTAATTGCAATCAATTGCAACCGTCAAGAAAAAGTTAAAATTTTAGTTGTGATAACTAGACAAAATTTAGTATCCTGGGTGATCCCTTTCTGTATCTGTAGCCAAGCACTCATTACATCTCTCCCTCCTCCACAACCAGTTACACAGAGCGCCTTCCCTCCTTCTCAAGTGGTCTTGGCACTCACCCTTCTGCCACTACACTCACTCTGTGCAGGTCATAAACTGGGAGCAATGTGTATCCTGTGAGGGAAATGTAGGGCATAACTAGTTGGAGGGCAAGATGCAGTGACAGGATTAGACAATACTACCAAAAAGGTAGTAGAAGGAGTGATCATTTGCTCCTTCAAGGAACTCTTAGGTCTACCAAACTAGGAGGAATCTCTCCTTCCAAAACTTATTTCCTCATGCAAAGTAAAGGTCTAAATAATCGTCTCTCCACAGTTATAACATCATTATTTTTTAGCATCACAGCCCTGTAAGAATTCAAATTTCCTCTATGGCAGTCTGACACAAAATCTAACAGATAAACCTAAAAAGATAAATTTAGGGAGAACCCTACTTCTCATCCTATGTTTAAATATGAATAAAAAGTGAAGAACATTTGGATAGAACAGACTTCAGTCCTTCCCCATTCTTGTCTGAATACTTTCAGGTGACACCACAGATTTTTGGCCTTGCTTGCAGATAAGCTATCTAACATAACTCAGTCAACATACCAACTATGAGTAAAGGGAACATTTTTAGGTAAGAATATAACCAACATCCAAAATTTAAGGTGAATCTGAAGATGGGAACATCTACCAAGATCATTAACATATCTTGAGCTTTGCAGGACTGTTCTCATACTCTTCTACTGACACCTGAGTAAAATCATTCCAGCACTTGTATACAGAAGAAACACAGTCACTCTTTTCCAGAAGTGTCAAGCACCCTAATATTTCAGTGTTCTTATAAACTATCACTTTCAAGGCTAATCTAAGAGCTTTTTAACTCCTGCCATCTGATATGGAAAATAATTATTCAGGATTTGACAAAGTGAAACCCATTCTCCTGTCCATTTTCTGCACTAAGTTTTCCAATTAAAAAAAAATGAATTTTCATTTAACTTTATTATTTATTCAGTAAATCATTTATGGACACCACAGTATCAGTAAAGCTGAAAGTCTGCTTATTCAAGCATATTGCCTATTGTCATGCCATCTAAAAGCAAATCAATTTCCTTCATTTCACTGTGAAAATACAAAGTAAATGACTGCTGCAGTGAACTGTATAAGTTAACTTTACTTACTATTTTCCTGATGCTTTTTTACAGAAATATTGCTACTACCCCTTTTCCAGCCTTTTTTTTTTTCACTTTTAATAGGCAAACATAATTTTAAACACAAAGACTGTTCACATCTCACCAACATATAAGACTAGTTTTGTTCAGTACAATGCTGCAGTTAGCAAGGGTTGTAGTAATATGTTTTCTCTGTCTGTCTCACTCTGCCTCTGGTTAAACTAAAGGCTAAAGTTCAAGTACTGCCAGTGCTTTGGAAAACCTGAAAACAATTAGTCAATTGTAGGTTACACTTACAGGTGCTGCAGATGGGACAGTTTAAACATCTTTTGAGGAATTGCTGAAATTTTGTTCCTGTTCAGTTTCAATATTTGAAGTGTGGTAGACAAATTGTCAAAGGCACCAGGCTCCATAGAGGTTATTCGGTTACTGTTAATATACCTGTTGAAACAATGTCTAGAAGGTTAAATTTACAGATATTTAATAGAATCTTAACACCAAGTAGTGAAACACAAAGCTCTTGTGGTGCTTAGTCGTTTAAAAATGGAATTTTTTCATATTAATTAGAGCTCTTGACAGCTTATTCTGTAGTCAAATAGCATTTCACCATCACCATTTTACTCTACTCTGCCAGAATGTGATAATGGAAGAGGATAATATGTGGCAATCCTGTTATTTCTTTTATCAGTCAGTGTATCTGGCATTGCAATATTCCTGAATAAGAATTAAAAGTGTATTCACAAGAAGTCTATCAAACTCCATATAAATACAAACAAGTCTATCCATGGGGACTTAAATTCATTTTATCACATAATTATTTCTCTCAAGAGACACATCTATTTATTTCATCTCAAGATAATGGCCTTAGCTTTTTGTAACGAATTAAAACAACTCATTGTAACAAGTCATATATTCAAGTTAGCAGCTTACGTTAAACTAGACAGGTGAAAGTAGAACATTCAATGTCATTCCAATTAAAAAAAGATTTAGTACCTTAATAAAAAGCTGCCAATCTAAATTATCCAACAAGATTTTTGAAAGTTACCTGAAAGAAAAAAAACAAACCAACAAAACCAAAAACAAAACAAACAAAAAGTAATTTTTGCTTACAGATACTTGAGCTGTAATGCTGGAAATGATGAAATTTTTAGCTCCGATATGTTGTTGTTGCTCAAGTCCAAAGTTTCTAGACTCTGAAATGGCTTCAGATGTTCAGACAAAATGTTGGTGATCTTGTTACTGGTCCTGAAATTTAAGGGCAGTAGGCAAAAGACTGTCATTTCCAAAGTAAACACATGTTAACTACATAACTCTGGCAAATGTTAGTTCTTAATTCCCCTACTTGAAAATAATTTTGAGTTACAGAAAAGCAATAAAGTATGTTCTCTATGCATAACAGTAATTGGAAACCACAAATTGGAATAGTCTAAATAAATTTTCATTATTATTTCTTAAAATATAATTCCGGTAAACTATGAAAAAAATACAATATAATCAAATTAGTGCAATTCATGGCTTTTAAAAAGAGATGTAAAACTCTATAATCACCTACTTCTGAACAGTAGAAATATCTGGTACTTGCATGGAACAGTATGTCACAGTACTGATACGTAATGAAATAAGGTTAGAACTGTTTTCTATTCTATATGGTAGCTAAACAGAGTGTTTGGGGTTTTTTGAAAACTCCCTTGGCATGGAAGTCCAACTGAGTTTCCAGAAAAAAACACAGAGCTAGATTACAAAAGACGGATGACACTGCAGCCCCCTGAAAAACATTCTATAACTGTGGAATTAGACCTAGTATTCCAACCTACAAATTTTTCTAATGAGTTGGCAAAGAATAAAAATTCTGCATATCAGAGGTCATTACAGGAGTTTTGGACTTCATGTCTGGTCAAACTTTATCTCAGCATCACACCCAATTCCAGAACAAAAAGTATGCAACCATCTGAAGAGGTGGGTGCTGTAGTCTGCTCTAAGGAATACCCCTTCTTTCACTTTCACACATGAACTTTCTCCAATGACCCTATTCCATGCTCATACCCAGCAACGTACCAGTTCTTCCATCTTGGCTGCATAATGTACAGAATCATACACACACATCAGGAACATTATTTTTCAGGGCTACCAGTACATAGGTGAAAGCAGATCATGACCAATTAAACAAATGCAACCTGAAATGATTCTTGTTACCTTGTAAGTTCAAGTCAGTTCTAGCTCTGGTACATTCTATACCTTGTTTGATAAATACCAAAATTTAGGAGCTTTCCTCAGATCCTAGAGATGGTAGGTAAATGCAATTTTAGTAAAACTATCAACAACAATATTAATTCTGGAAGGTGTTTACCTTTATTGGAAATTTTGCAAAACAATGTTCTGGATCAAACAGTAAGTCACACATTAGGGTAGCATGGACAACTCTCATGTATTCAACGGGTATGGGAGAATTACCGTTCAAGACAAGAAAGTCCTAACTCACAAACTGAACCAGAAGTGAGATTAATGGGCTTTCTGACCACATATGGGAATGGGTAAGTGATCCTGCAGCCCCTCCAATGCTGAACTTGTATCATGTTTCATTCCTCAGGCTGTCTGGTAGAGGCACCCTGCATTTTTTAACTCTTATCTGAAAGTATTTATAATAAATGGGAACAAATTACTTTAATAAAAAACAACAACAAACAACACCACCGTGTGTCAGTTCCACGGGCCAAATAAGAATGTGAGTTAGATAACAGGTCATAGAGCCTTGCCTTTATGCATTAGTTTGTTTACAAGGTAATTACTAACAAGGTATTAAAATTGCCAATTACTTGAGTGACGAATAAAATTTTCCTTGCAGTAAAAGTGTGCTCCAGCAGAAGCCAGCAATTTCCTGAACTGCACGCCTCCTAAATTGCAGTGTGAAAGTGTTCAGTTATAAGATGGCTTGCACAGTGCTGTCTTTGTGTCAGCATTGCTCCATAAAACAGAAATTCCTCACAACTGGCAGGATAATAGCCCCTGTATTACAAACTTCAGTTGAATCTAATGGAACTGAATAAAACTCTTCCACCGTCTTCAGAGTAGCACTTAAACCAACTGGCAAATTACCTGACACAGACTAGGTTACAACAAAAACAACCAAACAAAAACCCTCAGCATGTTTGTTTCAGGAACATTTTTCTTTTTTGGAGATGATAAGGCCATATTGAAGAGTGACAAGCAACTTATTTTGCCCACTGAAATTGCACTACACATCATAGTCCTAGTCCAACTCACAATCAAAACCAACCCACCCTCATTGCACCCTCCTGCTTAATCATATTTATAGAAATTACTCAGCTACAAAACAGCTGAATGGTTCACTCCCTATTGCTCCGAACCCTAGTCCAGTTTCTCTTCAAAAGAATGTAAGTATAATAATTCACACATGGAAGACTATTCAACACTATTTGGGTATAAAGATATCCAAATAGTTCTACTTTAAGACCCAACTTTATTTAAAATGAGGAAATAAAACTCTAATTTGATTTTTCTTCATAATCATTGCTTAAGCAAATTGAAAAAAACAATATATCATCTTCCTCATAACTGTGAAATCACCATCAAAATTAGTCAAGAAGGACACATTGAAAACACAAGCCTATGTAAGGCTGTCAAGACAGAACCAAAGAGTACACATGTGGGCACAATGACAAAAGTTTTTTCACTGAGAGGAGGGTAGGAGTAAGAAAACTCAAAAGAAAATTTTTCCTGTGAGATGCTACTATTGCTGTGTTCAGATGAAAGGAGTTGCATACACCCCATCGGTTTAATTTCGCAGACCTTTGAAGGAGATGAGAGAAACAGAGGTCCCCTGCAACAAGAAAACCACCACATCAAATTCTCCCAAAAATGAACCTGCAGCAATTTGGTAACAATTTCTTCATGTGGAAGGAACAACAACATGCTGCAGCCTCCTTACAACTTCTCCTGTTACAGCTAAAGCAGCAGGAGCACCAAGGAATGCAGATAAACCCACCAAAAAATACCTACATGAATCTGAACGTGCCTTTTGCAATTTAGTGCCTACACCTTGACTTTCAGGAAAAAAACCCACAAACCAACGACCATGAGTGCATACAGACTGACTTAACTTTTACATAAGCCTGTGTGAATACCAGCTTAAGAGAGAATGCCAGTTTTTCATTATGGGTGTGAGAAACCTTTCTTTTCCTTCTCAATATCCATGATTTTAAACATACCAGTAGGCCAGAAATCCTGTAACAGCCCTCTCAATCCTGATCTTAAGACTCATTATATATAACCAGCTACCATGTATCTGACCTAATGACTTGTACTTTCCTTACTCTGGTCAAAGACAAGGGAGGTCAAAAACTTCCGTATCCATTTTGCTGAGCATCTAGTTAACGCCTTTCAGATAGAAAAGCTCTTAAGTGATGAAACATTCCACCCCCTCCCCTCAGTTTTTAAAGATCTGAGACAGTCATACTATCTCCTTATAAAGATAGTCAGTATGAAACGTTTTCTACCTAAGAAAAATATCCATGTAAGCTTCATGAGCTGTAACTCATCATGCACATTGTACCATGGAAAATCCAAGGCAGGAACAGATTAGGACCTGAAGTCCTATCTTTTGTTTCTCTTTGAAATCTCAGCATAAAAATCCACTCCTGCACTTCCAGCATAACTTTTCCTTCCAGCTATATCCCGATCTGCAGTGTTTTGAAAACTTCTTAGTTGGATCACCCTATTATCCTGACATGGAATACATGTAGGAGCCTGGAGGTAGAGGTAGAGCAACCTGGTAAAAATCAAGTTGTCTAGAAAGACAACTCTGGAGAAGAGCCATGAAGCCTGTTCTGCATAACTGTTTGATGTAAAGTAACTATCTTAACATATCTGCATATCTGGACTAACACAGCACCTCCTGTCCCTCAACTAAACCCTGCGAAGCTGAATCACAAACAGGCAAATTAAACCATAGTGGAATCTCCTGCTGGAAAACAAGAGGATACATAAAGAAGGAAAAAAAAGCTTTCCACTAGGACTAGATTAATCTTTCTGAGCAGCACTGAGGCCAAGACACAGAGACTAATGGATGCCTAGTCCGACCAGATTAGAGCTCTTTTAGAGGCAGCCATATCAGAGCCCTTGCAAAACCAACATGACTGTCCACATCTGAGCATGTTCTGAGTGGTCTCCATTGTGTGTCACTACAACTCACAGCCTCCTTTTAAATTTTTCTGGGTTTTTCACCTGTTTTTTTCCATCCCTCACCAGCCGACATCATATTCATATAGCTGACATATTCCTTCTTGCACTCCCCCTCCTCCCCTCCCAAACTCCTTTGGGAGCAAGGACGTAAACATACTGTTTACTGGAAGAAAACTGAAGCAAAACCCAATTTTATTAAATACAAAGGATCAAGACTGTAATTGGAAGTGCTGGAAGATACATAGTTTGTGGCTTTTAGGATAAGACTGGACAACTTTAAGGAGCCCTTATCAGAAGAGCCTCAGTAACTACTACTTCAAGAAGAGCAAAAATATTATTTTTTTCTTCAATTTCTACTCATTTGAATACTGAGCCATATTGTAACGAACAATTACATCATTTAAAATACTGAAATTGTAGTTTTAAGCTGAACATTACCGTTACAAAAAACCCAGCCTCTGATATGAGTGGGACTAAATGCTCTTCTCACCATTAAGACACCCAACTGGACTGAAATAAGAAAGTCTGGATTGGGGTTTTTTTCAGTATTTATTTGCAAGCCATAGAAATATTACAAATGAAACTGTTTTTCTCCAAGACAAAGCCAGCAGAAATAGACCCCAGATCCTGGCTCACTTCCAGTTCTACTAGTAGGTTTACAAATCTGATGCTTCTCTTTCACACACGAGCTTCTTGCCTTCCTTGTGGCAAGCAGTTGCTGTTTCTTTTGAAGGTCTTCTTCATTCCATGATCCATGCCTCTCATTCCTCTTTCAAGCCAGATGTCAGAAAGACTCTGCTTCTATATTTTGTGATTTTTATGCTACACAGGCATAAAACAGAAAATGAAAACTCAGAACTCTGTAGGCTACTGATACCCTGTCCAAAACTTGAAACCAAAGGTTTATTGATTCCCAAATCAAACATAAACTGGGAAAGGGGAAAGAGAAAGATGTAGACTGAAACAACTCTGTGATCAGATAGGTTTTCATCATCAAAAAGAAGAAAGAGACAAATCCAAACTTATAAACACATGATACTTCCACAACAATTCTCTTCTGATTCCAGCACAGCTCGAATATGCAACTAATGAAGCTTTCCTTCCAAACTGTCTTCTCAATACCCTGATGTCTGTTTCCAATTCAGTTTTCTGGCTTTTCCAAAATAATCACAAGTTACTTAGCATATAATAGGCAAGTGAATGTGTAAGTTCACCCCTTTATTTTAACAACTATAAACAAAAGCAATGCAAGCATAACTATTTTGGCAAGAGCTGACAACAGGAATAATAGCCCATTGCAGACCTGATGAGCTGTGTGACAGTTAGTTAATCCTAAAATCTTGGAAAATTTTAAATACAACCAAGATAAACCCAGCACAGCACCTTCCAGTATTATAAATCATCTTTCTAATCTAATACAGAGTTCCTAAGTAAAAATACCTATTCTTTATTGTTACAGAGCAACCCTCCCTTTTAGAGGGTGCAGACCAAAGTCTAGGCAGTTTAGACTGCACACCCTTCTAGATGTACCCCTAACTTCAATCATGAATACAAAGTAAGGAATGTTCTCCCATCCACTTCTCTTTTACTCAAGGCACAAGTGATTTCACTACTCTATTGGAATCAGCACCACCAATTCTCTAAAACATAATTCAAATACTTATGCCTGACCTCTCAATTTCATTCTCACTTCTCTCGTTTTCCGTATCAAATGCCCTACTCCTCTGTAAAATTCCTACCACTCTTCCATTCTGTCATATCAGAACAGTGTTCTCTGTTTTTGTAGTCCATTACTATCCTTTTCAATTCACCTTTTCCTTTACCACTACGATCAGAAAATCATGACAGATTCATCCAATGCAAATAGCCCATAAAATCTGCATTCTTTTCCATTCTCATTGCAAAAGCATTAATCTAGACTCTCACTCCTTTTATTTTTGCTACAACAAACTCTGGGTTTCTAGGTACTATTTCTTTTTCCCATCATTCAGCCTAACTTGCTGCCATAAAAATTGAGTTTCCACATCTCTTTAAGTCTGACTAAGTCAGGTTCCTTTAAAAATTCATTCATTTACTTCCTCTTAAGTCTCCACACCAAATGTTAAAGACTCCAAGAACTAATTCCAGTAAGTTCCTTGCTCTAAAACTTTGGACCAAGTCACACATGGTTTACCACCAGTCTCAGTTTTGGGACATTCTCCAAGTAGCCTTGTGCCTAAAGCCCAGTCTGGCATTCCTCTATCCTTTCTTTCAATCCTTCTTCAAAACAAACTCTTCCAGGCAGCATCCAAATCTTAATCCTTCCCATAATAAAGTGGTAGCTGAAGAGATGAAAAGGATGTAAAATATTTGACCAACGTTTTCTTCATACTGGGATCCAGACTTCAGTTTAGTATGCTAGCTTTATAAACAAACAATACCACTTTCTCTGGCAAGCACAGAAGGGAAAGGAATCCACTCCTACTGAATGTAAGCTTTCATTTTCAGGATTTTCATCTAAACATCTTTCTTATGACTGCAGCTTTCTAACTACATACCGAGACAGTGTTCTCCTGAACTTTACACACAGCTTTCACTCCCAGACCACTGCGACATGACAAAGAGGCAAACTTCTTATACCCTCCCTTCTGTCTTTACTGAAGGCCCTTCACAGGGGTTTAAGTTACTGCCACAAAGTGCAAACTATCACTCTTATTTCCAAACTGTCAGCTGGGACAAATCCAGGATTTATTTTGAGTGTTTGCTTCAATTTGTTGAATTTTATTTCTCAATATGACTATCTGAAGCCTGATCCAGGATGCCCATTATCACATAACATACACAAATACACTTTTCCAGTTTTTAAACAGAAGGAGACACACAATACTAAAAATAATAAAAAAATATATCTTTCTCAATAGCAGAAGGGATTAACTGCCACTTTTCTTCAGTAACTATGTTTGTGCATAACGTAAGCTAAGCAATCAGGCTAATTTTGTAGTGGCTGATCAGAAAGCTAAATTTAAAGCTGAAATAGTTTTTCTTACTACAAAAACTTGTGACCTGTGCAGTCACCTAGGACAGGCCACTTTACAGTTTTTTTGTCCTGTTTTTATCTCCTGACCTTTTCTGTTAGTGCTTTTTGTTCATTTACCATTTTAAACATGCAGGATACAAGATACATCTTCAAAGTCAGTGAATTTAAATTCAGCACATATTGACAGAAAGACATTACAAACCAAAGGCTGTAGAAAACCTTCAGAGAAGTGGCTCATGGATTCTGCTCATCATCTAACAAACACATGGTCACATTTCAGAAAACTGCCTCAATTTTGGCAGCACTTTTAACTATCTCAGAACTCAAAAGTGAACAGGGTCCCTGCCTTAAAGGCTTCCTGTACAGACAGAGTCGGAGGACTCCCCCAGCAGAGCAGAGCAAACCCTCTACCATGTCACATTTTCATTATGTCTCTTATAAACAGAAGATTTCACATTCTAAAAAAAAAAGTGAAGAGGGAACCTAATAGAAAACACACATTAATGTAAGACTTGAAAAACATTCCTGAACTGTGAATCATTCGTGCACCCTTTAACTTCCACATCATGACTTTTGCATTTTCCTCTCCAGCTTTACTAAGACCTAATATTTGTTTGCATTCTAGACTAACATGATCACTCTTTACAACATAAGAATTTGAATCACCTGCACCACATGCTCTAGTGCCTTTAAGCAAAATATCTCCTATTCAATAAAATGCAAAATTACAAATTTACTTAAAACACTCCTTTCTTGAAAACTAGTCTAATGTTAGAATTTCACTATATGCACTAAAGACTTGGGCATGTACAGCTTTCTAGTCCCTGATGACTGCAAGCGGATTACCAGGGAACATATCCTGGACGTGGGTAATGAGAAACGTGGGAGTTTTAATATTAGTTCTACACATATGTTTTGATAAGAACAATAAATTCTACTTGGAGAGACAGGATACTTTAATACTCAAAGCTACCTTCCATTTTTCACAGTACTCAAGAATACAGAATACTGATGATGTTGGATAGTGTCTACAACTACACATTTTTTTAAGTTCTACAAGTAAAAGCAGTACAAGTTTTTTACTTAAACTCTATATCCTTAAACAAAATCTTAAATAACATTGCTGAATTTGCAAATCAGTGTCTCTTCCTTACAAAATACTAGTAACATTAAAAGTAGTTAACATTTTCAGAAGAGTTTTAAAGTAAAAGCCTTATGCAAATAGTAGCTGGTAGTTAAACACCAAGCAGGACTTCTAGACAAGGCTATTTGTACTTACACTATTTAATTTCAATATACTTCTGGATTTTTATCCTAGGTGCAAAACTAAAACTGCAACAGACCTAAAAGGCAGTATTGGTTTTCTTGTCATGTGTCAAGATCACTGGTTCAGGCAGATTTTTAGGATAAAGAGGACAGAACTGGTACATCTTGGATAAAGAATGTCATTAGAATGGAAACAATATTCAGGACTTTCACGTGTTCTTCTGGAATGAGGGCGTTAGTGCCCAATTTTGTACCTGACACAAAAGCAATCCACCCATCTTGGAGTAAAAAGTACTGTTTTTTCTCCAAGAAATGAACAACTTTCTACTACAACCATTTAAAGCAATTCCCCATTAATTTAACTTTTTTTACATTTATTTCAGGAATGCAGACTAGAGAACTAACATATTTTACTTCTAGGGAACAGATAACTACACCTACATTACCGTGTGTGGTGTCTGCACATTATATACCTGTGGTAAGCAGTTGTTAAATACAATACTCTCCTCAAAAGCTTATGTTGCCAGCACATGGGGGACCCGACCTCCTCACTAGAGATATTGTGCTGACTATCTCTGGCAAATACCTGACCTTCCCTCTTCCTGCTTTAATATACTGGTCTCTTCATGCCTTCTCTCACAGAAGGCATATAAAAGGGCTCAGTGGCTGTGCAAAATTAACACCCTGCAATTTAATTTTCAGAGACTTGATCTAAGGCTCCTGACCAGATATAGCCCAAACTACCACCCATGTAGCTCAACTTGAAATATCCAGATTCCCAGGAGGCTCACAAGCTCTTCTACTACATGTAACAAGATACATACTCATCACATGAATAAAATCATAGATACATCTCCAGCCATGTAATAAGAGTGTGCCTGAATATCCATGTATACTCACTCCTTCAAACTGACACATCTCCCAGGGTGGTGGTGAGGGGGTGTGCCTGCCTGATACTTGTCATTCCCAAGATGTCCAACCCTCAGCTGGCACTGGTAAAAACAAAATGTTAGCATTGCTGTTTCATGTTACAGACAGGCTGGGACCATGAGACTGGGAACATCTCCCGCTCTGGGTATGTTTACTCTGAATAATTCATTAGTATGTAAATATCTCATTTAGATAAAATATCAACTAGATAGCTAGAAATAAGGTAGCTCCAGAAATGGAAACTGGACTAACATGATAATCCACCCATGCTTGTTTATATTCTTCAAAGAATTCAGACATACATGGCTGTGTGGGGATACCTGCGCTACTATGGAGACATACCAGCAGTGTAATTTCCTCAGCAGGGCAAGAAAACTCTTGCAGAACAGGTAAAATTCTAACGTTCCCCAGCTCCGTGAGAGTTCTTAACAAGTGAAAGAAAAAAAATCTTGTAATAGAGTTTCCTCAACAAAGAAGATATTGGCAAGAAGAAATGTTACCACTTCTATAGCATTCCTTGAAGATTCCTTGGAAAAAAACAGCTGGCTTTTCAACTGACAGTAATGAACCAACATATATGAATCTCCTAAGAAGAGTAATCAAATCAAGTTTCAGAACACTATCACTCTCTTCTCTGCCATTATTTGAAAGCCAGAACAAAGACCTAACAGGGAAAGAGTGGTTTGCTTTGGAAAGGCTTCACAACCTCCTTTCTTACAGAAGATTAAAATCCTGGAGAAAGTCATCAGACGTTTCTCTGAAGAGTAGTTCTAAAACTTATATTCTAATTGTTCCATATGTGCTCTTTTCCATGACTTAAGACGTATTAACTCAGTTCGATTCAATTCCTCCAAATAACATCCACCACAGAAAAACCAAATGCAAGCATTTTTTCACTTCTAAAAAAAAAGTACCATTAGATTGAGTATTTGTACATTTCTGCTACCACAATACTATGTATATTTTTATACCAAACAGCTGTATGTTTATATCTCTTTATTTATACTATTTTCTATAAAATTAAATTTAATATCTTTACATAAATAACATCCAACCAGTAAGAAAAGGAGGCTCGGGGGAGACCTTATCACTGTCAAAACTATATAAAAGGAGGTGGGGGTCATTCTCTTCTCTGAAGTTACAAGCAATAGGACAAAAGAAAATGGTCTCAAGTTGTGCCATGGAAAGTTTAGACTGATATCAGGAAAAATGTCATCATGGTAAAGGTTGCGAAGCATTGTAACAAGCTGCAGGGAAGGGATTAAGCCTCTCTGGAGGTATTCACAAGATGTGCATATGTGGCTTTTATGGACATGTTTTAGTGGTGGCCTTGACAGTGCTGAGTTAATGGTTGGACTTGATGATCTTAAAGGTCCTTTACAACTTAAATGATTCTATGTTTTAAATGATTCTGCGTTTTAAAGAAAAGCTGGGCGAAAGAGACAAGATGTTTGACTTTTGGGCAATACAATACCACTCTAATTTTACATTCCATGTTCATCTGTTTTGATATAGAACAAACAATTATCTTAACTACTGTAAACTGGAATTCGCAGTTAAGACAAAACATTAAAATAATTATTTCTGCCATATTAAACTCCAGGAATCTCTGCTGTAGTCATAGAATAGATATTGAATTTCAGCTGCAGCAGAGTTACATTCAATAATCTCCTTATCCACACACAGAATTAGAATGAAAACAAGCTAACACCCAACCAGAGCCACTTTAACTGCATTAGCAGTGTGATAAAAGCTTTTACAAAACTTTTAGAAAACTTTTTTTTCTTTCAAGTGTCAGCATATACAGTGCATAGCACAGATCTAACACAGATTTTTCCATGTTTGACCACACCTGAGTAAATGCCCCAAGTCAGGGACCTAAGGCTATGAAACAAACAGTTCAACACTAACTGATAATCATTTATTCTCTCAAAGGAATACCAGAACTTTTGCACAGCTGCAAAAGAATGATTTTAGGTTCCTCTAAACTTGATGAGTTTCCGTGAGAAGGAGAAATGCTAAGAATTTAGAAGTAAAGCAAGACGATATAAACCACTTTATTATGCTGTTATTTCTAGCCTTATGGTAAAAAGGACCTTAGCATGATGGCTATATATCTATCTATCTATCTATATATATATATATATAGGAAATACAATCTTTAGCTCAATTAGATGCATAAACTACAGAATGCTATGCCAGTGTAAAAGTAATGCCAATGCTACTGCAAAATAAAAGATGTGCTTAAATTCAACAATTATTTGTAAGACACCATCTGCTTTTTCTTTCAGTCTTTCCTGATTTTGATCTGCAAGAAACCACATCAGTATCAAATGTCACTTAGTTCTTATTCAAACAGAGCAGCCCAGACACAGCGGCTGCACCAGCTGACTTGGCTGACCTAGGCCTAGAGTAACAACAAATGCCTATAAATCACCAGATGTAAGCAATTGAATAGTGATCAATTTAATTAACTGAACAGCTTTCCAAAGTTTATTGTATTGTTTTAACCCTTCAGGATTCTTCAAGAAAGGTAACTTGCAATTTGTATTCAAGGACAGGATTTGGCCAGAGGGCTGCATATTAATAGCTTTAGACATTTTAGATTCCCATTGATAAAATGCAAACCCCACACATGAAAACCAGGTCTTTTCTTTTTTGCTGACTAATACTACCTACTTTTCCACACCTTCCTTCAACAGTTTATTAAAACTAAATCACAGACAAAAAATCCAACTGATTTATTGTTAAAACATCAGGAGCAACATTTCCTTTAAAATCAACATTTTTGGTTGTGGGCTCGATATGCATTTATACTCACATTACAAATAAACACCAAGTAACCTACTCATTTCTTTCATGAAAAGCAATGAACATGGACACAATCATGTGTCACAATTTTATGTAAAAACTTCAGTCATGAAAAATAGTGCTACATATTAAAACGTGCTCAAAAATTTTTTTCAAGACATTGGCAAAACATCTTCTAACTTAGATACTTGCTCTAAAGCTGCATCTCGAGGGGATTTCCCTGTATTGCCCAGTGAAATTAATGGAATTCTGTCATGATTTAACACATCAGGATCTCAACCAAGATGCATAACGACAGAGTATGAGTCTTGTTTTAAAGACAGCACTGTACAAGTTTTTATAACATTTACGGATGCTTGTACAGTGCCGAGCACAACAGGACTGAGGCTTCTGGGCACTACCACAACATAAATTAATTCTAATGCAGTCTTTGTATCTGGGAAGCACAAAAACTACAAGGATTAAGTTCAATTATGCACATTTTAAAGAACTACTAAATAATATGACATAATCAACTTCCTAACCACAAGCTGCTCTATTTCCAATTATTTTACTTTAATCTCTGTAAAGCACACATTTTCATGAACCCTGTAGAGTTAGTTCCACTAACCAGGGACAAGAGTAAGATCTACTTACAAAGACAGAAGAGTTATATTTGCCGAGACTGGTCCCAGATCCGGAATGATCTCCAGCTCATTGTTGTTTAACTTCCTATTAATATTACAAAAGGGAGAGTTAGCTTTGATGTTAATCAGAAGTATGTACATTGTACTTGCTAAACTGCTGAACTGTGTCACCTCAAAATTAAAAAATAATTCCAGTTTCACTTAAAGTAAAATATCAGAACAGCAAGTATCTTTGTTGTTCAAGCAACCATCCCTAGAGAACTAACTATACGATTAGCATACACAAACACAGGTTGGGTACTTTTGGTTGGGGTTTATGCTTTGGTATGGTTTTTAATTAAGACAAATTAACTTACACTTCCTGAAGACTATGAAGGTGATCCAAGATACTGGTCTTGATTGAAGATAATTTGTTGTAACTTAAGTCCCTATGAGGTTACAAAAATAAACACCCTGTCAGTTTTGCCATACAACATCAGGTAAAGCAGTGCAATTTCAATCCAAATTATGTTCTCACTTGTCTCCAAGTACATAAAAAGATTTTTTTATGTTAGTAAAATTAGAATAGAAACTCATTTGCCTATACAAGGTATAAATACACAAATACAAATGCAAATACCTTGATCACTGCTAACAGTGTCAAAGAAATTCCTAGTATCTCTGAACAATATAGAACTGTTTATTGGAATGCATAGGACCCATGGAAAACATCTTAAGATTTTGACTCAGATACACCAACAACCCCTCTCCTACATCCCCTCACAACCAAAGATACAACAACCTCTCAGTTACTTTAACAAGGAAAATTCAAAAAACAATAGTCATTGCAGTCTCATTCCTTTGGTTAATCACATTTCACTCTTCCCACCCACGTCTCAAAAGTAATCCATAGTTCACAAATACACAATGAGGACTGCCCATAATTCATTATTGTATTTTCATGTTTCCACAAAATTCAGGACACCATCCCCACATAACCAAATTTAATGGAGATCTTAAGAAACAGCAGAAGAAAACAGACACAGCAAGGGCAAATTCTGAGTTTGAAGATGTCTGTTACTAGTGATATTAATACCACACTTAATCACACTTGAAGAAGCAGCTTGAACACTTAGCTTGTGCCATGTTGAAGATCGCCAGTATATACTGATGCAGTTTATAAGCAATCCTTACATCTGTGTAGCATTTGTTACTAAACAAGCCAGGTACTAAAAATGCAACACTCCTTGTTGACAAGAAATACTTTTCCTCACAGTGCCATGCATCTTTACCCTCTCAAACACTTGACACCATACACGAGTCCTAAGAAATTTTTGCGGTGGCCTCATAAGTACTGGAATCATAACAGAAATAAGAGTGACTATAAAGTAAAAGACAGAAAAACGAATTGCAGGAATTCAAACCTGCACGTCTCTGAACCTCTGCACAAGTGGTACAGACTCACAACTCATCTTGTAACCATGACTAGCCCTGTTGAAGGTCTTCCCCTTCCCAGTCACACATCCACCAAAACATGCACTTTTCTGTTCCCCCACTACAGATTATCACTACCTCACCAGCATCAATCCAGCCATCTGCAAGCATTTGTTCCAAGTTAAAACACTACATCTATCCAAGTCAGCTAACAAAAACAATACTATTTTTAATGAGTTCTTAAATTCACTTCAGTAAGTGTTTGAAATGCAGACATATAAAGAAATCAGGTGAAGAGTGCTTTAAAAAGCACCCTTTTGAAAAAAAAATGCTCACACTTCATGGTACTTTTCCCCATGCTAATTAAGCACTACAGAGTCATCCACCATACCTGGGGCCCTCATCAAGCCACACAGACATGAAGTGTTATTTCAAGCTGACTCTGTGAGAAAACCATGATTCCTCACTTCTTCTGGGTAAGATGACTCAGTACAGTCATTTATGCTGAGCACACCAAACACAGGCCTGATAGCCATGGATGTGTCTACTCTCCATCCACAATTCCAGAAGTGAAGAAAGCTGATGAACGGCATATCCCTGCTGCACACAGACCAGAACCGGCTTAAATGAAGCCAAGTTCAGGGTCTGCGCTAGACATTCTGCTCTGTGAATAAGCCCTGAAAACCGACAGATCCAGACAGCTCCAGTTTCCCTGCACCCATGACTCCACATCCACAGACACAGGTGTAATGCTGCAACCCAGCTGGGCACCTGGGTTTCCTTAGCAGAACATGTGGATAGTAAAACTCTGGTTTAGATTCTCCCAACTGACTTGTTCAATGTTGCTAGAACAGTTTCACTGTCACTTTTGTCCTCTCCTGCAATTGGCAGTTAAAAAAAACCCCATTAATAATAAAAATTAAGTATAAAAAATAACCCCAGGCACATATGGGTATAATGAGGAGTACCACCAGTACTCAACTGCAAGGTGTGCTCTGAGCCAGCTAACTGGACCAGGCCCAGTGGGCTGCTGAGCTGTGGCACCAGAGCCTGGCTGAGGGCCACAGGCAGGGAAAAGAGATGTGCTCCCTTTCCCAAGCCAGGGCTGCACAGGAGCCTGCACAGGGCACAGCTGCACGTGTGAATGGCATTTTCCAGAACAAAAGAAGAGGGCTGAGTGCTGGGGGAGAGCCACCTACAGAAGGGGAACACACTCCACCACCGTCAGGTGGCCACACAGGGGATGTTTTCAGAGACTCAGCTCTGGACTCAAGCACCTAATATACATCTGTGCCTTCTTTCAGGTGTCTAAACTCCTACAGACCTTTCTCTTAATGATGGAAAACCAATACAGTGTCAATGTTTTCAAAAGCCCACTAATTTTCGTTTCACCATTATGATTTTGAGTTCTCCTGTATATTAGGTTAAGACACTGAAGTTAGAGGATTGCATCTTTCACTGCTTAAAAAACTAGTGCAAACATTCTCCTGGCCACAGACTGGAGAAAAATCCCTTTGTTTAACATGTGAAGACATTAGCTGCACAGATTTGAAATTCTCACACTGCATTCTTAAGTGTAAATACTGAGAAAGTACATTGCTACAAAAATCTAGACAGCAATCTAACTTGGTCCTTAAAGGCAGAGCAGAGACAGTTTTTGCCCTTAAACTTACTTCAATATTTGGCTTTAGTCTGTAGGGATTATAAGAACTATGCAAATAAACAGCCAAAATTCAGTTAAGTTATGGCTGTTAGTGCCTAACATGTTACTGTTGTTCACGCTTCAGAGAGGACTTGGGAATCAGTAATTATTTCAACAAAGAGCTTTCAACATTAGTGCTAAAAACCTGCATTTCTTCATTTCACCTAAAAACTCTGCAAAAGGTTTATTTAAGGCATGTTTGCCTAAAGGACCTACCAGACAGTAACAGACGTGAGTAGATTTGTTCGGCTGGAGTTGTAACATGCTAAAAAAAAAAAAATAATCTGGCAGAGTCCTTAAACTATAAAAATCCTGCAATTACAACCACTGCTGTGCATGATCACCACACTGGAGCCAGACACTTTCACTCATAGCTCAAGCTCACATCCATCTGGAGTCTATCAAGGCAACCCTGAGTTTAACTAACACTAGGTTGCAAACGACTTTTTTTCGTGTTTGTTTTTTAACACTAAAGATACATTCACATTTTCCAAGTCACACCTACTTTAAAAAATACATACATAAAAATTTCTTATGCCTGGTTTACTTACAGCAGGTTGTCAAATACAAGATGGAAAAAAAAAAAATCCCAAAGCAAAAAAAACCAAAAAGTGCCCAATCCTCCAGACAATACTGAATTGCCTGTTTCATACAGTCTATATGCTTGTCTACCAATAGTTGTACAAAATACATGTTATAAATATTTTATTAAACATCATTTCAGTACTACCAGCATAGGAAACTTCATGAAAATTCAGGAAAAAAAGTCTTGCAAGTTGCACTTTAAGGTCAATCAGAGTAGTTGGAAATGAACCAAGAGTTAAAATATTTGCCTTTTACTAAAAATCTAAGTGAAGCTTAAGCCTGTAGAAGTTTCTCAAACTTATAAGCACTGGATTGGCACCATTTTCAAAAATATAAATATCTATCATCCCAGTTGCAAAGCTACAAGTTGATTTCAGTCCAATGCATTTCTCAACATACCTTAAAACAAATACAAAGAAAAAGAAAACTAAATTCTATTTTTCCTTCAGAGAAATGGAACTGACATTGTTCAAACATTATTACTATGTGTTTTCCCTTTCTGAATTTTCTTTGTATGTTAAAACCAAATTACAAGGGGGGGGAGAAGATTCCCTCTGTGATTACTTTTGCTACTAAAATTTCAAAAGTCATAGAAGATTGAACAGAACACACTCTGAAAAGTCAGAAACCAGATACATATTAAGAAATTCTTTACAGTAATAGTAAGCATATATACATGTTCTTCACCCCACATTTCTACTAGAAGTGACTGGACACTTAAGTAGAATTGCCTCCACTTGAGAAAGCATGCCATAGTTTTTACCCTCTAATAAGCTGTTGTATGAAACAAATTTCTATGTTCCATTATGTTTGCATGACCATCTTTTGTAACACTCAAGTCCCAGCATTAGCTGAAACGTAAATCTGAACATCAGTGTTTGGTTAAAAAACTGAAAGGAAGCCTACTGCATAAAGGGAGAAGGCAAGTGCTTCTTCACCCATTTTATAGATCTAACTTTTAGACTCCAACTTAATTTACAACACTTAGTCACAATTATCATCTTCTTCCTTAGAGAACTCAGAAACCTGAGCCCCAAGTCAAATTTTAAAATGCAAATCCAGCAACAGTTCCTTAATCAGTCCCACTGGGGCCTATAGAGCTGCTAATTCAGCAGAAATCAGCAGAGCTGAAAAACAAAAAGCCAGGCTGTAGCTGTTTTAAGACACTGATCCAAAGTGACTCATAAATCAGCTTGCTATGTTCAAACTTTAGTCTGGAAAATATTGAAAAACAGCTGTGAAAACCATACAGCTTTTTTTTATGGCAATTCTGGTAGAGAACTAGAGGATTTATAAAATGTAAATACTAAAGATGTAATACAAACACAAGTGAAAATCATTTTTCAGACTTTCCCTCCTGCCCCACCAACAGTTCTAGCATTCCTGAGTGAACCTGGCAAAGGGAACTGCAGTGCCAGTGGGAGTTTGCACACATGGAGGATGCTGGCCAATGCTCAACACTCTTCCTCCTCCTCCTCCAGCTCTAATAACACCACATTCTTGCTATGTAAGGATACACATCCTGAAATTAAATGAAAATCCAACTTCAAAACTACCTGTACACAAAGACATTATAAATGTTTATCAGTTTTCAGCAGACTGTTACCTCTCATGAAGGCAAGGTAATAGAAGAAGGTATTTTTGGCTAAAATCACAGTGAAGTTGGCAATTACAGCCTGTTTACACTCCACTTTGTGAAGCCACTTCCATACAAAGCAGTAGACTCACACCTGCCACCATGAAGGGGACATAACTCAGGTTCATTTTTTCTCCCACTCTTTGTCCATTCTGAAGTCACTCTCAAAATTTTATTTCAGAGGGGAATTTGAACAAAAAAAGAGATGAAAGAATGCAGCAAGAGTTTCAAAAACCTGCTCTGCATATGGGCAAGTACAGATGGGCAAAGGAATGTGTAAAGCCTAACATGGGCCTAGACCTTCCCAGGCAGAAGAGCTTTCACTCTCCTGCTTGGGGGTCTCGCCTGCATATGCTGAAAACGTGGTAAAAAAGCTGTTGTTTTCTCAAGAGAACTGGAAAGCCTGCAATTAAACTACTAGCCTTTGGTTATACCCACCATATACATGGAAAACACAGCAGACATACAGCAATAAAATTCATAACCAGTCTTTTACAATTTGTAACGTGCAGTTTGTTGCAACAATAATCCAGACTAGTCAAATCTTTTTTGTGTACATAAAGCTGAACGCGTTAATTATCAGATTGCATAATCCCAGGTCCAAGTACCAGAGTAGCTGGAGGTAACAGACGATGCCACACTCTTCCTTGTACTTATTAAGAGGGAACGGAAGAAAGAGATGGGTACTTCTAAGGCATTTGTCACAAATAAAAGAAATATTTACACAAAAGCGGCCAGACCACATGGCTTGGTGACACCTACAAAGATGTACTTCTCTGAGTTTAAAAGCAAGTGACACAGCTGTCCAATGAGTAATCACAGCAGGGTTTCTTACAACAGACCAAAGCTTATTTATACAAGCGGAACTTATTTTCTAACACTTTTAAAGGAATGTGAACTTACATAAGGGCAATTTACACTACCAAGGGAATTCTAATTAGAAAAACGTCCCTTGTGCTAACAAAAAAAGCCCTGCAATGTGTTTTATTGTCTTTCGGGAACATATGTGGAAAAGACAAATTTGGATTACTGCTAAGGAAAAATGCGTTTTAAAGCAACTCAAAAAATGAAGAGTTCTGTGATTTTCTCCTTGTGTTTTTATTTACCACCCCTGAATTTTAAGAGCATTGATATATGCTCAGCTAAGAAACCAAACTATAAGGGTTACCTTATATCAAAATAAAATCCTTAGGTTTTGTCAGAAAACTCAAGTGTGCATACTGAAACAGTTTAAAAGAATAAGAGGAATGAAATGTAATGGAAAGCAAAGCCAGTTGTTGAATGTAAAGTAGATCCAGTAGTAGATCCGTATGTTTCAATCACATAAGCCCAAAAAAAAAAAAAGTTTCTTTCTCCTCACACTTTCCTATACCAGTCCTGGAAATATTCAACTCCTACAGCCATGCCTGTGTTCAGTTCCATATGGTGTCAATACAGCCATCCACATTTCATGAGTAAAGCAGCATGACCTCCAGACGAGGCAATTGAACAGAATTAGCCACAACTAATTGAAAGTCTTCCTGTTTACTTTAAAGCCCTTATCTCGATCTGCTTTGAAAATGTAACACAAAATTAATACGACTAATATAGAAGATCTTTCAGTGAGAAGCGATTAAAAACAAATGTGAGTAATCCCTCGGCCATTTTCAAACTTTTAGAAAGCTGACCTAATTTATGCTTTTTCTATAAAAGTTTGTCACTGGAAGTAACTTTTCCTCAGCTGGCACTTAGTTCGCGCTGCCCTGGGTTCGGCCACTGTGCGGCCGAGCGGGCCCGCACCATTGCCAGCGCCAAAAGTACCCAGGAACGAAGACCTGCGCGAAGAAAAGAGATGGGAGCTTTCCCGACACACCGATCAGCGTTAACGGGATGACTACTGCACGCTGTCCAAGAAAGGCAACAAAACTTTTTTCTCGCCCTCTCCGAAACTGAGCAGCACTCCCGGGCCCATTTCAGCCGGGCGCTTATCGCCACCACCGTTCGGGGCCGCAGCCCGCCTCAAAGGACGCTGTCCCGCTGCGGCCGCCGGCGCCCTCGCCGCGCCCGCTGACAGCTCAGCCGCGGCCCCAGCGCTGCCC